>ML792120.1:101069-111829 GCA_009831015.1 Picea engelmannii | reverse complement strand
GTAGAAAATATAAGATAAATTCCATCATCCATAAAATGGTCAAATAATGTTTTTTACTAGATTTTGTGAGGTACAAAAATCCCATAACATGATGTGATAGGGTGTATGATGTAGATAATACATGAATTGATGATGTTTCCAAGTATGACTAATTGAATGTAATAGGTGAGTAAAATTAAGGTGATAATGAATTCCCCTTGATATGTGACGTTAGGAGAAAATTATATAGTATAAATACATTATGTTTTCCCCACCCAAATGTCATGAAAACACAATGTTGAGAGTGAGAAGAGCATCCGAGTAGAAAGGATTGTCTAAAAACTAATAATGGATAAAACTTGCAAAACAAAAAACAACAATGTGGGGTGTCAATGAGGTGGGCATACTCATGCTCATGAAGACGTCTCAACAAAGTTCAATATAGGATCATGGGAATATAGGGATAGATCAAATACATATCAATAATGAATTCTACATCATGTCTAAACACATGTGAAGGAACAATGGAACCAATGGGGGTGAAAAATTATAACAACTGAAGTATGATTATAATAGAGAGGGATTGAGATATGAAAAGAGTTGATCAGAGGAAAGATTAAATTAGTGGATCAAAATAACTATCGAATAGATCCAATCAAATTCAAGGAATTGAAACTAGAGTTGGATGACTATAACCAACACTAAGTGGAAGATGTAGAAAGATCCTAAAATGTTACTCCCACTTGGGGGATCAATAAATACTTGAAAGAGACATACATGTTCAATGGTATTCAAGTAGAACTAGGACACATGAACCATCAATGTGTATGAATTTAAATCATGTGATGATGAGTTGGGATTGAGCATGTGAGAAACTACCAAGTCAAATAGCAATGATGACTCTCCTGCCTAGTTCAAGGTTATATGTCAAAGATAGAAATGGGTATGACATACATAATACCTCTAAACCAATCCCTTAGAATAAATGTGTTGAATTCCGTAGGTAGAGGTCCACTAGAGACAAGAAACGATAAACCCTATAGAAACTAACATGAGGTGAAGCATATCATGAATCAAATGTAGCTAAGACAATAATGGATGATGAGGTGATCACCGAGAAAGGGACTCAAGGATTTCCTTGGGAAAATCATAACAAGCAAGGATGACTTGGGTAGTGACTATGAAACACCAAGAGATATGGTACACAATAAGTAATGGACTTTTGATTATAACTCCAAGTCTAAATAGGATTGAAGACCATAAAAGACAAATCGGGATTACAATGGTCAAAGATATGTGCAAGAAAATAATGGATGAATATGGATACATCGCAAGAAAATAGATAGGTGCCATGAACGAGTGAAACCCAATGGTTTGATATTATATGAGTGGAATGAATGATGGTAAATGGAAGATGTGATTTTATAATAATGGGTTTTGAACATGAATAATACAAATTTGCAGTTTTTAAATAGATATTTTATTTTGAACATTATATCTTTGCAGTTTCGAAGGAGACATTTTATTTTGAACATTATATCTCTGTGATTGTTCATGGGGATAATACTTCTCTGTGGTTTTGGACCTATTTTTTACGAGAATAATCTCTATGGTTACTCTTGATGATGCAAACCATAATACTTCTATGTGGTTTTTGAACTCTCCATGATGGGAATAATCTTTGGGGATTTTGAACTCTCAATGAAAGGAATAATCTGTTGGACATATTGTCATTGATATGTTGTCATTGATGTCAACAGTCGATGTCATTATGATGTGATGATAAGTTGTTA
The DNA here is from genome assembly GCA_009831015.1 of Picea engelmannii. NCBI lineage: Eukaryota > Viridiplantae > Streptophyta > Pinopsida > Pinales > Pinaceae > Picea > Picea engelmannii. The sequence goes on along the minus strand of ML792120.1, from coordinate 110,057 downwards.
TGATGAATTGTCATTGATTTCAACAGTATAACAGTTAGCCTAGAATGTCAAATAGTATGTAGAGATCAAAGCTTAGAAGGAAAAGTGCATTGAAAGTATGCAAGGAATGAAAATGTCAGTCAATATGCAGAGATAAAATCTCAGGAGAGGAAGCGTATTAGATCAGACAAGATCAGAGCATGCAAATATCCTTGGTTCAGTTGTAAACCAAGTATAAACCCAAAAATCTCAGAAGAGATGAGGTGCAAGAGGCTAAGAAGAAATGATGCACAGAAGTCGTCCATTATCATTACAGGACAAAACATGACCATCAAATATGGGAGTTACAAGAGAAGGATCATTGGAGGATTGGTCAACGACCAGATTAAGTCATGACCGTCAGATGCGCAAGTGCTAGATCAATGACAGGGAGAGAAAAAGGAGAATTAAACGATTTCGCAAATTTGTGATTCAGATAAATTGCGAGTAGATAAGTTAAAAATTCTTAAACGTAAAGTTGTGAAGCACTCGGGAGTTGATCCCCAGGTCATAGCCCAAGATCACACGTGAGACAGGTCTAGGAAAAAGGGTTGATAATTCGAATATTCGAATACTCGTCAGTCGTCAGATCACATTCTAAAGTGGAAGGACATGATAAGCTAGAAGAAGAGTTGTTGGATTTAATACAAGGCAAAGTAGTATCCCGATGAGATCTAGGCCGTCAGATCACTGAAGGTTGTGGACTGTTGATCTGACACGACAAAGTTCAGAGTTTCTCTAGTTGGGAGAATCGAGGAAAATCATAGCTGAATATCTGATGTGTGAAGTTGTGAAGTGCCCTTTTGTTTTTCCCCTGGTCACAACCAAGGTCACATCAAAAGAAGACAAGAGAAGGAGCTAGTGTTTCTAGGATCTTCTTTGAAAATCGCGAGTTGGGAGAATTGAGGAAACTCCTAGTTGAATATCCGATGTGCGAAGTCACAAAGTGCCATTTTGCTTGGCCACTAGTCACAGCCAAGGTCACATCAATGGAAGATAAGGGAAGGATTTAGCGTTGCTAGGATCTTCTTCAGAAATCGGGAGTTGGGAGAGTTGGGGTAACTCGCAGCCAAGATTCTGAAGTCACTCTCATCTTTTGATCTGAAATACATTTCAGATAGAATTTTGACCATTAGATCAAGGAGATGAATATGTGTCACATCGAGAGATCTATGTTGGTAGGAACATGTGATAGACCATGTCAGCAAGGACACGTGGCACAGTCAGATAATGACAAGTGACAAGATGAAATCGATAGATCAGGTACGTGTAAATCAGGAATCTGAGTGACATGTTGCAGCCACTCGTCCCGTGCCATGTCAACAAGTGACATCAACAAGTTACATCACTTTGGGAGTTTTACTTCGGGATTTTCACCACTAGAAAATGAAAAAAACACAGAAGTCCCGAAGGACGAAATACTGAAGTGGACACGGTTTGTTCGATCTAAAAAAACACTTCAGGAGCATTCTCATCCATCAACCTACTACAGTGAAAGGATATTGTAAGTAGAAGTGTTAACCGACAACAAGCGGTCTCCATTGTATTATGGATTACTCATCAGGTGATCACTCTGGAGGAAAATGGAGTGATGTCTATTCGAAACCTTTGAAGTCCCAAAGTGGACATGGTTCGTTCGATCCAAATATCACTTTGGGAGTATTCTCAACCGTTGTTCATACTACAGTGAAATTTGAGACTTGAGATTTTCAAAGTTCAGAGACCTGAAAGGATTGCAACCATTGATCTCAAAGGGACATGCGTCAGTGAATTGTCAACTCCAAAAGATTGACGTACAGAGGAAAGAAGGGTTTGAGAGTTGAAACTCCCGAAAGTTGGATCACAAAATAAATCACAGACGTTGATTTAGGAAGGCTAGATCTGATCTGTAGAGCTTGAAAGAACAGATCTGAACTGTCAGTTCAGAAGAACTGTCAATATTGTGAGATCGACGGTCCCATCGCATTGCGGGGATTGAAGGTGCACAAACTTTAATAAGTTAAGGGTGGGCTGCAATCAAAACCATGGTTTTGAAAAAGGGATATGTGGAGGCTCGGGGTAAGTTGTGGGGTGAAATGTAGTTTGATCTCAAACCACCTTTGGCTGCGCTCGCAATTTCATGGTCACGTGAGGTCATTATCGTTGGTCATATGGTAAAGATATTTAAAAGGGTAAAATGAGGTAGCGCTTAAATTGATAAGCCCGCAGTTCTGCATATGCGATCATATGAAATGGTTTGAAGGAAGCACCTAATACAGACTTAATTTGACACAGAGTTAACATCAGAACAATACCGAGAATCCATAAGAGATCAAATATGATATGTTGGTGAACAGAGAATACAACAGAAGCAGGATAACGATATGATGAGTCGATCCATGTATGTGATCCACTCATGAAGACAAAAGAACCGACACATAGTCATGATTAAAAGAGAGTTAATTCACGAGTATTATGAATAAAGGATAAAAGGGAAAATGATATTACTTAAAGATTAATATTATCATTTAAATGAAAAGGTACAATGATTCAAATGTCAAAAGACATAATGATTCAAATTCACACCAGTTGGAAGACTATATAAACAAGAAGGAATGGTGAGAATAGGGGTAGTTGAACTTGTTGAAGTATATATATTTATATATAATGGATTGAATGAAAGTTCATTCTATCAGGTCAGTGCCTATTTACAAGTTGGGTCTTGTATGAGGATTGGATTCCTCACATCTCAGTTGGATCTGAGATCAACAAGATGGGACTTTTTATGAGGGTTGGATTCCTCATTTATCAATTGGATATGAGAACTACAAGCTGGGTCTTGTAACAAAGATTTGGGTCTCTCATAATTGTATGAAGATGATATTCAAAGATTGATCTTATGTATTCATTCAAGTTATTTAAATAAATAAAATATTTATTCTTTTATATATATTGATTGAGAAAATGAAATAAATATGTGTTGTTCAATTAATTTGTGAAAAGTGGAAAATTGATCAAAGTTTTGTTGACACTGATTCACCCCCCCCCCTCTCGGTGTCAAGTACCCATTTCAAAAACTGGTATCAGAGCAGGTTCCTTCAGCACAGTTTAAACACTGAAGGTAGATTCATAAGAAATGGGTGGACAAATTGTTATCTCCACAAATGAAGCTCCCTTATTTGATGGAACAAATTATTTATCATGGAAGGAAAATATGAAAATATATATGAAGTCAAGAGGATCTGGAGTTTGGGATTCGATAGTAAGTAAGCCTTGGCACTTAAATACTTCAAAGATAAAATCCAAAACTGCAAAAGAAGCAAAGAGAAACAATTCAGTAGCCTTAAAAGAAATTCAGGATGGATTAATAGACCAAGTCAAAGAAAAGATGAAGCACTACAAATCTGCTAAAAAATTATGGCTTCAACTAGAAAAATATTATCGTAATGAAACACAAGAAGAAGATAAATCCAGTCAAAGTGAGAAAAAAGACTCAAATAAAGAGGATTCCTTTCAGAATAAAGAACAAAACTCAGAAGAAGAGATTTATTATCAAGATAATGAAGAAGATAAAGAAAAGGAAAATTGCAATCAGATTGAAGAACATAATATATAGAAAAAGATTTATAATCATAATGAAATACAGGATTTGATGCAAATCTCAGTCAACATTGAGGAATACAACCTCATCAAATAATTGAGGCATACCTCAATGATCACTAAAGAAAAATTACATAATCTTAAAACTGATGTTGCAGCTGCTATAAGAGAGATTTGTATGGAACCATAGAATTATATGCATATTAAAGTTCCTATGAAGGCTCTTGACAGTATTGAGTACACATCTCTATTCACTCTTGAAGAGTTGGAGAAACTCCAACAAAAATATATGATACTAGTACAACAGTTAGATCAATCTAACCATGAAGAGCATGAACAAAAGTTTCATCTACAAAACAAAGAAGAGGAGATCAAAAGTTTGAAAACCAAAGTTATTAATATAACAGAAGAGATGGAAGAATTAAAGAAACATGACAGTAAAAGAAAAGAAGTACTAAAAGAATCAGAGGAATTAGTTAACAGTCTAAATACTCAACTTGAGGAAACTAAAGAAAGTAAAGAAGACATAAAGATTCAGTTAACAAGGAAAGAAAATTCTTACCACATGTTGGAATTGGAAATCATCAATTTCAAAAAGATAAATGAAAGTAATAATGAAGATCTAATGACTCAAATTGAAGAAGCTAAGAAAAAGGAAGAAGCCCAGAAGATCCAAATAACTAAAAAGGAAGAATCATGCCAAATGTTTGAATTAGAATCCATCAACCTCAAAAGGATTCATCTAAAATATGAGGAAGAAATCAAAATGTTGAAAACTAAATTTTTTAATCTAACAAAATATATGGAAGAATTGAATACATATGGAAAAACTATTAAATGCAAAGAATCCTTGGATGATACAGAAGAAATAGTCATCAATATAAAGACTCAACTTGAACATGCTAAAGAAGTGGAAGAATCCCCGAAGATTCAGTTGACTAAAAAGGAAGAATTATGTCACATGTTGAAGTTAGAAATAGTCAATCTCAAAAAGATGAATGAAAAGTCAAAAAAGATTGTCAATTTCTAGAATAGCTTAGCTATCCTAGATGAGATTTGGAAGAACCAAAGAGCAGCTGATGACAAAACTGGTATTGGATACAATAAGAAAGAAGACAATAGCAAATGGAGCACCATTTACAAACATGAGAAAGGATCATCCTTCTTAAAAGGAGAAGGTTCAAGTACAAAACAATTACAAGTCATGAAATTTGTTAAGGAAGACATATATAGAAGTAAAATGGAAGAATAAAATCAAATAACAGATCCTTCAAGACAAAATAAAATCAAGAATGAAAATACCTTCAATGGCTATTGCTTTTCTTGTCATAGCTTTGGCCATACAGCAATGGACTGCAAGAAATTAGAGAAAGGATATACAAGAAAATACAAAAACTCAATTAGATGTTTGAGATGTAATTTTGTTGGGCACACAACAAAATTTTTTCATACAATGAGATGTTACAATTGTGATAGGTTTGGGCACAGATCTAAAAACTACAAGAATACAAAAACTCAATATTTGAATAATTCATTCAAGTCAATGACAAATCCTAATAAAATTTGGAAGAAGAAAGGAGATGACAAATCACCAAAAACACAATTAGAAAGATAAGATCCAAAAAGAAGAATATCTCACATAAAGATATGGAAAAGAAAATCTAAAGGAGAAATCAAGAAAGATGTCATTACACCTGAAAATGAAGAAACTAATAATAAGAACATGATGGGTAAAATTCCTAATAAAGAATGTGAAATTCAATATGAGATAAATCAATATCAAGAAAAGGAAGTACATGTAGAGGAATATGGGACAATATCAAATTCTGATGATGTCATAAGTTGTTAGAAAAAGAAAGAAAATACAAAAAGAAGTTTAAATTAGTTTTTACAAAATCAAAGGATTATACCAAAGAGTTTCTAAATCAACATATGGAAAATCTTGACTATTTATAGATTAGTTGTCAAAATAAAATACAAGAATAAAAAATAATAAATAAATAAATAAATAAAGGTAGCAGAAAAGTTCGAGGAGTATCATTCAACAAAGATCAATTGATAACAAAATTGATATTTAAATCAATTGGTATAATTCCTCAATTAATATTCTTGTGAAATATCAGTAAGATTTATACTCTTGTTCTATTTGACAAAGGGAAGTCAGTAAAAACTCAGGAGGACTATTTTGGTTATTAAATAAGAAAGTAATTAGATTAACTTTTGAAAAGACTTGATCATTACAAAAATTGGTATCAAGAAGACTACTTATTTGAACACAAAAATCCAAATAAACTGAGATAAGAAGTTAGTAAATTAATAGGGGAAGAGACCTTGTCATGAAGATCTACCCTTTCATAAACAAAGGGGGAGAGTAGTCAGGAGAAGAGAGAGAGAATTTTGACAGGGGGAGTCATTCATTTATGGCAGACATAACATGATTCTAGGGGGATTTACCCAAGTTCATATTATGGTCAGCAAAATGCAGACATACATATCTTGATTATAAGGGGAGCAACCCTTTTCCATTGATGTCAAAGGGGGATAGTAACTTCATAGGAGGAAAGCATCATCACAGGGGGAGTTTGTGTATGAAGTTAGTGTTTTTCCCTCAATGACAAAGGGGGATATTATTGGACATATTATCATTGATGTCAACATTCAATGTCATTATGATGTGATGATAAGTTGTTATGATGAATTGTCATTGTTGATTTATTATAGATGAAATTTTCATTGATGTCAACAGTATAACAGTTAGCATAGAATGTCAAATAGTATGCAGAGATCAAATCTCAGAAGGAAAAGTGCATTGAAAGTATGCAAGGAACGAAAATGTCATACAATATGAAGAGATCAAATCTCAGGAGAGGAAGTGTATTAGATCACCCAATATTAGACCATGAAGATATCCTTGGTTCAGTTGTAAACCAAGTATAAACCCAAAAATCTCAGAAAAGATGACGCACATAAGGATAAAAAGAAACGATGCACAGAAGTCACCCATTATCATTACGGGACAAACCAGGACCGTCAGATCTAGGAGTTACAAGAGAAGGATCATTGGAGGATTGGTCAATGACCAGATTAAGTCATGACCGTCGAGTGCGCGAGTGTTAGATCAACAGAAGGGAGAGTGAAAGGAGAATTAAACGATTTCACAGATTCACAATTAAGAGAAATTGCGAGTAGCTAAGTTCAAACTTATGAAACACGAAGTTGCAAAGCACTCACGAGTTGAGCCACGGGTCATAGCCCGAGGTCACATGTGAGACAGGTCTAGGAAAAAGGGCTACGAATTCAAATATCCGAATACCCATCAGCCGTTGAATCGCATTCTAAAGTGGAAGGATAGGATAAGCTAGAAGAAGAGTCATTGGATTTAATCCAAGGCAAAGTAGTATCCCGATGAGATCTGGTTCATCAGATCACTAAAGGTTTTGGACCGTTGATTTGACATGACAAAGTTTGGAGTTTCGCTAGTTGGGAGAATCGATGCAACTCGTAGTTGAATATACGATTTGCAAAGTTGCGAAGCGCCCTTTTGTTTGGCCTCTGGTCACAGCCAAGGTCACATCAGTGGAATACAAGGGAAGGAGCTAGCGTTGCTAGGCTTTTCTTCAGAAATCATGGGTTGGGAGAATCAAGGCAACTCATAGCTAAATATCCGATGTGTGAAGTTGTGAAGCGCCCTTTTTCTTGGCCCCTGGTCACAGCCAAGGTCACATCAGTGGAAGATAAGGTAAGGAGCTAGCATTTCTATGATGTTCTTTGAAAGTAGGGAGTTGGGAGAGCCGAGATGACTCGCAATCGAGATTTCGAAGTCACTCTCATCCATTGATCTGAGATACATTTCAGATAGAATTCTGATCATTAGATCAAGGAGATGAATATGTGTCACATTGGGAGATCTATGTCAGCAAGAACATGTGATAGACCACATCAGCAAGGACACGTGGCACAGTCAGTTAATGACAAATGTCAAGATGAAATCGACAGATCATGTACGTGTAAATCATGAATCTGAGTGACACATGGCATCCACTCAACCCGTGCCATGTCAACAAGTGACATCAGCAAGTTACATCACTATGGGAGTTTTACTTCAAGAGTTTCACCACTAGCAAATGAAAAAAGCGTCGAAGTCCTGAAGGATGAAATCCCGAAGTGGAAATGGTTCATCCGATCTAAAAAAACACTTCGGGAGAATTCTCATCCGTCGATATACTACAGTGGAAGGATAGTGTAAGTAGAAGTGTTAACCTCCAAAGTCTCGAAGTGGACATGGTTCGTTTGATCTGAATATCACTTTGGGAGTATTCTCAATCGTTGATCATACTACAGTGAAAGTTGAGACTTGAGAATTCCGAAGTCCAGAGACACGAAAGGATCACATCCACTGATCCGAAAGGGACACATGTCATTGGATTTTCAACTTCGGAAGATTGACGTATGGAGGAAAGAAGGGTTTGAGAGTTGAAACTCCTGAAGCCCGGATCACGAAATAAATCACAACCGTTGATTTAGGAAGGCTAGATCTGATCTGCAGATCTTGAAAGAATAAATCTGAATTGTCAGTCCAGGAACACCATCAAGATCATGATATTGATGGTCCTGTCGCATTGCAGGGATTGAAGGTGCACAAACTTAAATAAGGTGAGGGCGGGCCGCAATCGAAACCATGGTTTTGAATAAGGGATACATGGAGGCTTGAGGTAAATTGTGGGGTGAAACGTAGTTTGATCTCAAACCACCTTTGGTCGTTCCTGCAATTGCGTGGTCACATGAGGTCACCATTGTTGATCATATGGTAAAGAGATTTAAAAGGGTAAAATGAGGGAACGCTTAAATTTATAATATGGTGGTTCTACACCTGCGATGGTTTGAAGGAAGCACCTAATACAGAATTAATTCGACACAGAGTTAACATCAGAACAATACATAGAATCCATAAGAGATCAAATATGATCTCCTGGTGAACAGAGAATACAAAAAAAAACATGAGAACGATATGATGAGTCGATCCATGTATGTGATCTACTCATGAAGACAAAATAACCAACACACAATCATGATTAAAAGAGAGTTAATTCATGAGTATTATGAATAAAGGATAAAAGGGAAAATGATATTAATTAAAGATTAATATTATCATTTAAATGAAAAGGTACAATGATTCAAATGTCAAAAGACAATGATTCAAATTCACACCAATTGAAAGACTATATAAACAAGAAGTGATGGTGAGAATAGGGGTAGTTAAATTTGTTGAAGTATATATATTTATATATAATGGATTGAATGAAAGTTCATTCTATCAGGTTGGTGCCTGTTTACAAGATGGGTCTTGTATGAGGATTGGATTCCTCACATCTCAGTTGTATCTGAGATCAA
>ML792120.1:43433-66448 GCA_009831015.1 Picea engelmannii | reverse complement strand
TCCTTCACCACCTCCCTCATCTCCTTCCTCTTCAGGGGGAGATTCCTCCTCTGACGAAGGCAATCCACCTTCACGTCCTCCTACACCCACTACCCCAATGGAAAATCAGAACAACCCTGCTAGACCTTGGTTGGACCAGGATGCTGTAGCTGTACCCGGAGCCCAACACCCTTTACCTAAACATCCGGAGAAATGGCTTCCTAAGTTTGATCCTGATTCTAAACAGATAGCAGAAGACCATATTAAGAAATTTATGTTAGCCATCAGCCTCCGTAACGTAGAACACGAAGATGTTGTCTGCAGGTTGTTCCCTTACACCTTTGAGGGTAATGCGTCCACTTGGTACTTTTCCCAACTGCCTCACACCATAGTATCTTGGGAAAAGTTTGAGTCAATTTTCTTGGAAAAGTTCGGAGATGGCAAACCTCCGGAAGTCTTAGTCATGGATCTTTCAAACTTAAAAATGAATGCTAAAGAAAAAGTTAAATATTTTAATCAAAGATTTTTAACACTTAAGAATAGAATTGCTGCAGACTCTATGCCTGTTGAGAGTCTTGTAATAGCTTACTACACTAAAGCTCTACATCAAAGTATAGCTATTTGGGTGAAAAGATCCAAAAAGGCAACGTTGTTAGAAGCCTTTGAAGAGGCTACTCAAATTGAAAAAGATATACTTAGCCTTAAAGATTCCTCTAGCAACGAGACTGAGACTGTTTCTTCTTCCAAGAAAAAGATTGAAATTCTTCCCAGGCCTACACAAAACAAAACACAACCCGAAAACTCTGATTTGGAAAATTTAACCAAAGTTGTACAAAATTTATCTAATCAAGTCATAGATTTAAAAAGGTCAACTGAAGAAGCTTCTTCGAGTAAAGGACCCTACAAACCTCCTTTCCGAAAGCCTTTTCAAACAAACCGGCCTAATCCTAACCCTGAAGGCATGAACCTAGAAAGTTTTCAATATGCTCTCCAATCAATTCTAGGAGCCCAGGATGACTTGATCCCTCCTGATTTTCCTCAGGAAGAAGTCGAACAGGAAACAACCCAAGAAGAAGAGTCTTCTCCAAATATCTTTGGTCACCTCTCTGATAGTATCTTCCAAGCTAACTTTGAGACTGTGCACCCTTACAATACTAGGAGCAAGACCGCAAACAAACCCCCTTCCGATAACACTACAACTTTACCTCCAAAGCCATCTAAATCAGTAGAAACTAAATAGATTAATGCTATCCCTAAGTTAGATTATGATGTTGTCGAAGATCTTAAGAAATTACGGGCTAACATTTCTATTTATGAGTTGTTGAAATTTCCATTCTTGTTACAAAAGATGTTGCAAAATATTTTAGATAATGGCAAGAATGGTAATTCGAACGGTAATAAGGTTGCACAAAGCAAAGTGCCACAGAAGACTTCCACAAAAGATAATCCTGGTTCTCACGACAAAGGAAGCCTTCCTGTAGCTCCTGTAAATAATGTAAATAACAACGTAAACAGTGTAAATAATTCAGATAATGTAGTTGTAGAAAATGTGAGTAAGAAACCACAAGCTACTACTCTAAGTACTCGCAAGAATGTACCTCCTTTTCTTTTAACTTTTGAAATCTTCAACAGAAATGTGCTTAATTATATGGTTGACTCGGGAGCATCATCAAATGTGATGCCTTGGTCAGTCTGCCAAAAGATAAATGCCAAAGTAGAACCATCATCTTTGAAAATAATACAACTTGATCGAACATCTGTAAAAGTTATGGGCGAATTGAAAAATGTATTGATTAGATTATCGTCTAACCCAAAGGTTCATCAGTTTATTGGTATAATTGTGGTGGATATTCGGAAGTATATGGCATGTTTTTGAGCAGGGACTGGTCGGAGCAGCTGCATGGTTACTTCGCAACGGAATGGTCTCACTTATGGATTCCAGAGAACGGTAAGCCCAACAAGATCAGGGTGAACCGTGAGCGTTACCTTAAGTTCACGGTAACAGACTTGAATGACCCCAATGAGCCATACACACCTTCGGCTGATTCACCTGAAGTCCAAGGGATGGACACCTACTTCGGAAATTTCATGGCTGAAGTTTCACCTATCAATAATCCACAACAACAATCCGAGATTAAAGCATATACGCAACCAACAGTGTCTATCCAACAATCTTGTGAACCAAATGCAAATCAAATTTGGTCTTTATACTTTGACGGTTCCAAATCTAAAGAAGGAGCTGGCGTAGGTTGCATCATTATCGATCCGGCAGGTAATAAAACGTTACTGGCTTGTAGATTAGAATTTGAATGTACTAACAACGTTGCAGAATATGAGGCTTTGTTACAAGGTCTCAGAAAAGCCTTAGACATGCACATTCAAAATCTAGTTGTATTTGGCGACTTAGAGATAGTGGTCAGGCAGGTAAGAAATTCTATACATTGTCTTACCCTGCATCTCAAATGTTACCAGTCTGAGGTATGGAGTTTAATAAACAAATTTTCTGCTTTCAATATAAATTCCATTCCTAGATCAAATAATGCTAAAGCAGATCTACTTGCTAATGTTGCATCTAAACTTCTTCCTGCAGATGGTTTATCCCCAAGCGCATTCTCCGTGGAGCTATTGTTTCGACCATCTATTCCTGACAATATCACAAACTGGAGGGTATTTGATGATGATCAGCAGATCATCAACTTTATGCACATGGAAGAAACCTTTCAAGGTGCTGTGATAGATGAACAAACGCATGATGACAATTTACATGACTTTATGGTAATACCTAATCCGAAATCTCCTGAAGCTCTATCAGACATGGTAAATTTCATACCCAAATCTGTTGTTAGACTAGAAAAGTTTTATGATTTTGAAGATAAATTTGAAAAGACGGTTAATTGCAAAACTAATAGTTCCTCATCGTCTTATGAAAAAGTGAATCTAGGAACTAGTGAAAATCCTCAATGTATCAATCTAGGCTTGGGATGTAGTAAACAAGAAAAAGCTGCTTTTGTCAAATTATTTAAGGAATTCAAGGATGTCTTTGCTTGGACTTATGACGATCTTAAAACGTTCGATCCTAATATTATACAGCATGTCATCTCTATGAAGCCCCAAACCTTGCCCTTCCAACAGAAATTGAGGAAAATGCATCCTAAGTTAGAACCGACCGTACAAAAAGAACTGAATAAACTCCTTAGTGCTAAAATAATTTTTCCTGTTAGACATACTGAATGGGTATCCAACCTCGTCCCAGTGCGGAAGAAAAATGGGGAAATTCGACTTTGTGTCGATTTCCGGAACCTCAACAAAGCGTCTGACAAAGATAACTATCCTGTCCCTCCCATGGAACAGATACTACAACAAGTATCTGGTTCCGAGAGGCTATCCTTACTGGATGGTTTCTCTGGATACAACCAAGTCTTGATGTCTCCTCCAGACCAGTTGAAAACTACCTTCCGTACCCCGTGGGGCACTTATGCTTATCGCAAAATGCCCTTTGGATTGATTAACGCCAGTTCTACCTTTCAGAGAGCAATGGATATTGCTTTTAGAGGCTTGATCAATCACTCCGTAGTAGTCTACCTAGATGATGTGACCGTTTACTCTAAAAACAAAAATGATCATCTAGCTCACATCCGAGTTGTTCTGCTACGATGTCGTAAATACGGCATCTCCTTGAACCCCAAGAAGTCCATCTTTGCAGTAGAACAAGGTAAATTACTAGGTTTCATTGTGTCTAGTGATGGAATGATTATTGACCCTGAGAGGACCCAGGTCATTGCCAAACTTCCCCCACCGACCTCCAAGAAATCCATGCAGTCCTTCCTAGGCCAGATCAATTTCATGAGAAGATTTGTCCCCAGTTTCTCCAAAATGGTCAGACCTCTCCAAAACCTGATTAAGAAGGACACCCATTATCACTGGGGACCCACTGAAAACCAAGCTTTTAACGATATAAAGAAGGCCATAATTGATGCTCCGTCTCTCATGAGCCCTGATTTCTCTCAAGATTTTACACTCTATACTTTTGCCTCCGATCGTTCCTATGTTGTGGTCCTTACTCAAAAGAACTCTCAGAACAACGAAGTACCCATCGCCTTTATGAGCTATTCTTTCAAAGGTGTTGAACTTAACTACCCAGCGGTCAATCAGCAAGCCTACGCTGTCTTCAAGGAAGTTAAGCATTTCCGGTCTTATCTTTTGAAGTCGAGGACGAAGGTCATTGTTCCTTACCCTGCAGTTAGGAACTTGTTAGTGCAAAAAGAGTTAGGAGAAAAAAGAGCCAACTGGGTCACCTCTTTGCAGGAATATGACCTAAAGATCACCCCAACGTAGATCGTGAGAGGCCAAGGGTTATGTAAATTGGTAGTTGATTCAGAAACTGAACAACAAGAAGTCAGTGACACGTCAGACCTAGAACAACACGATCAGAATCTGATCTGTTGCACACAAAGCTTTGTGAGCCCCTGGTATGACGATATTAGACACTGTCTTCAACATGGATCAACACCTCGTCACCTTGACCCTGCTAAGAGAAGAGCTTTGAGATTAAATTCCGCCTCCTTTCATCTAGTCAACGGTATACTGTTTCGTCAAAATTTTGACGACGTACTGATGCGTTGTCTTGAAAAGGACGAAGCAGAGAAAGTCTTTCTTGAGTTGCATGCAGGAGAAGCTGGTGGTCACTTCGGTGGCGACACCACTGCTCATAAAGTCTTAAGAGCCAGTTATTACTGGCCTACACTTTTTAAAGACGCCCATGCCTTATGTCGAAAATGTATCATTTGTCAAAAAGCATTAGGGTGATTGCAAAAACCAGCCTTCCATTTGCAACCCATCACAGTCGATTCTCCTTTCCAGCAATGGGGCCTTGATATCATTGGTCCTATTAACCCTCCATCCTCACAGCAACACAAGTATATTGTGACATCCACTGATTACTTTACTCGATGGTCTGAAGCCGCCGCGCTAAAAACGGTTAACACAAGTCAGGTGATCGCTTTTCTCAACTCGAATATCATTACCCGTTTCGGCATCCTTGATTGTCTAGTCTTTGATAACGCTTCATACTTTTCCTCTCTTGAGATGAGCGAGTTTGCCTTAGAAAAAGGAATAAAGCTTAAGTATTCTGCTAGTTACTACCCCCAGGGTAATGGCTTAGTAGAATCAACCAACAAGAACTTGATCAAGATTATCAAGAGAACTGTGGCTGAAAATCACAAGAACTGGCACAACGCACTACTTAATGCACTGTGGGATGATAGGGTAACACCCAAAGCCGCTATAGGTAACTCTCCCTTTTTCCTTGTTTATGGCAGAGAAGCCATTCTGCCACCTCCCATTCTTCTTCCTTCGCTCTAATTGTCACAAAAAGTTCAAGAAGAGGAATGCCCCCCTTTAGAAAGTCGTATTAACGCTTTGATGAAGTTAGAAGAAGTAAGAACCCAAGCTAAGCATAAGCTAAACCAACATCAACAACTGATTAAAAGTTGGTTCGATTCTAGTTCTGCTTCTGATAGAAATTTTGAAGTAGGCGATCTCGTTCTAAAGTGGGACAAATCGCGTGAAGGGAAGGGTGAACACACTAAATTTCAAAATCTGTGGCTTGGGCCATTTTTGATTGCTGAAAATTTGGGTCCTAGTTCGTTTCGCTTGCAGAGTCTTGAAGGGCAGCTTGACACCTACCTGGTGAATGGCCAAGCCCTGAAAAGATACTTTGCCTGATTTTTATCTTTGTATATTATGTAAATATTTCCTTTTGTTTTTATTTTTGCTTTTGTTTTCATTTTTTGGTTTTGATTTGATTGATCAGTTTGGTGTGTTTTTGTGTGTTTTCAAAACATATGCATGCTTGTACACTGAGCCATTTTGACATAGACCATAGAAAAATCTCTTCGCTAAAATAACTTCTGAAAGATTGTACAAACATCAATGATATATATTTCTGAGAATGATATTGGAAAATGTTGTTTGAAAGAAGTTGACTAATTTCAATATCTAAGTGAAGTTCATCGTGATTATATTTATCTTTTTACGCTGTCCCTTTTCCATAAAGGAATGACTCAAAAGGATGTCTCCCTATCAAATTAAGTTGTTTTAGAAATAAAACATTTCTGGAGCTGAATCAAGGATAGTATGAAAAAATTCTGATGAGGTCTGAAAATTATGAGAAAGTATCAAGATTTTTCAGTGTCACCCCGCTCAGCCATCTATAAAAGAAAAACAAAATAAAATATTAATAAGAGCTGTGGGAAGTGTTTGTAAACCCGCCGGGATACTGAACAGGTCCGCTGGCAGTGGGGCAATGCAAGCATGGTGCCAAGACAACTTCGCCGGGGTACTGAACAGGCCTGCTAGCAGCAAAGCAATGTCGGGTAAATGAAAATCTGTAAAATTATAAGAAACCTCTTTTAAGAGTCCTTTATTCTAATCTAGAGCTTCCTGACAGGATAAAGACGTCCGAGTGGGTTAAATGGCAACCCTATCGAGGCTATGGACGCCTGCTGGCAGCAGTGGCTATGCCAACAGTATTGAAGATTCTATCATAAAAATCATGACTTGCTCATCTTTAAGACTGTTATCGGTTTACATCTTTTAAAACATCGCTAGAAACGATAGTTGATGATGATGTTAAGTACGATTTTTTTGTTTGTTGTTTTAAGTCGAATTTTTCTTTGCTGTCCTGATCTGAATTCATTTCTTTTGACAGAGATAACTGCTTCGCCCAGCGTGTCGCCATTGTTGGCAGCCAACTCATTTTTTTTTATTGCTTTTAAAAAAAAAAAGCTGCCTACACCCCTTGTCTCATTACGACAAATCATCGTTGCATTGTGCTACTAGACATTTGTTTCATTTTTGCGACAATTACAATTTGATTTCGATTCAGTTTTCACAACTGAAAGTGTGAAAACACCTCTCTCGTTGTCTGGACTATCGTCGTCTTTTATTGATTTGCCGAAAGACACTTGACCATTGGTTTATCACATCATTGCAAAAGGTTCTTTCAAACTATATCCATTCACTTTAATTGCGCAACTTGATTTCTTCGATAAAGTATTGAAAATGTTAAGTTATGAGTTATGCTTGATGTCATGAGGGTCATAATTGATTTTGGTTTCATATATGATACAATTCTTATTGCTTTGAACTATTAACTTATYGTTTTCATATGGTCATTGRTTGCAATGTTTTTACACTTTGATTATGCTAAAAACACATTGGCAATATCATAAGTTTGATTTCATATAAAGTGGCAATGGTTTGAGTTTTGCAAAGGCGCATTGATCAACCTTTGGATTTTCGATTTTATGGTTTGAACCCTTGCTCGTTACATTGTTTTGTGAGTTTGATATTACATTGGGCGACCACGGTTTCAAACTATGCATTGGCATGATTGAATTAACAGGGGTTTGAAATGATTGATTGACACGATGATCGTTGGATATGGTGTTGGGTTGAACTGTACACTTGGCACTTGAATGTAACATATGGTGTTGGTTTTGTTTCAGGTAAATGGCACGTTAATGTGATTACACACCTATTTGTTGGCCGATACACATGGTATAAATGATTATGGTTTTAACAACACTGTACTCAGCAATTAATACAATGCGTGGCGGTGGTAATGCCACCACCTTCGCACGCATGCAGTTAATTCCGGTCTCTTCGAGCATTTCAAGATGTTAAACCCTCTCGTCTTTCACTCTGTGCATTGTTTCATTCACTTGGAACCCTACCATGTACAGAAGCCATGGCTCCTGTCGTAAGGGCCGAGCCCAATGGGTGCCAAGCATTATTGACTTTTGATGGTGCATATAGCGATCTGGAAGATCACGGGTGGCTTGCTTTCGTTAGGAAGTTTGATGGCTATAACTTCACTGTGGCTCGACAATTTTCTTTGTCATTTGATGGCTGCCAAGACAAAGTTGGAGATGTCCAGCTTGAAATCACTGAACAGTTTCTCAGCTTGGCAACTAGCCTACCTGTCAAGGGACAAAAATGGTCAAAAAGTTGCAAGGTTGATGATGTCCCGTGGAAATTTTTATTTCAGTCTCGGACAGTCAGCTCATGTGACAGAGGTTTGCCTGCAAAGATGTTGAAACCCCACTGGTATGATCTCTTAATGATTATCAAACAATTCGTTACTTGTGAAGGCAGGTACGGGTTTGTCTTTCTGTTTCACTTGCATTTATTAATGGTTTTTATGGGATTCGAACTAAGTTTGCCTCACTATCTGCACCGAAGTTTGTTCAAAATGGCTAAACGATACAAGCGTAGCCAGGCTGACACTAGCCTCTTCCATGTAGGGTTGATTAAAATGATTTTGGTTCACGAATTGGGGTTACGTCGTGATTCTTGGCATGATTTTCTCAGTCGTAATGGCTTTGAAGAGTCTAACCCTCCACAGGTGGATAAGCCCATGGTGACCGAGAGAAACCTATCCCTGTGCCTTTTAGTGTTTTGTTACCCAAACCTAAGCCCGAGTCACCTACGAATTCATCTATGGCTGTGACTAAACAGACCGAAGTTGCTAAGCCTACAACCAAAAAGACTAGAGCGAAGACTAGTGCTAATACTAGAAGCAAGAAAAATGCAAGGTTGATCTCTCGCATGGAGAGGAATAAATCTAAGCCCCCTGCCAAAACAGAGCCTATTGTGGTCAGCGAGGACTCTGATTCAAACATTGAACGATTTCTTGCCGGAGAGTATCCTTACTCCGAGGGATTGTGTGGCAAACCTCCTCATGATTTCGTCAAGAACTTACCTCCTTGTCTGCGGGATAACCTTGACTTTCCTGGTATTGAACCACTCCAGGAAACCCTCGGGGAATCATCAAAACCCCCTTTTGTTCAAGCTGTTGCTCCACCGTGCGATCAATGTGGGTTGTGGTTGGAGAGATACTACTTGGATGTCCCAAAATTGCAATCCAAAATTCACGATTTGGAAAACCAAGTGGCAAAGCTCACTGGTCAGAATGCAAGAGAACAACCCAACGACAAGAAACAACGAACTACGGGTTCGATCCTGTTCAAAAATGTTGAGTCTGCTATAGCGATTGTCAATTCGAAATTGACATAATCTCAACGGTCTAGCTGGTATAACCCTTGCTCATTTATATGGTACATTCGTGAACTCTGTGTGCATTATTGACTTGCTGAGTTACATAAACATGCACTGTTGTATATGATTGGATTTGTTAATCAAATTTTGTTTATAGTATGAGTTGGATTTGGTTTTGATTTCAGTAATCAATTGTTAGATCCGTTTGATTTAGATTTGTTACGATTGAAGGTTCTGTTGTATCTATTATAAGCAAATTGTCTTGCAACATGTTGAAACACAATTTGTATGATAATACAAATTGGTTATGACACATCTACCATGGTTATCTGCTGATTTCATGTAACTTTGACCAGCCTAGATATGATTTCGATTTTGTTGTAAAAAAGGGTTTTGTTCTATATTGAGAATTGATGTAAATCATAACAACGACCCGACTTCCTGTCAGTCATTTTGTAAGGCAAGTCGAACCTGTTCTGTTGAGAAATTGAACAACACTGTATTTTTAGTCACAAACGAAGTTGTAAAACAAAACGACATGCCCAGAACAAAGAATTCGTCTATAATTATATTAAACTCGATCTTGTTTGATTGCTGTTCAGGTTATGGTTAGCAATACTGTTCGATTTTGACTGTGTCATACCCAACAATTATAGTAGATGATGATTTTGGTCAAAACTATTACACATGTTTCGTTTAAATGTGTATCGTAATAGCTTTCACTTATTTGATCAAAATAGAATGAATATCGCGCTGAATCTTACAGGCTTTCTATCGTTATGATTGATTGAAATAATATTTCTACAGCTGTAACGCATGTTTGATCATATCGATTATACTTAGGTTGTGGCAAATCTTATTTGATATGATTACTATCCTGTTTGATTATGATTATTGATTGCGATTGTATCATATCTCATTCGAACTTGGTTCAATATCCAATTTCGACCTGTCAAAGTTTGACTATACCTTATGGTAACTAAAGACAGAAATATTTTGGTAGTCTATTTCAATTGAAGTTCTGTGGATGCGATTTGATTTGGATGATAATTTCAAATTGGATTATTAGTGACTTGTTTTGAGGATTATTAAAAGATGATTCGATTCAATTTTATCTGATTGAGATCTGGTCCTATTGTCTATTTTTGACTAGCTACAGAATCAGATGATTCTGTAGCTAAGTCTGTTAAGTCATTTTTTTTATTATTTTTCTAATAAAACATTATTCTAACTTGATTTTTGGTGTTTATTGCAGGAAAATTCGAATTGGCAATGGATATGAGGAGCAGTTGGAAGATATCTTAAGGATTTCACTTGCATTTTTAGTTACTTTGTTTAAGGGATTTTGGGATTATTCCCAGATTTTGTAAAACTGTTTACTATTATTC
This sequence comes from Picea engelmannii, assembly GCA_009831015.1. Taxonomy (NCBI): domain Eukaryota; kingdom Viridiplantae; phylum Streptophyta; class Pinopsida; order Pinales; family Pinaceae; genus Picea; species Picea engelmannii. Next base: position 56,021 of record ML792120.1, on the reverse strand, counting down.
ACAAGGATGTTTTACCTTGTGAGAAACCTATATAAACCTATGGTTTTGTAATAATTGATCATCCTTAGTTGTGGGAGAATAAGGATATGGAGTTCTGATTCAAACTGGAGCAGAATTGGTGTTTTGTCATAGCTTTTGCTTTTCAATATATCGACACTTTGTTCCATGTTTTGTATATCAGCTTGTTTATGGTTTAGTATTGCTTTAGCTATCTAAATCAAATGCAAATGATATAACCTTTTATTGTTATCTATATCTTGTTTCTTCCAAATAGATAAAAGACATAACAGTTGTTAGTTCAATTTGTGGATTATATCTTTGTCTTCTTCATAAATCGAACTGTAATATATAAGTTTGTTGCATAATAGGTTTCCCCTTTTGCAGGAATTTATAATCAGAAAATTGTTATGATATTCTTTTATGTCTTGTTTGTCCTGTAACATACTTCAAGAAGCAGCATAGCTGATCGTTTACGAGAAGCTTAAGGACTTAACGGTGTGAGTTTCCCTCCTCCAATAAGCTTAGAAGCCATCATACACAGGACAGACTTGGAGCGTTTCCAGGTCAATTAGTATTTAGTTTACTGCTTTTATTAAGTAGTTTAATATAGATATAATTTTGATTTGTTTTAATTTCAGTTAGTTTACTTTCTTATTCATAAATCATAAAATCAAAAAAGAGTTACCTTCGTTGTCTTGGGACARCAAGCAAATTAGTTTCACAGGTTTATTCAAATCTGTAGATTGTATGTAATGTATATTTGTGAATAAACTGTAATTAAATTGATAATTAGATAGTTGATTTGAGTTATTATAAGAGTAATTTGTAGTTTGTAGATAGAATAGTTAGAATAGTTTATATTAGTATAATTATCTTTGCTTTATTAGTTTCTAGTTTCCTTTATTTTAGTTTGATTTCTTTCTATTTAGTTAGTTAGTTTGTTTTAGTTTGTTTTATTAGTTTCTAGTTTCCTTTATTTTAGTTTGATTTCTTTCTATTTAGTTAGTTAGTTTGTTTTAGTTTGTTTTATTAGTTTCTAGTTTCCTTAGTTTAGATCACTTAGCTCAGATCAACTTTTCTCTTTGGTTTCCTTGGGAGACCTTAGAGCGGCCAACAGAGCCGTTAAACTCGTCAGGGTGGTCCATTCCAAACGGCTTGGGTTATTTAGACAACCCCGGACCGGTTCCACTCTCCTAGTTGACGGATGGAGTGTTTCGCCCATCAACACGTTGCTTAGGGTTTTTTGTTGGACACACTCTGAACAAACCCTCAGTCTTAAACCACCCAATGTTACACAGGTCATTGCACGTGCACGCATGTACTAAAGAAAAAACACTGCATAACTTAGCGCCAACAAATGGTTTTGTTGTCAGGACCTAGAGTCTTGTTGATATTGATGGAGGAAAATAGAAATGTCATGGCGTTTGTTTAAAAAGGATATTCAAGAATGGATAGAAGTGAAATATGATGAGTTCTCCCTATGAGAGATGAAAGGATTGTGGGTAAACGTAAAATAATGCAAAGGTAGATATCTTTACTCTAATATACATGAAATCTTTTTCACAGAATTTCCATGTTTGTTGCATGAATGGTTAAAAAGAAAAACATAAGTTAATTTGTCTTTGTTACCATCGAAGTTGGTAGTATGGGATCAATCCAATATTTATAGTTTAAAGGCCTTGGATAACAAGTGGAATCGGGCCATTGTTTTTTGGTTTTTCTGGGTAAAGGAAGGATATATTGTTGAGTTTTCTAGAGAGTATAGTGATTCTTTCAGTGAGGCTGAAAGAAAGTTTGAATAAGGTCCTAGAAAGAAAATCTTGGAAGAGATCCCCCTTTGGATCAAGAAGTAGTTCGTAGAAAAAATAATGATGTGCATGGATCCTAATAATATGGATGAGTAAACCCCCTAATGTTGGGGGGGGGGTCTGGAAAAGGTGGGGGGAAAAGAGTCAGAGTATGTAACCACTGAGGAGTATCCAAGAAGTTGTTGAGATGAGGTTAGCAATGGAATGGACCCAAAAGAGCAGAGGAGAAAAAGAGTCGAAATATATGCAAGAATATTTGATATGAGGGAGAGATATGAGAGGAAGAATAAAGAAGAGTTAGCCAAGGGTGCACAAGGAGGTGTTGGGTTCAGAATGAAGAGGAAGCTCACACCAGGCAATGGTGTGGGAGAGTATGGTGTGCCAAAGTGGAACAAAAGTAAGTATAAGCCTACGAAGAGGCTTGGAATCAAATATACAAGTAGTGATAGTAGTGGTAGTGAGGGCCTAGGTGATGAAGTATGTACCCTTTGGCTGTTGTGGTATGTTGTAACCTTGAGAAGAAGAAGAGAGAATTTTTAATCAAGAAGAGCATACAATAGATAGTGAAGAGGATTAAGTTGAAGATAGAAAAGAAGAGGAAAGAAATGATGACATGAGTGAAGGAGAAGGTGAAGACAGTAATACTTTACCCCAAGTGATTGTGGTGTGGAAGGATCCAGGAAATAGCAGTCGGAAGAGTGTAACTAGTCTTGGTCCCAAGATGGCCAGTCAATATAGTATGGTGATATTATCCATGTTCCATGGAATGGTTAAATATGATTTAAAACAACACTAGTTCACATGTGAGGAAATCTAGTCTATAAAGAGAGTTATAGATGAGGTGTCTAAGATAGCGTAAATGGAGACTATGTTCAGGGATCAGGCCCTGATGTGGTAAATTAAATATAAGGCTATTATTCCAACAAGATAGGCGAATTCCTTGGTCAAGATCCAACATGATCTTCTTTGGGAATTTCAAAATCCGAAGTCAGAATCCCAATGCATTTCAGATATCAAGGAAATCAAGTATAAAGGCGAGACTATTTGGGACTATGACCAATGGTTCAAAATCTTGTTGGATAGGTTGACGTTCCAGATCTAGGACATGTAGAATATATAATGGTTCATTGCCGGGTTTCTACCCCATATTTAAGTCTCGCTCACCCAGCAAAAGGTGATGACTCAGGCCGAGGTAGTCAAGATCGTGATGAGTTTGGAAGAAACACCTGGAGGCGCAAAAACATATCTTGGGTTGGCGCAGGTTCAGTCACAACTGGCCAACCTAAAAATCCAACTGCAATATATGGACAAAGATAAATTCATTCATGAACATGTGTGGTACACTACATGTCGCTCAAAATGGAATCAACAAGACGAGTGCCCAGTACTTCCGAATTATGTGGTGACTGGTGCGTCGATTCCATTTCCTTTTGGATAGTCAAAATGGTGTGAAATATGTCGATAGTGGGGCCATGTTCCACCCCACTTCCACACCTTAAAAAAATATCAAGAAACAAATCACACCCCTTCTGTGAAATTTGTAAATATGTCGGCCATGATATCAACAAATATCACTCCCTCCAAATGATGCAAGATGACACTCGAGATGCAATCCAGATGGAAAAAGAGTGGTGAGCACAGAGCCAATGATATAGTAGGATATAAAGGAGGTCCTCAAGGTGGGTATGGGCATATTCATGGATGAGGATATGGTGGAGGAGGAGAAAATTCCCCCACATGCTTCAATTGCGATGAGATTGGTCATGACTCACGATTCTACACTAAGACGCGTGTGCTCTGTGCATACTATTATAGTCCCAAGCATGTAACTGAGAATTTTCCAGACTCACTAAAAAAGTGGGAGAAAAATAAGGGTAACAGTAACATGGTACATGTCAAGCCGTGCAAAAAGCAGAAGAACAAGGGAGAAGGGAACGTCCAAGTAATGACTCGTGGAGGGGCGAAGATAGGGGAATATTTTCAACATGGAGAAAGTTTGGTTAAACAGGAAGAGGGAAATATTAGGAAGGCTCTCCATCCCCATCCTAAGTTTGATGTGGATCAACATAGGTATTTTTTGCATGATGTGCAGTGAGCCTTGGAGGAAGAGTGAGTGCATGAGGAGATACAACGTGCGACTTGGAGGTCCCTTGAAGAAGAATGGATCCGAGAGGAAGTTTAAATGGAAACACATAGGTCGCTAGAAGAATCCCATATCCATGAATAAGTATGGAGGGTGACACAGAGGTCACTGGAGGAATCCCATGCACATGAATAACTACAGTGTGTGATGAAAAAATATTTGGAGGAAGCTTGCCTACATGAATAAATCCATCATTCCACCCAAAGATCAATAGAAGAAGCACGTAGAAAGACTATGTTGCAATGCGCTCAACAAGAAGCCTATGAATAATTGTAATTCACAGAAGCCTAAGAATAATTGTAATTCACAAAAGCCTTATGTGACCTTGATCGCATGGAAGAAGAATAATATCAAGTCAATACCTTCTTGCACTGTTGTTTTCATTTGTTAAGATATCTAAAATTTGTGAGAGAGTTGACTCGGATGTTAACTTATTTCATGAACTACCAAGGAGAGGAGACCACCATTTTAGCTCCACTTCCAAAAAGGGATGTATGCCAGGTCAGCAAGAAGAAGTGCACTAGCTGATAGTTGAATATGACCGCAGAGCTTGGTGGGTATGATATGCATGGATTCATGTTGGATATAGGACCCAATGTGAACATTTTACCCAAGAAGTCCTACGAAGTGATGGGGAAACAAAATTTGGTTTGGTCACCCATCCAGCTTTGATTATCCAACCAGTATAAGATCTATCCCATTGGTCGACTAGAGAAGGTTGTGTTAAATATAGAAGGGGTAAAAACAAAGGGCGACTTCAAATTCATTGAAATCATGGATGAGTCAGATCCATATGTTGCATTTCTAGGAATTGACTAAGCCTTTGACAAAAATGAAATATTGAATTTGAATAAGATCCAAATGTCATTTGATATTTACACCTTATGCATGGTTGCACCACTAGATTTGTATGAAGGTGAATGTTGCAATGAGCCTATCGACAAGGATGCATAAAGATAGAAAGTTGTGAATATATACAAGGTCACAGGGCTCAGGGAGGAATGCATAAACCCCATCACAAATGAAGAGTTAAGTTGGAGGAGTGTCAATTCATATAACAAACATTCTAAATATTCCTTGGATAGATCAAAAAACAAAATTTATGAGGTGTCGACCAAGCGATGTGCACACATATTAGTACAAGAGTGTATGAAATACTTTGGATCATATCGATATGATGGGTCGAATTCGGTGGACATATTAATTGCATGTTTCTAGGACATACCAGAATATCAGTGATTTCGTACCCTCAGCGAGGTGTTGGTCGACACCTTGGTGCGATGGTGGGTCGCATATCAAGAACCTCACCAAGAATGGGTAATTGTGGAGGCGGATATCCGCGATCTATATAGAGTTAGAGAAATCAAACCTCACATTACAGTTGTTGGTCAAAGAAGATGGTTATCCAAGAAAAGGTGTAGCACAGGATGTAAATATCTAACCTCCCATCGCAACTGCTCATACCCCTCTTCTCTCATGCCAGTCCCCAATTTTTTTGAGGAACTATCTCTCTTGCAGTCCATCCTACCTTTATCTCCAATGTATGATTTCACTTACCCCTCAAAATAATTCACCATACCACCCTTATTTCCCCTCCATCAAACAAAGCCACATGGTATTAATCCCAATATCAATTACCTCCTCCATCAATGGCTACTACCAAAACTAATTACTCTAGAACATGAAACCCCATAGTCAACAATAGTTGAAACCATATCATCGGAGCTACAACACAACCCACTAGCAGCTTCCCCACCATAAACACCTTAGCAATTGAATCTAGCTAGGGTGCACAATATCCAGGCGTGGTGCCCCTAGCCACTTCGATTCACACATATGTTCCATTTTCATTATGGATTTTATGTATGAAATCCTTCTGCCAATAGATTCTCATAGTCGTTAGATAATCCTCTTCATAAAGCACATAATTATCCCCTAGCATCATTGCGACTCTCACATCAACCAGATAGTTTTCAGGCTGATAGGGGCTCAATCCACTCAATTTTCATTCCATTCCATTCACATGGACATAAAATATCGCAGGACAAATTTATCTCCTTCCGAGATATTCAAAGAAGGAGTACCCCTATCCTGTAAGTACTATAGTTGGGTCATAATAGTCATTCAACCTGAGCATCGAACAGATTTCCTGACAACAAAATTTTATTCACGGGACATAGCATTTTATGTCCAACAAATTCCAACATTTATCGATACAACACCTATTATAATACTTCATTCAGCCAAGCATATCATTGAGAAAAAAAATCAACATTGGGATATCTCCACTTCCATATTCTACGTTTTCCTTGACACATAACCTCCATCACACTCATCTCATCAGCTCCCTATTTTCCCCTTCCCCCTTATATAAATCTACCTCCTCCCCCCCATATTTGATGGAGAAATTCCTCTGCATCCGAGTCCCAATTTCTCAGGTCCTTCCCCTTAGTGTTATTTCCCCCGCCCCTCTCTGAGCTCATGATTCAATTATTCCACTCTTACCAGATGTGTGCTTCACCACCTCTTCCATACCCAATTCTTCCCAGACTTTCATTCTTCTGCTTCTTAACGTTGTACCAACATCTATTAGGTAGAGCTTCTACTCTACTAACTTACCTTCCCTTCCATTAATAACTACCACCATGCTTCATTGTCTTCGTTGATCATATGGGTTCAGTAGTTCATCCCATTCCATGCATCATCACCTTCACTAATGAAGCATGATTTCTTCACTCACCTTAGCTTCACCACCTCCACCCACACCTTCAGGATCCCCGCCTCTTTACACCCCCCACTTTTCCCTTTTCCTCGTGGCTCCCATATTATGGGACAATACTTCTCGTAATGTCATGATTTATATTTTCTATTCCACACGTATCACCTCATGCACTCCAACTACATACCCCAAACCCCCCTACATTTCTAAACCATGGGCCTGAGTCAAGAAACACCTCCCTCTTACTCTCATGATTTTCTCTTAGTCAGGTCCAACCATCTTCTTGCCTGGTTTCACTGAACCATAATTTTCTCTTACTCCCCTATCCTCCCTCCAATGGTTAGTAGGTGGCTCGGGATGAGCCAGGTAATACTCATGCGGGCCTATTGGCTCCTAAATTTTTGGGTCCATTTTTGTCCACACACCCAAACAAAAGTTTTGTGCACTCATCCAGTAGTTTTGCGAGTGCCTAAGGAGATGTGCAAAAAAATTCATAGTGCACCCATTGGACCAGTTTTTGTTCAGAAGCGTGCCAAGTCTAAAGGTGATCAAGGACACGTCAGTCCGAGTTTTTTCAATAGCCCTGGAAATCAAGAAGAATCTCATTGGAAGAAATAAAGGAATCATCGAGATATGTCCCAGAGTGATTAATGCCAGAAACAAATGAATACATGGGGTGACCAAAATATGAGTTGACCAGGGCATTAAGATTTCCCCTAATACAAAAAACCTATGTGGAGCCTTGGCAGGTACCATAAGCGTGTGAGGCCATTAGATCAGACAAGCGAGTGGAGAACAATAGTGAAGGACAATGCTCCCCAGTAGAAGAAGATATAAAAGAGAGCTCTCATCTCAAAAAAGAGGTTGGTTAATTTGGAAAGGCATCAGTACCAGAGCTCTGAGTTAGCCTATGGAAATCATGTGTTGTATGGAGAAGTCTCTCATGTCTTGTATCTATCTTAGTCTTAACGTTTAAAACAATGCACATTTTGTTGTATTCTCATTGTTTTTATAGTAATGAGATGAAGTCTTATGCTGTGCAACTCAATTATTCAGTACATTGTATATCTCTAATATGATGGAATACGTTCAGTAATATAGATATGAAAGTTTTATCCTATTATGTGCTTGTGATGAATGAGTAACACATGTGCAAGTATTTTTTTAATTCTTAGTCCTTGGTAGATTATCATATATAAGTTACATGGATTCCATTTGGAGTTTTGTTATATATGTTTGATACTCCATCCCCAACATAAGACCTTATGGTATCTGTGATCCTCTTTTCATCTTGGTTGAGACCTTCCTTGGCCTCGACCGAGGATTGATATGTTAGTGCTTACGGGTTTTTGTTGGACATGCTTTAGATGAACCCTGAGTATTAAACCCCTCAATGCTACGAAGGTCAGTGTGTTACAAGGAAAATCTCTTTATGGCTAGGGTAAACCACAACAGACAGGTATGGCTACAGAAATCAACTCTTTCCAATAAACATGCTATATAAACCAATGTGAAAGCGAGATAAGAAAATGACCTACCTCGTCCAGATGTTTGATGATGTCCACCTTTGAGAACTTTGACCCAAAGCTTTATACCTTCTACAAGTTGTCAACAAAAAAACAAAGAAATCATATAGTGATAATATAAAAAGGTTAGCACATTAGATATCATAATCCGTTAATATACAAACAAACATGCCCATGGATAATAACTCATATATTTGTAATATATCAATTGGAAGCGAAAGGAGTATTTCTATTAATAAATGATTAGCAGAAGTGAAAATATTACATATTTACGTGTCGGAATGGTTCGGAACCGAGAAACCAAGTTCTTTCCAATTGGGCCTCCACCACTTCAATCCTCCACCAAAGGCAAGATCATAGAAGGACCAGATGGAGGAACTCAATTGTTCATTATATTCTGTATTGACTTTGCATACATGCCTACCAAAAATTACACTGCAGATCCATGTGGAAAATATACCAAACAAGTGTACTATGGCCATGAAAAGGCAAATAAAAATGCGGTTACATGCCAAAAGCTATCATAGTCATGAACAAGGCCCAATGGAACCAGTGTCAAAAAACCAAGCTGAGTATATATTTATACCATGGAGTACAATTTGATCCCCCATGATCACTGGAGTCATATAGGTATTGGTCCAATGAAAAGGAAGTAACAACTCAGGAAAGTTGCAGCCACAAAGTGATGTCTTCAAGTCTTCTACACAATCCACCAAAGGTGCAAGTCTACATCATGTGAATAAAGGAGTTGAGGTCAAACATAATGAGACATCATTCAATTACTGGTCATTGATGTATATCGTTAACAAATGCGAGACAACCTACCGATAATGAATGTAGGTATCAAGGCATCAAGTACATTATTACAAGTGTGAATAGAGGATTCGGTGTCGAACACCTGAAGAATCCATCGATCAGGAGACATTGATGTATTCCCAACTATCGATGGCGAGATATCCTGCCACTAACAACTACAAGAATCAAGGTACTCATAAGAATCTAGGTCTCGTTTCCAGAATAAATGGGTTGATGTCGATGGAGAAGACTATGTAACGAGCTCAAATTCCTAAGGTCATGGTAATCCCAAAGTTATGAGGATGAATGGACTCAAATAAATTTGTGCTCTATTCAAAGGTGACACAAACGCTGCCGATATAAGATAATACTCCCTTCCCGCCCGTATTTTTTTGTTTTTTCATAGACAAATGAATGCTATGATATAGAGGAGGAAACGAGTGTCGCAAGTAAGAAAAGCTAGTTCCAATAGTGGAACGTACCTATGCTCAATGCAAGGAAGTCCATGCAGGAGATGGACACTCAGGGGAATGTTCCCTCCTAGGTATAGGGTGTCAAATTTCGAAGGATATAAACAAGGTTCTGCTTGGTTGAGGATGAAAAACTGTTGAGGCAAACAGTTTATAACACAAAGTGATAAACGGCTATAGGCTCAATACTGCAATCAAGAGCATGAGATGCAATCACAACTTAATGCCAAAAAATTTCCTTTTTTATGTCTTTTAGTCTACCTTGTGTGAAAAAGGGCTAAACTTGTGCCAAATAGACGTCTTTTCAAAACCAATTGTACGAGTGTGAAAAAGACAATTTCACTCGGCGATCTTTTCACTTTTTGATAACAATTCGGAAAATAGCTTAACTAAGACTCATGACCTTTCCAATCCAATTTAACAAGTGTGAAAGGGACAAATCACTCTACAATATTTTCCCTTTTTAAACGAGTCGGAAAAGAACTTAAGTTAAACTCGTTTGGGAGTCCATGGGTTATAAAGTCGCATGTTTATGAAAGAGAAATGAGGCTCAACATAAATTCAAGTATGAGTTGTAAGGGACTCCCAATCCGGTTGAAAAAATCTTTGCATGGGAACCAAATCTAGTAGGGGATCTAACTAGGGCACCCATGTTTGGTAAGTCTCTACCACTTTAAAACGACATAACTTTATAGTAGATGGAGGGTTCTGTGTCACAAAAAATGGGTTCGTACCTAGGGCGTAAAAATTTACAGTTAGAGGATAATGCGAAAATGCATAACGGAATGGATACCTATCATATATGTTGGGTAACGAATATACCTTCCTGAGGTGACAAACGGTCAACATAACATTGAAATCTGCAAGAATCCCAAGTTAAAACTGTTGATACTGAGAGGAGGGTGAATCAATATCAAGTACAATTTAAAAACATTTTTCAACTTATACTTAAACCATTCAATTATATCCAATGAGAAATGAACAATAGTATAAGAGTTACACTGATACAACACAATACACCATGCACAATATATGAGAAATAATCAATAGTTTTTGTTCAAGGGAAGTAACGACTTCCAAAGGTAGCTACAGCTTCCAAATGTAGATGGAGGGATAAAACTCCAAGATGAAGATACAATCCTCCAATATCAAGTGAGAGTTCAACTCTCCATCCTTTCCCCTTCCTTCCACCCAATAATATATGAGAGATAATAAAACTTTACATTAAATCATCACCATCAACCAATCATCACATAGAACCTGATAATGCTTCCTGAGACTTCTTCAATTTCTGCAATTCTTCAATTCTTGGAGTACTCTGATCCTGTACATAATATTACTCATTGTATTCTCTGAAACTCCTCCAATTTTCACTCCTTGAATCCTCCCCAAAAAGAGGTTATAGAAAGAATGGTAAACTTTATTCAATTCTGGTCTATTCAGAAGACCCAACTTGTACAGCATGCCCCACACTCAATATTTAACATGTGATTCTAAAACTTGCACACAAGAAACTAAAGTCCATACTCTTTCCAATGGAAGTTTTCCCACTTCATTTGGATCATGTATGAATAAGTTATGACTGTTTTACCCAGAACACCTGTTTATTGACTAGCTTCAGGACTGGTCACAAACCTTATCTTCCACAGAGTGTATCTCCATAATTATAGCGAATCAAGAGATAAAATTTTTACCAGAGGTACCTTGATATGTCTTCTCAATATCATAGCAATTTCACCATATAAATCATTCTATAAAAAAATTTATAGCAAAAATGGTAAGATGACCTGAAAATAACATACCTTAGAACACATCACCAAAGAGCACTTCATCCTCCCTTGAAATCCGGCCTTCTTTTACTTCTTGTTTCCTCTGAAATTTGAATTATATCAAATGAATGTATAATTATTTTTATTTATACCATTTATGTCACTTCCTTTTAACATTAGGGTCGATCGGACAATTTCTTATTTTGTAATTATTTTCTTTAATTATCTTCAGGGCCTACATGTACTTCCTTCTTCAATTCAATTTGTCATCTTCAAAAATTCATTTCTCCTCAACCATGAGGATCCATGTGACGTGCCATATACCACCGGAAACAACATGATGTATACTATCCATCCATGGGTGTTGTATATGCATGTGAATTTTCCTTCATGCCCAAATACCTTCATCAATCTTGTGGTCCAAAACCCATGACTAGGGTTGACATCAATGACAACAACCAATCTTCCAACAATCTCCCCCTTTGTCATTGATGGAAACACTCATTCTCCCCCTATCATCATGATCCCAATTTCTCTCCCCCTTTGACATCAATGGCAAAGTTTATGGCTGCTCCCCTTGAGTTTAATGGCAAAAGGTAACCTTCTTCTTTGGGGCTGCTCCCCCTGAACATGTGGCACTCAATAATACTTCATCCTTATTTTTGGTCTTTGGGACTTTTTATTCCTTGGAATCATTTTGTGTGGCTTATTTCTTCTCTCTCTTCTTCATGTCTAGGATGTATATGTTGTTCGGTCTTCTTGTTGCAGTTGCAACTAATCTTCCCGAGTTATTTTCTCTGATTTTATATTTTCAGGAGTCAAACGTAAGAGTGTATCCTTGATCACATATTTTGCTGACACTGAGGAGATTATGCTTCAGATATTCAACCAATAGGACTTTTCCTGATTTTACATTTTCAATTCCAATCTTTACAGTTCCTTTTCCAAGTATTTTGGTAGATGAGTCATCTCCAAATGCAACATTTCCACCTCTTTTCTTCGAGCTGACAAATTTTCTTTGATCTCCGGTCATATGAGATGACCACCCACTGTCTATGAACCATTCATCTTCTTATTTGCATTATTTAGTGACCAATGTTATTCGACAATTTTCATTTTATGGAATTTATTTCCGTTTCCATGTTGTAGTTGGTATGCAGACATTTGACATACGATTATCTTCCTTCATCTCTCTGCAATATTGTGCTTTCTAAACAAGATTATTGCACTTGTAACATACAATATTTTCATCCATTAATGGGTCAAATGGATTATAATTTATGTTGACAGGTCTACAAACATTTCCATATCTACTATTTTCACCATTCATGTAGCTTGCATAGTTATTCCTTTCATTG
>ML792120.1:0-39827 GCA_009831015.1 Picea engelmannii | reverse complement strand
TCAGGGCCTACATGTACTTCCTTCTTCAATTAACTTTGTCATCTTCAAAAATTCATTTCTCCTCAACCATGAGGATCCATGTGACATGCCACATATCACCGAAAACAACATGATGTATACTATCCATCCATGGGTGTTGTATATTCATGTGAATTTTCCTTCATGTCCAAATACCTTCATCAATCTTGCGGTCCAAAACCCATGAATAGGGTTGACATCAATGCCAACAACCAATCTTCCAACAAAAAATGCAAAAACCAACTCGATCCACTTTTGTATTAGTCCATTAGGTGCAAAAATGGATTAAAACTATAGGAAGTGGGTAAAAATAATTTATAAATAGTAATAAAATAAAAAATTACTATACCATTTTGATTTTTTACCCTACTAGTGAAAATTGGACCAAACTTCCTCCAATATTCAAATGACAATTACGGGAGCATCAGGTGAGGAAATCACGAGCCATCTGGATTAGGTAATTCTTGTTTTCTTCCTCTTCAAATTCAATGGTTTAAAATTTTGAATTAGGTCTTAAATTTTTATTTATTGAAGGTGCAAAGTATAGATTTCAGTGTACGTGGGCGGGATTGTGTTAGGGAGCATGTACGATGAGGTATATGCTCCTGTATGAACTATAGGGGGTGTATATCAAGCCCTACACATGACTGTGTGCAAAGGAAGTTGCATACAGGTACGCAAATGACCAAAAAGAGGGGCTCTAAGTCAAAACTATATTTGTCTTTGACATGATGGTTCTTGAATGGAGGGAGAGAGAACATGAGGAGGTCAATGTTGTTGTAGATCGAGATCTCGGGGCCCAAATGGCCTTAAAGCGATGTGATTTGTATAAGTTTTGGGCCCTCAAAGGAATGAGAGCCCAAGTGAGGTTGTTGGAGATCTTGGTGGGTTACTAGGACCCTAATAGCGAGAGATTAAATCTCGATGGGAAACCATTGAGAATTGAAGTAGAGGACATTTAATTTCTCATTGGTCTATCACGCTAAGGTGAGGTTGTGAACCTCAAATCATGGGGAGCAGGTAGCGGGATGAATATAGAGGAATATATAGACACCCACTGTGTAGCAGGGACTCCTAAGTTAGGGAGTCAAGTCCCTATCCAGTAAATAAACAACCTCAGTCTAAAGATCATTTTCCTAGTCTTGACTAGGATCATAGGTTCGGCTTCGTTGCACCAGGCATCGAGGTTGCTCATGTTCTATGTAGTGCAATGTGAAAGACCCACAGTGTATGACTGGTGTACCTCACTACTGGCGAATATGAAGAGCCAGTTGACAGAGTGCAAGTAGGGGGGTAAAAGAAATTTTGGGTTTTCCTCCATCTTGTGTAGTTTCTTTTTCGAGTGGGTTCTAGGTTTGGGACCTAGAGTGGATATTCTTCCTAAGGGACCTCGTGATCCATCCATGGCACGGTGGACCGAGGTGGCAGGGAGGAGGTAAGGTTCCAACACCCTACATCGAGGACTTCTTCTACTGGTGTCGGTGACAGGTCATCACTCTGGATGACTATCCCTATGAGGGGATCGACTTCAAAGGAGATCCAAACATGCCACTTCCACCAGGGTCTGCCTATGGTGACATAGGTATGTCAAAAGTTTTTAAATATTTCATTTTTTTTTATTTTTGTATAATTAGGACCAAAAAAAATTGGATGGTGCTTAAGTATTGATTAGAAATTTGTGTGTCGCAGACATGGGTCCATGATGGCCAGAGGGTTTCCCTCGACATTGACGGAGGAACTGGGGAGACGAGGCGGCGGGAGGAGAAGCTGAGAGGGTCCTACAAAATGTGCAGGGAAACTTGTCATGTTTGACTCACAGGATACCCATGGTTCAGGTAGAGGATCTTCATGAAGCCATGCAACAACAAGTGGTTTGTGTACCCAGGGCATGGGTACGACTCTTTCAACGTCTCGCAAACGCCATGATTTTATAACATGACACACATCCGACACCACAGGCGTAGATGTCATGGGATATTGTAATACTGGTTGTATATGTATTGAGGGTGTCAGCCCCATTGTGTACTATAAACACCATAGTTTTTGAAATATATAAAAAAAGATCTTCAGTTTTACTTATATTTTACAATGTGTACATTGATTAGATGGTTTTCTTTGATTTTAATTATGTGACAAATTCCAATCTAAAACAAAGTTAACATAAGCATCGGGTACATGATTATAACTCCAAGGAATATGATAATATGTAATAAAATAAAATTTTCTCTCTAAAAGATGTACCCGTAGGAATCATCGGAGTAAAGTAGGATCACACACGTGGTAACGGTCGTTCAATTGATGTACTACCAACTGGGAATCCAGGTGAACTTCTAATGAATGAATGCCATATGAGATAACATCGCACAAAAGTTCTATCACGACGCTATATTCAACCACATTATTTGTGTATGTTCCTAGGCATACGCCTCCTAAAGACACCAATAGACCTTCAGGTGAGTAAACCACCCAAGCGACGAAAGCCAAGTTCCATGTGTGACGATTGACCCCATCTGTGAATCCTAGGTAGAATGACGACTCCATTGACATCTGTCAACCAAGTGAAAACTCGATAAGCAATCCGAAGATGAAAAATAAAATATATATATACACTAAATTACATTAGTATACAGAGAGTTCCACCCAATCCTGGGGCTCAAGCATAGTATCTTTTCAAGTAGAGCCCATTTCTGGGCTCGGCCAAATTATTCCCTTCATAATATTCTAACTCATAGGCTCATTTTTCTAGAGAACATGTCGCACGATGTAAGGATCATGCCACGTGGGTTTAAACTTGTGTTCCCCCAGTAGTTATTTGGATTGGTCGTACAAGAGGACCATGTCACCCTCGACGTACAACTGAGGATGGATAGACTTATCATACTGGACCTTGATGCATCATTTTTTCACCTCGATAGTTTTAGAGGCATCTCGACGCTGCTCATCGAGACTCTCTAGGTGTACAAGGCGTCGCTCGAGATCAGAAGTGTCAGGTAGGAGCATGACTGCCAACTTAAGAGAAGGGATTTCGCTTTTAATAGGTAAAATCGACTCCACATCGTGTACTAACTGGAAAGGGGAAAAATAGATGGCAGTCTTGACCGAGGTTCTGTATGCCCAGAGTGCAGGATATAAAATGATGTGCCAGTCGGATTTACTCTGACTCACATTTTTTTGCAAAATGGTCTTGAGAGACTTCTTGACGTCCTCTAATTTTCCATTTTCCTGGGGGTAATACGAAGAAGAATGACCATGTCTAAACCCCAGCTTAGCTGCTAGTTCTTCCATCATTTCATTCTGAAAGTGACTGCCATGATCAGTGACAATATCACTCGGGATACCAAACTGAGCGATAATCTGATTGAATACGAAGAATGATGCAGTCTTCCCATCGAATTTAACTATAGGCATGGCCTCAAAAAAATTATTAAAGCAGTCGACGACCACGATAATGTGTTTATTCCGCCCCAGCTGAAGTTGGGTTGCAATCAACGAAATCCACCCTAACTTGGTGAAGGGACCGATGGTAATGACTGGATGAAGTGGGGCTGGATGTGAGCCCATTTTCCGAGTGAACACCTGGTAGGGGTGACACTTCTTAACTGCTTCAATACAATCCTTAAATATAGTAGGCCATAAATAACTGGCTCATACAAAATTTGGGGTTGTCGCAAGCTCAGATAGATGACCACCAAAAGACCCATTGTGCCAATCGTTCAGAACAAACTTAGCTTCTCCATGAGTTAAAAAATGATGCAAGATAGAGTTTATTCCTCATAGATACAAAGTGTCACTGACGATAGTATATTTCTTATCTTGGTACCTTATACATCGTCGGTCATCTCGTGAGATATGTTGAGGGAAATTCAAGGTCTGAAGATAGAGCACAATGTCTCCATACCAGGGGTAACACAACGAGACAAGAAAAACATTTTTTTTTGCAAACAAATCAACATGGATAACGTCCTCATCTAATCATAGAAAATCGGATATCAACTCCGCAAAGACTAGGGATTTCTTGGATTTCACAGAAGAGAAATCGAGATCAAACTCTTGTAAAATGACAATCCATTTATTGCATTTTCCCTCTATGATACGTCGGGTAAGGACATATTGAAATGGATTGACATCAACAACCACCGTAGTCTTTCAAATTAATATATAATGATGCAAACGCTGGACTGTGTGAATGGAAGCCAAAGCTAGTTTTTAAACGTGAGTATAATTGAGTTCAAGACCGAGTAAAGTTCGACTAAGATAGTAGATGACGTTCTCATGGAGTGCATCATCCTCCTGAACCAAAACCATACCAATTGTATATTTAGATGCGGTGATATAAATAAGTAATATCTATTGTAGTCAGGAGGCTTCAGCATAGGCGTCGACACCAAATCTTTCTTCAAGGCATCGAAGGACTCCTGGGCTCGCTCATCCCAGATAAAAGGGGTGTCCTTCTTCAAAAGACGCATGAAACCTTTATTGATAGTGGCATATTTCACTATAAACCTACGAAGAAAGTTATCTTTCTCCTGTAAACCCTGAAGTTGTCTAATCGTGCGCGAGGGAGGCAACTGAAGTATTGCCTCAACCTTAAGTGGATCTACCATGATCCTAGTCTCAGAAACTAGAAAACCTAAAATAAGACCAAACTTAACATAAAATATGCACTTGTGAGGCTTCAACCATATTCTATAGTAACGACATATTTCAAATACAAGCCAAAGGTGAGTAACATGATTCGCTCTCTTGTGAGAGTGAGCAGAAAGATCATCAAGGTAAGCTTCGACTATGTTCTTTAGATTGTGAAAAGAGAAAGTCATGGCACGTTGAAAGGTTTCTCTGGTGTTTTTAAGGCCAAAAGGCATCTTCCGGTATGAAAAAGTACCCTAAGAACAAATAAATGTCATCTTTTGGTGATCCTCAGGTTTGATTTGAATTTGAATATATCCTGAAAAATCCGCCCATAAAATAAAATACTTCGCTTCTCGCACACTCGTCGAGAATTTTATCGATGAAAGGTGTGGGGAAGTTGTCTTTTGGATAGGCCTTTTCCAGGTCACGGAAATCCATACAGACATGGATGTTTCCTTTCTTCTTATCTACAGGAACAGGGTTGGATACCTATTCGGTTAAAGGAACTAGGTAGATGAAGCCAACATTAAGGAGCTTCTTCGCCTTTGACTTACCAGCAGAGGCCTTTTGAGGGTTGACAGCTCTAAGACGTTGTCGAACATGTTTAGCAACCAAATAAGTTCTAATCTCATGTTTGAAAATACAGGGGTTGATCCCTGGCATCTCTTCATAAGACCAAGAAAATACGTCTCGTAATTCCTTGAAGAGCTCGGTGTAGATCATGATTTCTTCTAGCGAACAATATGCACCGATATTTATGTTTTCAACCTTTTACCAGGGGTATGAGAGATATCGATCGTGAAAGTAGGAGAAATGATCGCCATATTTCCTTCATCATAAATGTCGTATGTATCAAGTGGAACTACGGCGTGACCGACTATCTCACTCAAAGCAGATCGAAAGTCGTCTTGTTCGATTCTTTCAAGCTTTGGGAGAAAATAAGAGCATTGATGCATATCATCCCAAGGTTTGTCAGAACCATTCATGGATTCGATGATGGATTTTTCCGAGGGAAAAGTCACATCAAGGAAATCACATGAACAAGACAATGAAGTAGCCCACATGGGCCTAGACACAAGATCTTCCTCATTCGTCGGCAAGGGAATAGGATCGGGATCGGTGGAAGAGTCACGAAAATCTTGATACATAATCTCTGTTGTCGATAGTGGCATGTCCATTCCATCATGTAACTGACCTTCACAAGATGAAGTAGGAGAAGGTAGGGTCCACATATCACTAAAATAAGAAGTGTGGAAAATAATGGACCTCCCTGTTGAAAACGAGCCTACTAGACATGGCATAAACATGAAGGCTCAGTCCTGAGAATTTGAAAGTACCAATAAGGGAAGAATACATTCTGACACTGATAATCTCAGTTTTCAGCTGAGAATTGTCGATCACAGGGATCTATTTTCAAAGAGATGCATTAGTACTAGAGTATAACTGATCGATCGTCACAATATTCCCTTCATGAGGAAAACAAAGAGTACGGAAGACAGACGACATGACGATGATCATGGCATAAGTCCAATTGCGACCTAGTAACAAGTTATAATCAAGAGGCGCATCAACTACCTCTACTTCCACCTCTATTTTCTTCCCACCTAACTCGACCGAAAATGCGAGGAGAATACCGTGAGAACGAAAGGATTGACCATAAAAATAAGTCAACATTTTCAATGACTTGGAAAGAGTCGGAGAAATGAGAGATTTCCAACAAGCCAGGGACATCACACATGTAGCAGTGCCTTCATCAACAACCACAGATTTGATGGTATAATTTGAGTATTCCACGTGGATTTGGAAAGCCACATGGTAAGGAAAGTGAGGCTTAACATCTGTGACGTCAAACTTGATCATTTTTTAGCCATTAGGTTCCAGAGCTCCTAAAGCAGAGAGTAAGGAATTCCTCTCTGAAGGACATGTCTGGAGTACCTCCAAAGCCGACATCGCACAAGGGGTTTGACCTAGGTATTCAACAATAGAGTAGTTATGGGCGGCTCTAGCATTTGTATTATGGGTAGAGCACTTAAGTACTCCTTTTGGAATACGAGGCGGTGGCTCTAATTTCTCAATTTGTAAATTCATCTCCGAAGGAGGAGGGGGATATTCTAGACTAGGATTAGTTTGTTTAGAACTATAGTCTTGAGATCGAGTGGCTACATCTATTTTCACATGGACCATATTGATACATAAACGGTCAACGTCTTGCGACTATTGGTTTTGACCTCCACCAACCGTATTTTTGGCGTTTGAGGAGCTCAAGGCTAAGTGTTGATTATGTGGGAATGGATTCATCATCACGACGGTCGATTGTGCTAATATCCTCGCAGCTTCTGCAAGTTTGGGGAACAAATGGGTAAGGGGATCATCTATGAAAAGCTTACAGGGAAACTTCACCTTACTTGTTTCTCATTTTCCCTCTCCAGCATTACTACTCGTCTTCTCATTATTATTATTGTCCTTGGATTTATTACCATTTTTCCCACCCTTACAGTTATTGTGTCTTTTATTCTTATTCCCTCCTAGTTTTTGGTTACCATTCAGGTTGGCCAAAGATTGCACAAGGTGTACATCCGCTGACTGAGTGGGATTGGAAGACACGGACAAGGTTGGTCCTCTTGCAGACTGGCTTAAGGAAAACTCTTTCAACTAGTTGGTCACCGAGTCTGTGTACTTTACATTGGTGGAGCCTAAAATTCCATTGGCATGAGGTCCGATATTTTTCCTAGGGTCATAAGTAGACCACGGTGCTTCAATAAGAAGATGGTATAACATCCTCGATTGAGCATATATCAAATCTAACTGTCGGGCCCTAAAGATTTCTTCTTCTTTAGTGGTAACCCCGTAAGTAGCAACGTCCTTTGAGATAGGAGGGTGAAAAGACTTAATAAACCATTATAAAATAAATTTCAGGGGTATAGGGGTCTTAAACAACCTCTTCCGTCTACACCACTCCTAGATATGGTCCAAGATATGAGTGGCGGTGTCCTAGCGTAAAGTTGACAACAATTCTAAGACATAATCATAATGGATGGGCAACTGGAAGTGGTTAATAAATACCATTACCAGCTAACTAAAAGTCCCATATTCCCCTTTGGGTAGCTCAATATACCATTTCCCAACAACTCCGATGAGGGTGCATTGAAATAATCTCAAACAAATAGAATCGTCATTAATGGAGTTGAATGAGAACCAAAGGTGAAAGGTAGTGATTTGATCACTATGATCCTCTCTATTCTTACCCTCGAACTTCGGGATGTTTGAAGGAAGTTTGGTGGGGACCGGGGACCATGCAAGATCATGACTCACAGGGTCGTTCATTAACTTATCCAAATCTGGCAGATTAAGCCTGGCCATAAAAGGGAGGTGGGGTTGCAACATCTGGCCCCAACCTCCCGAGAAAGAATGTTCTTGTGGATTTGGGGGCCATCCAGGGTTCTGGTAAACACCATGGACCTATCCGAAATTATAAGTCCATCCTCCAGGATGATTCATATAAGGTTGGTTGGGCATCATTCCAACAGGAATGTTCTGTTGAGGGTTATAGAAATTTCCCTCTGCCGGATTGGATCCGGGTTGGGGGTTGCCCAAAGTGTGAAATTGACCTCCCCTGGGTTGGAAACTGGAGGATAGAGGTGTATTCTTCATTCCAAAAGTATTAGTCAGAATCTGCACCAAGAATGTAGGGTTGTAGGACGGAACTTGAGCCAAAGCTTGTCCATCGGGTTGACTATTCCACCTAGAAGTAGGAGGATTGGACCCAGGGTTAAAAGCAGGGATACCCCCCATATTAGGAGTCATTTGATGGATTTGAGATAAACCAAATGAAAAAGGAGTGTAGGGAGTTGTACTGCCCCCAAGCCCAATGCTAGCATTAGGGCCAGCAGTTGGGATAGAGTTCCAAAACTGCAAAGTGAAGTTAGGCATACCATAAGAAAATGGAGAGAATCCATAGGGATGGACTAAACATTGTAGCCCGGTAAGTGGCCAAGAGACCCAAAGGGGTTCAAGGTGGTATCTTGAGAATTAACTATAGTCCAGGCCATAGTAATGATAGGTACCTCTAGCACTACGACCATAGAGGTTGCAGGAGTCAAAGGGGTGCCATTAACTATAGTGGGTATGGGAGTCGAAGGGACCCCATAATTCTAAAGACCATATTAAATACTCATCCTTGTAGAATCACAAGTCTGAACAGTTGACGTATGTGTACCACGTATAACAACTCTACGCATTTTAGAGGGCAAGGACACAAGATCCGGTGGTAACTGTAACAAGCGATGGGACTGGTGGGGAGGCTGGTCCGACTCTACGATGACTTAAGAATCTAAAGATAAAAAATATATCCTAAGGCCAACTAGTAAGAAAAGAACATACCAAAATTCAAACGGCCAATATGCATGCAAAGGGGGTAAAGTGGTTGAGTGGCATCCCTCCCTAAAGAACGTATGTCTTGCCCAAGAGGGGCCTGAGACTCCCTGCTAAAGATTGGAGGTAACATAATCATTTATAAGGGCCCTCGTGGGCTTAAAAACCAGTCGGCCAGATCCCCCGGAGAGGTAATCATCCATAAAGGATGTGTGTTGTCCGACCTTTATCTGACCCAGGTTACCTACATAATAACCCCTGCAAGTAACCTATGATACAACTAAGTCAAGAAACTAATAAACCACTGTATAATCGATGCACAGGCAAGAAATTGTAAGTCAGGTCCACCGTATGGGCAGGGTAGAAAATATCGAAACCTTGAAAGCACCGCCTCTCATGGAGGTAAAGGCACTAACAATATACCCATATACGAATAGATCCCCAGAAATATCTTTGATTCTAGGAAAGTATCGGGGGGATATCCATTCAACCAACTTCGCTTGACCTCATGATTAACTCTGGAGTGAGCGAAGTCTCTTGATCTTACCAATTAATAATGGATTTCTCCACTCCCTGACTCAGACACATATGTTGATTTAATTGCCTTGGAGAAGACTACTCACAAAATCCTATTCCAAGGCACTAAATCCTAGGCTATTTTGTGCACCCTATAAAATAAAATTGTTACTCATAAATTTTAAATTATAGCGTTGATTTTATGGCCGTGATTACTAAAAAAAGTATGGTAATGAAACTCATGGTGTTATGACTCTACAAGAAAAGTAAATATGAAAGTAATGCAAAGTCCTAACTTTAAATTTTGATGAATGATATGCTCCTAAAAAATGATGTAATTTTCGAATTCAAATCTGTAATTCTGAAGTAAAAATGGAATCTTTCACTATATGCACTAAGCTAATGATAGAGATTCAAAGAAAAAAATGCCAAGCAATGCAAAATGCCTATTTTTTTTGTATTTTCAATATATCGAAACTAAAAATGCATGGATTGAAAAGTAACTTGATATATTAGCCCTACTGTGTATAAAACAGAGATAAATCGAGCAGGATATCAAGCAATGAAACACCCAGCCCAATGTACAAGGACAATAAAAATGAAAAAATGAAGAGAAAGACTTTGCCCAGAAATTCAACCAAAAGAGGGTTTCCTTTCATCCCACAGGCACTCAACATGCACTACAGAGACCTAAGAAGGCTTAGCAAGCATCAAATCCCACCCAGGAAATACCACACCAAGAAAACACGAAAGGAAAAAAGGGTGTACGCGACTGTTTGGGCAAACAGAGCGTGTATACACAACTTGCAGTGAGAAAACCAACGTGTATATGTGACTATCAAGGAAAAAGGCGCATATATGCTTTGAAACTAATCCAGGCAAGGGAGAAAGGATGGAAACTCAGACCCAGAGTGAACATGAGTTGTCAAGCAATGTTATGACAAGAACCACAATAGAAACAAGAGAAATCTAAGGAGAAAATTACTTCAAACCCTGAGAAATAAGATTCATCTCCAATGAAGTTGCCAATTCTATTACGAGGAAAATCTCTCTATGGCTAGGGTAAACCACAACAGACACGTATGATTGCATAAATCAACTATTTTCCATAAACATCCTATATAGACCAACGTGCAAGCGAGATAAGGAAAGGACCTACCTCATCCAAATGTTTTATTATGTCCACCGTTGAGCACTTTGACCCAAATATTTATACCTACCACAAGTTCTCAACAAACAAGCGAAGCAAGCATATAGTGATAATATAAAAAGGTTAGCACATTACATAGCATACTTCATTAATATACAAACAAACATACCCATGGATAATAACTCATATATTTGTAAGATATCAATTGGATGGGAAAGGAGTATTTCTATTAATAAATGATCAGTAGAAGTGAAAATATTACAGACTTTCGTGTCGGCACAGTTCAGAACCGAGAAACCAAGTTCCTTCTAGCTGGGTCTCCACCAATTCAATCCTCCATCAAAGGAAAACTCATAGAAGGGAGACAATGAGGTTCTCCATCAATAAGGGAAGATCTTGGGGGATGAACACTGTGTTCGGACTTAAAGGAAAAAGGGATGCAGACTCAATATGAAGTAAATAATTTCTCCAGATTAACTTTGCTCTCAAAGTTGAATTCTCTCCTCTTTTCCATAGCTCAGAATTGGCTTCTTTATAGCCTTCAAAATGAAATTGAAGGGCTTATTCTGAATGTTTCCAGTATATGGAAGGCCAAGGATCGGAGTTCTCCTGTCATGACATGGAAACCCGACATTTAATTTTTATTTTCTAGCACAAATCCCGATGTACGTGGGTTGTAGTGGAGCAACTTGCATATACGCTTGTTGTATAGGGTGCAAGATGCGTACAAGTGGAAAAAAAATATATTTTTTCTATGGATTTATCAATCAGGAAAAGTGAGTATGCATAGGGAAATGGAGTAAGGCCCTCTCTGCAAGATTGCATAAGGTGAGGAAAATCTTTCTCTAACACAATGTGCATGCACGTATGTACTGAAGAACAACACTACATAGCTTAGCGCCAACACCTATCCTCATCCCTCACATACATAGTCTCTTAAATTTAGAAATAAAGTATGGACTCCCTAAACCCTAGATGCAAAGCTTCATTGTTCCTATTTTTAAAAATGGGGATATAGACGTTCCCTCTAATTATAGGACCATTATGATTAGCCTGATTTTGTCCAAGATTTATGGAATTATTTTGGAAAGGAAGATTATCCTTTGGCTAGAAAGTCACGGTAAAATAGAAGGCTAGGTTGGGTTTAGGAGATATCATTTAATTGTGGAACATATTTTTACCTTTAGGATAATTACAGAGGAGTTCCAAAATACTAAAACCAATCTTTTTTGTTGTTTTTTTTACTTTAGAAAATATTTTGACACAATTCCCGGGAAAAATATTTGGAATAGGTTGGAAGAGATAAAAGTTCCTTTCAAGTTGAGGGTCACTGCAATAAGGCTGTATGAGAATGTTATTTCCAAGTTTAAGAAAACTGAGGGATGGTATAAAGAGATTAACTGCAATATTGGATTCAAGCAAGGTTGTCCCTTGTCCCCTACCCTTTTGGCATATACATTGACAAGCTAGAAGATTGTTTGGAAGAAGCAGGTTGTGTCAGCTCTACTCTCACTGGTATAGTCATCGATCTTATTTTTTATTCCAATGATATCGTTCTTATGGAGAGGATTCCCCACAATCTTGAAAACCAACTAAGAAGCCTCAAGGATTTTTTCTCCAACGATTAATACTAACAAGACTAAGGTCATGATCATTAAATCCAATAAGATCACTTATGATACCTTCGTATATGACAACAACAACTTGGAGGAAGTGAATTCGTACAAATATATTGGAATAGATATTCATCACAAGCTCAACTAGAATTATAGCATTGATAAAATGATTATTGGGGGATGGAAAGCTTATTATGGGCTTGAAAACAATTGTAAATCAGTTGATCTTTGGATATGGGATAAGAAGAATCTCCTCTTTGAGACTCTTTTTACGCATGTTATTCTTTATGGATGTGAATTTTTGGGATGTAGTATCTCTCATGAATCCTGGAGAAAGATAGAGAAAATACAAAATAATTTTATAACCTATAATCTGAAAATTAAAGAATATATGCCCTATCCCATCCTCCTCTTAGAAACATGTCTCTCCCCCATTGAGAGCATGGATATGACTAGATACCTAATGTATAAGAACAAGTTAAACAACATGGAAGACAAGAGACTTCCTAAAATTTCTTCAGAATCCAGACGTAACCACCATCAACTCAAATGAGAATGGCATAAAAATGCCCAGTCTTGGCTAAGTTATTGGGGAATCGTGGAATACACCATTTTACATAATAAGGATACTATTAAAAATATCATCAAATCAAAATTTAAGAAGAAAATGTGGTGTGATAAAGAGTTAGAGGAAAAAATAAAATTAAGGTATTATAAGGATGTAATCAACCTTAATATAGAAGATCGTAATTATCTCTTTGTTTTGACAAGTGTAAAGAAAAAAGTAATCAATGTTAAGATAAGAACAAATTATCATGAGCTTCATAGTGAAATTGGGCGTTGGTCAATTCCTAAAACGCCATGGGATGAAAGAGTGTGTCACCTTTGTAACACTAAGAATGT
This sequence comes from Picea engelmannii, assembly GCA_009831015.1. NCBI lineage: Eukaryota > Viridiplantae > Streptophyta > Pinopsida > Pinales > Pinaceae > Picea > Picea engelmannii. The sequence goes on along the minus strand of ML792120.1, from coordinate 26,624 downwards.
TGAAGATGAAAAGCACTTTCTCTTATATTGTCCATCCTATACCCAGATTAGAACTCAATTTCAAATTATTTGTCACTACCAACCTTCATAACCTTTTAACTCAAGAAAACTATGGTGATCTTGGAAAACTTCTCTTATTGGTTTTCGAGCTCAGAAACAAAATTCTAAAAAATTGCAAGTAATCCCTTACCCTCTTAAAGTCTGATAGACCAATTCGGTCTCAGTGGACATTAATCATCATCATCATCATCATCATCATCATCATCATCATTAATATATCTCATAATATATAAGATAGCTAAACCAATTTTATTTTATTTGTCATTATAATGTTTTCAAACTAAACTTGTTTTATTTGTCATTGCTCAATAATGAAAACAAGTAACAATTAAAAATAATAAAAAATACCTTAAAAATAAAATTAATTTTATTATATGTACCAATATAACATATATATATATATATATATATATATATATAACATTGTCAAACTAGATTTATTTTATTTATATTATTTAATAATGAAGAAATCACAATAAAATAATAAAAAATACCAAATATAATGTGGATATGATCTTAAAAATAAGATTATTATTATTATATATCAACACGTGTTTAACAAGTGTTGCATGGAAGCGTAGTCCCTGCCGAGTTGGAATGGGAATAAATACAGAGGTATGGAGGGACTGTGGGAGAATGAGAAGCTAGAAGTATAGGAGACACATGGAAATGATTGTGGACACATGGCAAGCAACAAGCATTACAGGTGGTATCCATGTAGAAAATGACACGTGGCACTATGTGACACGTCAGCCATAGGACGTCAAGATGCTACATGACTCCGGGCGATTGTCACTCCAGGATTTTTCCTTCCAGAATAAACACAGTTCCCCTGAAGCCTGGAGCCCCAAAGAGTCAGAGTCCCGAATTCCCGAATTAGTTAATGATAATATTATATACCGAGAAATTCACTTTGTGAGAAATTTGTTCCATCACTAAATATGGCCAGGGGAGTTCTAAAATTCGCAGGTTGGAAAAACTTTAGCAAGGACGATAAAGTGCCAGGGTCATCCAGATCGCACATTGGAAACTGATCGACGACTCACATTCATTTCGGAAAGAGAAGGTGCCCGAGCGTTAATCTCCTAGAGAAATTCTGGCATTGAAACCATTTAGTTTTTGAAAGTAAATTATCATTCTAATTATATTGTGTTTTGAATAATCCATCTTTCTTTTATTTTCTTAATAAGATTCTGTAATTTTTCCTATTACCAATAGTGTAGCATATAGCTACTAAAAAGTGTAGATATCCCCATCACTTGTAAATTGATATATTTTTGGAGTTTGACTTGCCATCTTGGAAATTTCCATTCCTACATTGTAGGTTTTATCTCTTGAATATATTTATGAAATTCATTTATAATGATCTTTGTATACTTCCAACTGACCTTCATCCCAATATTTAGAGTTAACTTGAATTTCCACAGTCAATTTTTAAATTTTTCCCATGGAAAAAGTAAGAAACATCCATTTCATTCTATTAAATAGATCATTTGTCTTGTCTGTCTCTATATGTGTTAGGATAAATGAAGTTGTATGTGGTGGCAAAAAAACCCATATAATGTTTTTTGAAAATGTGTTTAGTGTTGAAGATTCTTTGATCTTCTTGTGTGACCTCTGTGTTTGCTAGTTTTTTCTATATATTAACACACACCTAACATGATTATTTATTTTCACGAGTTTTCAGCTCATTGAATTTAATTTAAACTGTGTGAAAAGAATGTGTCGAGACAGAGGAAGATGCCCTTTTCCTAAAACTTTTTTCCGTGAGCAGCAAGCCCACTTTGAAGAGGTTGATCTGCAATTTCTCTTTAGGAAGAGGGCATCTTTGTAACATGCCTATCCAACTGAAATATTTGTATGATTCCTATGACAGTTCAGTATAGTACCAACTGATATATTTGTAACATGTCTATCCAGTTGATTGTTTTTTGACAGTGCTAAAAAAAATTGAAGGTTTTTATTTCTGCGGATATTCTTGCAGATGTATTTACAAGTCTGTTGACCCTTGAATATGATAGGACCGAAACAAAAACCTAACGAGGATGTCAATCCTACTACGTTTTTATAGATTTGGTACTCCTGTTTAATTTTTTCATGGGGCATGTATAGTTCAAATGTGGGACTTAGAGAAAGTCTGCCGTAATGACTTAAAGCAATACAAAACAATAGAAAATGTTTTTTTTTTTTTTTTGAAATAAAGGTTCCTAGAAAATAGGACCATGAATCACACACATTAAATATTCAAATTAAATAAACAAAATTTCCTGACATCCAACATAGTTCAAGATAAATATTTATGAGTACATAAAAATAAAAGAAGATGAGCACCGTCGAGATTATTCCCGAAATAGTTTATTTGAAATTTCTCAAAAAATAATAATGTATGTTACATATTCCTCGAAATTTAAATGCAATTGTCATATAGACTGGGATTGGGGCTCTTGTGTACCATAAAATAAATAAGTACAAGAAATAGGACTGTAGAAAGAAGAAGTGGGCGATGGTAGACAACAAGACCTGAAATGAAGAAATTGCAAGTTATCAGTATTTGGTTAGAGATTTCTATTTAAAGAGATGGAATAACTGGATTGATAAAGAAAGTTGGATGTGATCAGTATAGACTTACTATGATGGTCTCTCTCTCCCCTTTTTCTATTTTATTTTTGATGCCTTTTTATTTCTCTTTTCGACAGCTACTGGAATCGTGCCAACCGCTTGGATCCATTCTTCAATGTAGCTTCTCATGGGGACCACATTGATCTCATGCCAGATTTTTATGTTGAAAAGATCGCTTTCTAATTCCCTTAGATTGATAAAAATATTATGGATAGCCTGTTCAATTTCTTTATTTTTTACTGAATACTCCACTAGCCAGTTGTCCATGCCATCCTTATCATATTTAAGGATGTTGTAAAACCTTTCTAAATAAAACCTATTAAAAATATCAAATTTTTCATCGAAGGCTTGCTTGGTTAAGAACAAGGAGTTGAGAATTAATTTCAGGTCTTGGATGTCGTTGGTACTTTCGGCTATGTCTATTTCGGTCATCTTTCTGAATAATTCTTCTTTCTTTGATATGGCTTGTTCCCATGATAGGAAAATGAGATGTAGGTTCTTAAATTTATCTTTCCAATGTGAATTTAATTGTTTGTTCGGGTTTAGGGAGGGGATACCTTATTCTCTTCTTCTCATTTCTGTCATGTTGGTGACATTGATACCAAAAGGCATGACCACATCTAGATAGAAACCTTCTTCATTTTTTAAATCCTCATGCAAATATAATGAGAAGGCATATGCCTTGGTTCCAAAGTAAGTTATACCTTTTTATGTTTCCCAGGCTTTAGTAATTAGCTCCATTATTTTCTTGATATTCTTCTCCACGTATCCTCTACACGATGTGAGGAGGATGGAGAATCCTTTTAACTTGGTTGCAGGGGTGGCATGCAAGGTTATTGCTAAAGGAATGGCAAGCAATGGGATAGGAATCAAAGCTTCCTCCAATTCCTTGATTCGGTCCTTCAGTTTGGAATTCTCCGCCTCAAGACCTCCAATGGAATCATCAAGAGAATCTTTGTTTTCTCGGTGAATTCGAGAGATTTGGGATGATTGCATGTTCCTAAGGTTAATCTATGAACGATATTTCCCTTTCTTATTTCTTACATCTCTCTTTTTAATAATTAAATTTTTAGATTCGTTGTCAAAAACAACGCTCTGGAATACGAATGATTCATCTTCGTCAAAAATATCGGTCTTAGCTATTTCCATTAGGGGATTATGGTGTATCATGTCCTCGAGCTGATTAACGTTGGGGAATATGTTTTTGAGATCAGTTTCAAGTTCCATGTCTTCACTTTCAATTTCGGGCTCTTCCGCTTCTTGCACAATGTTTTCTCTCTTCTTCCTCACGGGAAGCTTGTGAGAACTATCAATTTTACCCAGAGGAGGGTTCATATATCCTCCTTTGTTTGAAGAATTGTGGGTTGCTTTATTATCAGGGTGGGTTTTTGAAGCGATGCTCCGGGATGTCATACTCTTGGGAGTGGCATTTGGGGATTGTACACTCTTCTCACCAATGTATTTTCCCTGTTGTTTGTACAATTCATTGGTCCTTTGCAATGTCTCTAGTTTGCTAGCATCGGGAGTAGGAGTGTTCTCATTATTGTACTTGTCTTTGTTCAGGAGTGTATGGATAAAATAATTGTTGAAGCCAACTGCTAGTAAATTTTCTACAAAAATCCCATTAGGCGAACCCTCTCAGTCTTTCATCATATCTTAGGTTCAAGTTGTTGAAATGGCCTGCGAATTCGTCAATCTTATTGGCGTTCCTGAATATGAAGTCCATGACTTTCCAAGGCAGAGGAATGAACTTATTTTTTCTCTTCTCATGGAAAAAATGCAACCAGTAGTTGTATTTCCTTGCTATTTATGTAACAAACATTATGTCTAATGTGACATTGAAGGAAAGAAGGATTTTCCTTGGAGCCAAAAATCATTATTACACTGTAATTCTCCATTTGTTCAAGTGTCCCCTTCCTATCCAAAAACTTGGTTTCTTGGTCAGACATCTGGGGAGCATCCTTTCCTAACAATAAATATTTGAAAACTGAGACAAATTCATTAAAAACCTCATAAAAACAATGGGAGGCCTTGTGCCTCCATAAGGCCTGGTACCAGAAGGTTACTGGGTCAAATTCACAGTTTACCTTTTTGGACATAGACAGTTTTGGAAATGGAAAGCAATGCACTATCGCGAAAACCAAGTAGGATGACATATAAAGTTATTCTCTTGTTTGAATCGTGACAATTGGGAACATATTTCAATGGAAATCAGCTTCCCCCAATAAAAAATGGCTTGTTCCTTGACCTTGAAATACAAAATATAAAGAATCATGAGGGAAATTCTTGTTGAGGATTCTTGTCCCGTTATCCTTGTAAACAACCACGCAATTTCCTGGAATAGATTTCTAAACGAACTAAATTGCAACCTTGTGATATCTTCAGGAACTGTCCCCGGGTGTTCCAGGAACTCGGGTAAGAGGTCCAACCCCTTATCATGATTTTTTAGGATCTCCTTGCAATATTCTCCTCTAAAGGTCAATGTTGGCTCCAACAATCTCAACATCTTGCAGAAGACCTAAGGTGACAAAGAAACAAGAGAGTGGTCCCGTAGTAGAATAATTCTTTGGATTGAAATATATCTCTCAACGCACCAAGAGACCACCTCCTTATAGTCAAAGAATTCAGGGACACAACCTACACGAGCAATTCCAAAGGTCCAAATTACTTTGCTCTCGATGGAAGGGGATGAGTACTAAGAATGTGCCCTGGACCACTGGAAGTTATGGTCCTCACACCCGAAGATGTTCACTGTATCTCCACATAATTGTTGTCGAGATGCTTCCATAAGTTGACGAGAACCTCTATTTTCTCCAGATGATGTTTGAAATGAACACTCAGAAGGGATAATATAACCCTCCATAAATCTTGGTCTAATGCATGTGAATGGGATATCTCATCGAGCATTTCACTCATTAATTCCAATATCTACGGTTCCTGCATAATGAGTTGTTAGCATTAAAGTTTACTAATTTCATACTTAGAAAGAAGTGTGAACGTGGAAGGGACGACAAAGAGTAATTAAGGATTGGAGATTTTGTGAACCCGCCAACCCAACAACCCGTGAAAGACATTCCATGATGTTTGAAATGAACACTCAGAAGGGATAATATAACCCTCCACAAATCTTGGTTTAATGTGTATTAATCGGAGATCTCCTCGAGCCTTTTGCTCATTAATGACAATCTGTACGGTTCTTGCATGATGACTTGTTAGCATTAAATATTACTAATTGCATATTTAGAAAGAAGTGTGAAGATGGTGGGGATGGGGAAGAGTGATTAAGGAATGGATAAGTATGAAAAGTGGTCAGTCGGGCTTCAAAATAGGGTCACAAGGGATACGTAGGAGAGGTGAGGGCCCGATGGTCAAATTGTATGTCTCATAACTTTTGAGTGCAAAATGTGTAACATGGAAGAGGGCATCATGGGGCAGTCCAATGGTCAATTTGTATATCACAGAACCCATGGTGTTTTTTTTAGGTCGTGGAACAATGGAAGCACAATATTGATCTCGCCTTTCCAAGAACCCGCAATCGAAAAAGTGGCTAAGTATGGAATAGGGAAGTGGTCGGTTGGACTCGTTTTCAGTAATATATTGAAATTTGTAATGGATATCCCATTGCCTGGAAAGATCCTTTATGCATGTTTCTAGACAAGTTGTGTAGGGATAGTCAGTGTGATTGTCTCCTCAAGCCTTTCGCTCATTACGGTTGCTGCATGATGAGTTGTTAGCATTCAATCTTACTAATTTCATACTTGGAAATAAGTGTGAAGGTGGCGGGCACGAGAAACAATGATTAATAATTGGATATTTTGTGAACCTGCCAACCGGACGATCCAAGAGAGACATTCCAAGAAATGGCCAAGTATGGAAAGCGGTCGGTCAAGCTTCAAAATAGGGTGACAAGGGATCCTCAAGAGACGTGAGGGCCCAATGGTCAAATTGTATGTCTCAGAAATTTTGAGTGAAAAATGTGTAACATGGAAGAGGGCATGATGGGGGAGTCCAACGGTCAATTTGTATATCGTGGAACTCTGGGTGTTGTTTTTAGTTCACGGAACAATGGAAGTGAAATCTAGAGCTCGCTTGCCTGTGAACCCATGATTGAAAAAGTGGCTAATTATGGAATGGGGAAGCGGTCGGTCGAAGTCATGATATAAAATCATGAGTGGAAATGTGAACTCATGAGTCTTCCAAACCACACACGTAGACATTTTCAAAAAATTGATTAAGTAACCAGAAAGAGAAAGTAGAGGGGAAAAAGAAAGGGGAATTTGGTTAAGTATAGAAGAGGGAAAAGAAGGGGATAAAAGAGAGTGGGAAAAAAGAAAAGGGGAGGGAAATTTTCGGAAGTGGGAATTGGTCTCAAACAAGCCCCATTATTTCCAAATCATCATTTTCTAGTCCAACATTTTATCCACATACTTGTTCTGTATTGTGTTTGTGTAACACACCCACTACGGCATAATAAATTTTTCGCCTCTTCTCGAGGGACAGATTCCCCGAAATTCCTACGGGGGCCTATCACAGGATAGATCTTCCCTTATCTACCTCAATGTGATCGTTGGTTATGACCACAAGCCAAGCCAAGAGGTGCCTTTTCGCATTTCACAACTCAACGATGCAAGAGAATCAAATCTTTCGACTCTTCAAACCCCGAAATACGAAATGGGCTAAGGTACTCGGCTCCACCTTTATCTCGGTGTCATGTGACCACCCCTTCGCGACCTATGGCTAATGCCATGGGGCACTACCGACTTTCAGTAGTCAGAACTCCTTCATGCGAGTTCTCTGACCCTTGCTTCTTGAAAACCCAAACCCTGACTCATGATTAGGGCTTTCGTTTCTTGTTAACCCTCGGTCATTTGCGCTCAATGTGACCTCCGACTAGGACGTAAGTCTCATTGCCTATCTCTTTTAGGTTTCGCGACTTCGCAATTCCCATTGCAAGTGTTCCTTACCTTTTTCAAATGCAGAACCCTGAAATACCGAAATGCCGAACCCCGAAAGGGCTGGCGAGTGACAAGCTCTCTACTTGGGTCTTGTCCACGTGACCCTGTTTTGTGTCCACGCGCTTAATCGGCAAAGCACTTACCATCTTTTTGTGATTCAGGGAATTGCGATGCAATATCTCTTCCTCTCCCTTTCAAATCCCCAAAACCCAAAATCTCTGAAGTTCCCCTCCAAAGGGAGATCAACGGCTATAAGCCTCCCCTACCGACGGTTTGGATCCTTTCGGGATTTCATGGGTCAAGAGTCTCGACTCTCTTACTCTTTATAACCTTGGTAGCCAAAATACCAAAGTATCTCTGCTGAGAGGTCAACGGTCCATGTCCCTCTTGAACCAACGGCTATGATCCAACTGGATCGACAACCCACATCCTTTCAGGGTTTCAAAATTCACAATTCCGTGATTCTGTTACCAACAATTCTTGGTCCTTCAACCTCCCGGGTCCCAAAATGTCAATGGCCTCCGTATCTCTGCCACACATCCTCCACAAATGGATGGTCCAGGTAACTCCTATGGGTCTTGGGATCTACGGTCCCGATTCCTTCGCTACTTGCGAAAGCTGAAGGGGTCGACGAATTAACGCCTACAATCCTTCCTCCAATCTAACGGTCGTGACCGACCTCAGATCCTCCGAAAGGATCTCGTCCATTCATCTAGCAAATGAAAGGGTACTCTCTTTCAGTATTTAAAACTCCCCATCCTTCCTGAACTTCATCAGCTATGAAGGACTTGATAACTTTTCACTCTTTCCCCTGGACTTGACTCTTAGAAGAGTCTTCAGCATAATTATTGTGCTCCTTCATCAAGGGATTCTGGGGTTCTATTTGATCGCACAGAGCCTATGCATATCTGAACTACTTCTCATGAACCTAACAACTCCATCCTCCAAGGGACTCAGGACGACTAGGTGATTAAACCATCATACATGCAACTACACCTAAGGTCGACGAGCTCACAGTTCATGGCTCTAGCTTAAGACACTACAAAAATCCAGAATTTATGAGAACAAGTCATGTCCAAAACATATTATTCCTTACTTTCCTCATTATACAACCAAACAGAAATAGAAGGGATACAGTATATCCATTAAGCATTCATTCACATTCCTGAAAGCATGCACAGTATAATCAATTCATACACAGTTACAACTAAATTTCATAGGGCAGGAAATCACTTATCTATTACAGGTTGTCGCCAACCAACTAACTGTGGGTGTTCATCCTTCCACCCAACCATAGGCTCAGAGGCATTCAATATTAGCACTCTGGCCACCCCTGTGCCAAGCCATGATATCACCAGGGAACTCTCACATGTCTCGAGGGTTCTCTCTTTGTTTTCAGTTTCTGTTCGGGTCCTACTTTCTGCAACTTGGAGATTTCTCACTCATTTGTGGCCTCAACGAGGTTTCTCAGATGCTCTTCAGCATCAATCTGGTAGCCTTTTGTTCATGATTTGCTGGAGAGCTTCGCGCTCCTCCCTTGCGAGCTCTCATTCCCTTCTAGTGTCTGGTGTCTCCCTCCCTTGCGCCTCCGTGTGTGTAATTGTCACCTTCCTTCTGTCAGAAGGAAGCTCGGTTCTGCCTGGTCTGTCAGACCCTGCGGTACTTTAGGATGAATTCCTGTAGCTAGACCATGCTCCCATTCATGGGGGTGGTTGGTATTTCAACCACCGGTCCTTGCCTCATTAACTGATTTCTCTCCCCTAGTGATATCATGGCTAGTACTTTCAAGGCTTCACCCCCACAGTCAGTTATTGGAAACTCAAAAAATAACACATTTACATTGTCCTCATGCATTAGCATGGTAATTCCTATTTTATGATTAATTACAAATTGGGGGAAATAGGGTGTTACAATTCCCTCCCCCTTAAAGGAACACCGTCCTTGGTGTTCTTTCTCGAAACACATGTCATTCCTTTCTCATTCATCCACTTCAGAAGTCTTGACCTCCATCCTCAGTCGGGTTCTTTTTTAGGATCTTAGTCTTTGTCATATGTCGTCAATAATTGTTGGACAACAAGCACATTAATCACAATTTTATGCGAAAAAATCTTACTGTTGTTCAAAATTTAAGAAGGAAAATTTCATATTCTAGCACAATACTTATCTGTGTAGTTTGTGGATCTGTATCCACATGGTAGCTTTGTTATCCATGCTCATCACTTTCCTTGACGTACCCATTCGGTTCATGATTCCAATTCAATAGTTCACAAGAGCTATCATGATTTCATTTTCCTTTCCAAGGTTTTTCCACATGGGAAACTACCTACTGTGTGCATGATCCCAATAGTTTACAAGAATGATTAAGGTCTCCTCTTCCTTGTGGTCACTCATCCTCTAGGACCAAGCTCAGGCATCCCCTTCACTATTATACAGTCCCTCAGGCGATCCATCTTGCCTTGTCGAGGTTTTCTCACATAGGAGAATTTTATAGACTCTATCGAGTCTTACAGTCGAGGCGTCCCTCAGACTTGCTCTATTGAGGCATCCCTCCGGCTTGTGTTACCTCAACATAGTTTATTTTAGGCGATCATGGCTTATCACAAGTTTTTCACAGCTCAGTAGTAGCCATGTTCATCATCTTCAACTTTTACAGCCTTCATCCATTCTTTCTGGACATGTCTTTTCTTCTCACCTATATCACAGGTGTACAAAATTCATGAGACATCATAATAAATTTTAACTTTCAGAATGTCATTGCAAATCTTTCACCCACAGATTTTCCAATCTCACGATTTTTTTTCATATTTGTTCCACACAAGAACCAGATTCATAATTATGGGACTTTCCTTCCCATAACTCTTTGGCTCGGCAGGCAATTGGCCTTCCTTATGGGCTTACAGTGCTTCCATATCCTAGACCCCTTTGCATCCTTCACGTTCAACATTCCTTGCAGTTTGGCTCAGTAGGAAATCTATCTTTCTTATGGACTTACAACACTGCCATATCCAAGACTCTTTGCTTCCTGCAATTCATTCTTTACACAGCCAAACAATTGTTAGTTTCATCTCAACATACCAAACTTTTCAAAACGTAATTCAACATTTAAAAAGGGTTTTAACAATTGTGCCGATATCCATGTCCACATTCATACCCAATGCATCCTTGCATTGTTTTTCAGGTTCGTCACACTTTATGATCGGTTCTTGGTCATGGGGTGTTGGAATTTAACCAACCTTTTCCTCATATGGTTTATTCGTTTTCTTTCATTCTTACAGTAGGACCATACTGCCGGCTATAGGCCAATCATGATCCCAAATCAATACACACGAACTCAAAATTTTCACATGAATTCCTTTACGCATTCCTTGATTGTCAATGCATTTATGACATATCACTTCATGAATTCTTCCAAGGGTTACAAACAGTGTTTACTACCAGAGGTTCATACCTCCATTATTCAGGTTCTTCATCCTGAGTCATATCTTACTTGGGTATCCAAGGCATACAACTTCCCTTTCAATTTTCATGCATAACATGAGACAATAAAATATTTCGGAAGGGGTTCTTACCAAATCCCTTCATATCTTGTGCCACACAGGCACAAATATCTTTATACCGGTTCTTGGCTGCTAGCACCCTCTTTCTTATTTTTACCTCATCACCAGTGCTTTATGGGGACTTTTACAGCCCTGTCAACAGTCTTTCACTCGTAGCCTTCTTCCGATCATTCTCTGTTTGAGGTTGCCCATCATTGGCAATTGTCTTCCTCAATAGCTCCAACTCATTTCTATACACAACATGCATCATCATAGACACAATTACATTAGTCTTAATATTAAACCAAATGCATGTATCATAACATTCGAATTCATAAACATCCTCAAATGTTTCCATATGTGCAACACAAACAAATTTCGATTATATCTTCGGCAATACAATCCTTATTACTTATGGTGTCAAGACCTTTCTATTTTTATTGGCGTACCAGCTTTCTCATCCAAGGGAAAACATATTACTCAGCGAGGAAAGAGTTGAGGACTCTCCCCTTCTTCCAATTCTTCCTACACCGCCTGGGACTTTTCAGCCCAGTTGATTTATCTCTAGGGCCTCACTGTCTCTTCTCTACTTTTGCAATTCTACTCCCTGTCGGGATCTTCTTGCTCCTTTCCCTGAGCCACCTTGGTTAGGCCTCACCCTAACCCTTTTTGGGATACTGTAACATGATTTCATAGCAACTCTTTTCTCATAATGAATCATGAACACATGCATCCTACACACTTCCATTCGGTTATCAAAATGGTCAATATTCAGTTGTTAGTCTTCTATTAATTACATGAATTTTCAAAATGTAATCTAGGATTCTTATATATGGACAGGCCTTGCATCCCATTGTCCAACCTTCAACAATTATTAGGGTTGTGACTATGTTCTTCTGACAAAGTCCTTACACAGTTCCTCCACCGGGAACTCCTTTGGCATGCAACTTCCTTGTTGCATATCCATCACTATTTGTGATGGCCTCAGCCTTGAGTTAGTTTTATCTTTTTACTAAATATTCCCCTTAAGGAATATAAACATGCATCTTTACTGTTAAGATTAGTCAATTCATATTCATTCACAATCCTTCTCGTGTGATGCTCAAAGGTGTAATCATTTGTCTCTTATTATGATAAGAGAGCATCTTTGCTCATTTACCCTTTCATCTCATTATATGGGTACTCCCTGAGGAAATGGAATACATTCCCCTCAGGCTATTATTTGGAACAGAACTTTCATGACTCCCTAGAATGGAGTCAGCTATGCCTCCATAGTATTCATTCAATCTTGGCAAAAGCAATACTTGCTTTATATTTCGCTCATTGGGAACAACCATATCGTGCCTATAACTATACTCTTACATCATATGTGTGCGTTACTTTGCACGTTTAGTATCATTCATACCTTACTGGTATTAATATCAGGCTTCCTATTATAAAGCTTCACACTGCATTAAACTCATGCTTATTCATCATACTAGCTCATGCCTTCTCCTCACGCGACCACCGGTGGTGACCACGATCTGAACTAAAAGGCGCCTCGCATTTCACGATTTTGGGATTCATGTTGCAAGGAACTCTGGTTCCTTGATCCCCAAAATCTAAAAACCTGAAAGACTGAAGCTAAGGTTTTCTCGGCTCTTTTATTCACATCACCCTTTGCTCGGAATCTAAGTTCGACTCCTAGACATGCATCGGGATCCCATATTTCGGCGAATCCATGGACAACGCTCCACCGTTTCCCCAAAAATTATGATCCATGAGGGTCTGACATCCTGGATCCCACGGTCCAGATATTTCTGGCAATCAACGGTCCTGATCAAATCCCGACTTTCCACTTTTCGGGATTCCGGCGGAATCTTCACCCTTTAACTCCTGATTTCAAATCCCCAAAATGTGTATACGTCAAATCAACGATCCACCACCTGTCTCAATCCAACGACTCAGGTTGGATGTCGGGATTTCGTGACATGTGAGTCCTCAAAACTCTGCCTGTTAACTTCTAAACCTCAAACTCCCGAAGATCCAATGACATCGGATCTACGGTTCAGGACATCAGCTAACCAACAACCTTGATTGAATCGGTGATTTACCTGGCGTGACTTTGGAAAGTCTACGCTTCTATTTTCCCAATAGATGAAACCTCGAGGCTCTATATCAACGAATCTCATTGATTCCAATCTAACGGATACTATTCCTCCTGAGCTTGTGAGTGATGAGAGGTTATCAGCCTTATCTTCTCCGATGATCAACTAGATCTAACGGTTCACGGAATTTCGGTATTCCTCCCTCCGAGAATTCCACCGTCCGTTCATACTCTTGATACCTGAAATGTTGAAATTTCAGATCAGATCAATGGTCACCAATGACTCTCCAACCAATGGTTGTGATTATGTCACGATTTCAAGTTTCGCGACTTCGGGACTTCTATTATGAAGAACCTCGAATCCTTCGATCCCCAAAATTGTGAAATTTTAGAGTTCTCAATCTGACGGTCTCGATTCTTCCATGATCTGACAGCTCAGATCTCATCGGGGTTTCGCGTATCAGGATTTCATGATTTCGCATGTCGCGAAGTCGAAATAATTTTCACCTCCATTCTCCCGATCCCTGAAATTGTGAAATTCTCTCTGGACGTTCAAGGGTCTAGATCACTCCTTGATCAACGACTATGATCTTTTCGCGAATTTCGCATTGTTTCTTCCAAGTCCTTTGGTTCTACGAAATTTCGGTATCTCCTTGCAACTAACCAGTGCGCTACTTCTCTGAGATCGAATAACTCGAAGCATTTCGGTTCTTTCTGAATGGATCTTGACTCTCTATCCTATCCCAATCTTCAAAATTCTTTTCTGAAGGATTTCCCCCGCTATCTCTTATGAGCTTTTAAGTTACTTAAAGGAATAATCTCATAGTCATAACTCATACGGGTGTTACCCTCTCTTTATGGAAACAACCAACCAGGGTCACTCTTGGGAATTAGCCACAGTCCCCAAAGGACTCCTCTTAATCTTGCTCAAACAGTTGATCCTTGGTGTTGATTCTAACCATCAGAGGTCAGGTAACCTGACCCTTTTTATTTTCATCAGTCCTCTCAATCATGAGGAGTTATGTGCTCAGGGTTTAGTCTTTTAATAATGCAGTAATCATAACTTTATAAGGGTCCTACCAGTCCTTACCATATTTCCCAAATCATGAAGGAATTCTTCATTTTGATCTTAATTCTTACCTAACCAACCATCTCAATTGCAAGAGACTCTACCTGCTTTAGTAGGTAGCCATCGTCACACTATAAAAAAACAACTCAGTTCTTGTCCCTTTTTCTGGCTCATGCATCTCCATAGCACAATTTATTCCACCTCTGTTATTCACACTCAGGTATTATCAGTAATATTGATCATTGCATCCTTACTCCTGTAAGGGTAGTTATCATTTTAACAGAGGGGTTAAAGAAATTCCCAAATTACAGTTTCATTCTACGGTCCTTCATCTTAAAGAGAAAATGCAGATAACAATATCTCCTTACGCGGTTTGTACATGAGCCCAAGCAGGCCAGGTGTTGTAACCATGCTCTGATACCAATTTGTAACACACCCACTACGGAATAATAATTTTTTTGCTTCTTCTCAAGGGACAGAATCCCCGAAATTCCTATAGGGGCCTAGCGCATGCTAGCTCTTCCCTTATCTACCTCCATGTGATCATTGGTTATGACCATAGGCCAAGCCAAGAGGTTCCTTTTCGCATTTCGTGACTCAGCGATGCAAGAGAGTCAAATCTTTCGACTCTTCAAACCCCGAAATCTGAAATGGGATAAGGTACTCGACTCCACCTTTGTATCCGTGTCATGTGACCACCCCTTTGTGATCTATGGCTAATGTCATGGGGCACTACCAACTTTCAGCAGTCGAAACTCCTCCATGTGAGTTCTCCCCCCCTTGCTTCTTGAAAAATTGAACCCTGACTCGCAATTAGGGCTTTCGTTTCTTGTTAACCCTCGATCGTTTGCGCTCAATGTGACCTCCAGCTAGGACACAAGTCTCAGCGCCTATCTCTTTCAGGTTTCGTGAATTCGAAATTCCCATTGCAAGTGTTCCTTACTTTTTTCAAATGCAGAACCCCGAAAGGGCTGGTGAGTGACAAGCTCCCCTCTTAGGTCTTGTCCATGTGACCCTGTTCCATGTCCATGCACTTAATCGGCAAAGCACTTATCGGCTTTTCACGATTTATGGAATCGTGATGCAATATCTCTTCCTATCCCTTTCAAATCCCTGAAACCCAAAATCTCCAAAGTTTCCCTCCAAAGGGAGATCAATGGCTGTAAGCCTCCCATGATCCGACGGTTTGGATCCTTTCAGGATTTCATGGGTCAAGAGTCCCAACTCTCTTACTCTTTATAACCTCGGTAGCCGAAATACCGAAGTATCTCTGCTGAGAGGTCAATGGTCCATGTCCCTCTTGAACCAACAACTACGATCCAACTGAATCGACGGCCCACATCCTTTCGGGGTTTCGAAATTCACGATTTCGTGATTCCGTTACCAACAATTCTTGGTCCTTCAACCTCCCGGGTCCCGAAACGTCGATGGCTTCCGGATCTCTACCACACATCCTCCACAAATGGATGGTTCAGGTAACTCCCATGGGTCTTGGGATCTACGGTCCCGATTCCTTCGCTACTTGAGAAGGCTAAAGGGGTCGAGGCATTAACGCCTACGTTCCTTCCTCCAATCTAACAATCGTGACCAACCTCATATCCTCCAAAAGGATCTCGTTCGTTCATCTAGCAAATGAAAGGGTACTCTCTTTCGGTATTTAAAAATCACCATCCTTCCTGAGCTTCGTCAGCTATGAAGGACTTGAGAACTTTGTGCTCTTTCTCCTGGACTTGACTCTTACAAGATTATTCACCACAACTATTGTGCTCCTTCATCAAGGGATTATGTGGTTCTATTTGATCGCAGAGAGCTTGTGCATATCTTCGCTACTTCTCATGAACTTAACAACTTCGTCCTCCAAGGGACTTAGGACGACTAGGTGAGTAAACCATTGTACATGCAACTACACCTAAGGTCGACGAGCTCACAACTCATGGCTCTAGATTAAGACACTACAAAACTCCAGAATTTATGAGAAAAAGTCATGTCCGAAACATATTATTCCTTACTTGCCTCATTATACAACCAAACAGAAATAGAAGGGATACAATATATCCATTAAGCATTCATTCACATTCCTGAAAGCATGCACAGTATAACCAATTCATACACAGTTACAGCTAAATTACACAGGGCAGGAAATCACTTATCTATTACAGGTTGCCACCAACCAACTGACTATGGGTGTTTGTCCTTCCACCTTACCATAGGCTCAGAGGCATTCAATATTAGCACTCTGGCCAACCCCGTGCCAATCCATGATAGCACCAGGGAACTCTCACATATCTCGAGGGTTCTCTCTCTGTTTTCAGTTTCTGTTTGGTTCCTGTTTTCTGCAACTCGAAGTTTTATCACTCGTTTGTGGCATCAGCGAGGTTTCTCAGATTCTCTTCAGCATCAAGATCATGGCCTTCTATTTGTGATTCGCTGGAGAGCTTCGCGCTCCTCCCTTGTGAGCTCTCGTTCCCTTCTAGTGTCTGGTGTCTCCCTCCCTTGCTGCCTCCATGTGTGTAATTTTCACCTTCCTTCTGTCAGAAGGAAGCTTGGGTTCGCCTGGTCTATCAGAACTTGTGGTACTTTAGGATGACTTCCTGCAGCTAGACCATGCTCCCATTCATGGGGGTGGTTGGTATTTCAATCATCGGTCCTTGCCTCATTAACTGATTTCTCTCCCCTAGTGATATCATGGCCAGTACTTTCAAGGCTTCACCCCCACAGTTAGTTATTGGCAACACAAACAATAACACATTTACATTGTCCTCGTGCATTAGCATGGTAATTCCTATTTTATGATTAATTACAAATTGGGGGAAACAGGGTGTTACAGTTTGTATCATTAAAAAGGGTGTGAGCAAATGCAAATATAAACTATAACTTGATTTTTGGCTATAACTATGTATAGTTGATTTACAGATGCTATTGACATTTGGCTTTTGTAGATAACAATGGGTTAGCATAATTTTTCATTCTTACTGTGATAAGGCCTTAAAGAAACTAGAATAAGTAACATTTTTTTTCCAATTCAATTCTCACACAAAACAATTCTTTGATCCGATAATATTCATCTTTGTCAATCCGATAATAGGGAGATCGATTTGGTAGATTGGGCTATTGGTCATTTCAGGCGACTGGGGTGTGCTAGCTAATGCTTTGATGAAGATTTGTTTTTATTGCAACCTGTGGGAGTAATTGTGTTTTTGATACATTGTAATGCCTTGAAATATTATATTAAGTATTAAACTTCTTGCAACAGATTATTCATTGAATGGTTTGTTGTTTCCCTCTATTTTTACATCTGTTATTTCACTTGTCTGTCATTACTCTGCTACCAGCCAAGGAGAACCATCATCCATATCATCTTGCCAATTTTACCATGCTTTTGTCTTGGTGAAACAACCCTCTAAATCACCAACAAATTCAAAAGAATGACCATTCCAAATTTTCGGTGGCCTGGCTCTGCCCTTTAGCACTCAGGCTCTTCAATCAAATAATATAGAAAGTCAGTCATATTTATACTTTCCAGGATGTGTTTGCATAAACGAAGCATCGAAAATCTATAGAGAAATCAATGGAGGGTTGTTGAAATAAACTTATTGTACTGTCAACTTGATCGTAAGTATAACAGCGACAAAATTGAATTTTAATATTGTGGTTGATATCATAGCCCCATTTGAGCTCATCTAGCATATGTAATTTTTTTTCAAAATATTTGTGAAGAAGAAATTTGGTAATTTCACTAATAAAGTAAAAGTGCTCAAATAGAGTTCAAGGGATGGACAACCAATAGTATGCTTCCTTTTCGAGAGAAGGAATCAAGGAAGCGAGAGGGAAATAAGAGATCGTTTGCTCAGTAAGGTCGAGATGAGAACGAAACTTCTTGGGAGGGGCCCCAAATCTCGCATCGTGAATTAGTGTTGTTATGTTCTATCTACATTACGACTGGAATTGAATGTTGGTTTGAAACTGTGTGTGAAATTCATTTGTTTTTCCGTGGAAGCCTAATGTGATCGACACAATTCATTGTCACATAATTCTTACATCTATAATATTTGATCAAATTACTTGAATCAATACAACATTTAAGAATTACGAGACTGATTAAAAATATTTCTGTGGTTGGAGTTTTCATGATTGGTCGGAATAGCCACAGTTTGGTCAATAGAGTGTCGACGTTTCAGATCCAAATCAGGATCCATCTTTAGGACAATGAGCCTGGGTTTAGATAATGAGAAGATTTGTTTTTAAATACTGGTAATTGGCGTGAAAACTAAGTGTTGGCTAGGTTGTTTTGGTGAAAATTATTTTTATTTATTTATTATGTGTGATTTAATTAGGGTTTTTGTTATTTGGTAAAAATCCTTTCTTTATTATTTAATTAGGGTTTTATTTAATTGTTTTGAAATTATTAAATTATTAATGATTCAAAGTTTATTAATGTTTGTTTTAATTAAATATAACAAACATTAATAAACTTTGAGTTAATAATAATTTAATAATTTCAAAGTTTATTAATGTTTGTTATATTTAATTAGGGTTTCAAAGTTTATTAATGTTTTTTATATTTATTAATTAGTTCTTAAGAATTAATTGTGAATCAGAGGGAGCCAATTTTCTCTTAATTCTAACCCATTATCTCTGTTCAGGTTGCTAGGGTGTTTACGGATTTCAATGGCTTCTCTAACACGACGTTTGAAGAAGTGATTTTCTTTGGCGAGGACTGCATTGTTCCATTTGTTTCTGGTTCTGTGTTGAATTTGTGCGAATTTGGGGAGCACGTTTTTATCCCTACAGTTCTTAAGAAATTCCATATCTGCCAATCTTTTCTTTATCTTCACCCGGAGCTTTTCTAAAACGCAAATTTCGTCCAAAATCTCCCTACCGTACAGGGAAGTAATCTGATTAAAAATATTTCTGTGGTTGGAGTTTTCAATATTGGTCGGAATAGCCACAGTTTGGTCAATAGAGTGTCGACTTTTCATATCCAAATCAGGATCCATCTTCAGGACAATGAGCCTGGGTTTAGATAATGAGAAGATTTGTTTTTAAATACTGGTAATTGGCGTGAAAACTAAGTGTCGGCTAGGTTGTTTTGGTGAAAATTATTTTTATTTATTTATTATGTGTGATTTAATTAGAGTTTTATTTAATTGTTTTGAAATTATTAAATTATTAATGATTCAAAGTTTATTAATGTTTGTTTTAATTAAATATAACAAACATTAATAAACTTTGAGTTAATAATAATTTAATAATTTCAAAGTTTATTAATGTTTGTTATATTTAATTAGGGTTTCAAAGTTTATTAATGTTTGTTATATTTATTAATAATTTCAAAGTTTATTAATGTATAATTTCAAAGTTTATGTTTATCAAAGTTTATTAATGTTTATTAATTAGTTTATTAATAATTTCAAAGTTTATTAGTTTATTAATAATTTCAAAGTTTATTAATGTTTGTTATATTTATTAATTAGTTCTTAAGAATTAATTGTGAATCAGAGGGAGCCAATTTTCGCTTAATTCTAACCCATTATCTCTGTTTAGGTTGCTAGGGTGTTTACGGATTTCAATGGATTCTCTAACACGATGTTTGAAGAAGTGATTTTCTTTGGCGAGGACTGCGTTGTTCCATTTGTTTCTGGTTCTGTGTTGAATTTGTGCGAATTTGGGGAGCACGTTTTTATCCCTATAGTTCTTAAGAAATTCTAGATCTGCCAATCTTTTCTTTATCTTCACCCGGAGCTTTTCTAAAACGTGAATTTCATCCAGAATCTCCCTACCGTACAGGGAAGTAATCTGATTAAAAATATTTCTGTGGTTGGAGTTTTCATGATTGGTCGGAATAGCCACAGTTTGGTCAATAGAGTGTCGACGTTTCGGATCCAAATCAGGATCCATCTTCAAGACAATGAGCCTAGGTTTAGATAATGAGAAGATTTGTTTTTAAATACTGGTGATTGGCGTGAAAACTAAGTGTCGGCTAGGTTGTTTTGGTGAAAATTATTTTTATATATTTATTATGTATGATTTAATTAGGGTTTTTGTTATTTGGTAAAAATCCTTTCTTTATTATTTAATTAGGGTTTTATTTAATTGTTTTGAAATTATTAAATTATTAATGATTCAAAGTTTATTAATGTTTGTTTTAATTAAATATAACAAACATTAATAAACTTTGAGTTAATAATAATTTAATAATTTCAAAGTTTATTAATGTTTGTTATATTTAATTAGGGTTTCAAAGTTTATTAATGTTTGTTATATTTATTAATAATTTCAAAGTTTATTAATGTTTATTAATGTATAATTTCAAAGTTTATGTTTATCAAAGTTTATTAATGTTTATTAATTAGTTTATTAATAATTTCAAAGTTTATTAGTTTATTAATAATTTCAAAGTTTATTAATGTTTGTTATATTTATTAATTAGTTCTTAAGAATTAATCAAAGAAGCCCCAACCAACATTCCAATGAAATTTTTTAATAGTAAATTTATAAGAAAAATGGTGGGTAATATATATTTATCCATAGACATTGGATTGAGTTCTTGGCATTGAATCATTAAACATACTTGTCATAAATACAGGTAGAGGAGTTATGAAAAAAAAAACACGCATACAATTTTGTGTCGTTCATCTAGTGTAACAACATGCAAAAGGCATCGACAAGCTCTTGAACATGCATACAAAACTGATTATCATTCTTTTTTAGGAACTCCTTGCAGTCTTCTCCTCTGAAGGTCAATGTTGGCTTCAGAAATATCAACATCTTGTGGAATACCTGAGGTGACAAAGAAACAGGATAGTGGTCCTGCAGTGGAATAATTATTTGGCTTGAAATATATCTCTTAGCACACCAAGAGACCACCTCCTTACAGTCAAATACTTCAGGGACACAACTTGCACGAGAAATATAAGAGGTCCAAATTACTTCATTCTGGGTGGAAGGGGATGAGTAGTAAAAATATTCCTTGGACCATTGGGAGTTATGGTCCTCACCCCCTAAGATGTTAATTGTATCTCCAAAGAAAAAGAGACTGGTCCCACAATTGAATAATTCTTTGGATTGAAATATATATCTCGGTTCACAAAGAGACATCTCCTTAAAGTCAAAGACTTCAGGGACACAGCCTGCACAAGCAATTCTAGATGTCCAAATTACTTCATTTTGGGGAGAAGGGGATGAGTAGAAAGAATATGCCCTAGACCACTGGAAGTTCTGGTCATCATGCCCGAAGGTGTTTACTATATCTCCATAGAACTGTTGTCGAGCTACTGCCATAAGTTGATGAGAACGTCTGTTTGCTCCAGATTATGTTTGAATTGAACACTCAGAAGGGATAATATAACCCTCCGCAAATATTGGTTTAATGCATATCAATGGGAGATATCCTTGAGCCTTTCGTTGATTAATGACAATCTCTACGGTTCCTGGGTAATGAGTTGTTACCATTAAATCTTACTAATTTCATACTTAGAAAGAAGTGCGAAGGTGGCGATAATGACAAGAGCGATTAAGGATTGGATATTTCGTGAAGCCGCCAACCCGACAACACGCGAAAAAGATTCCATGATGTTTGAAATGAACACTCTAAAGGGATAATATAACCCTCTGCAAATCTTGGTTTAATGTGTATTAATCGGAGATCTCCTCGAGCCTTTCGCTCATTAATCACAATCTTTATGGTCCTTGCATGATGAGTTGTTAGCATTAAATCCTAATAATTGCATACCTAGAAATAAGTGCAAAGGTGGATGGGATGATGAAGAGCAATTAAGGATTGGATATTTTGTGAACCCACCAACCCGACGACCTGCGAAAGAGATTCCAAGAAATGGGCAAGTATGGAAAGCGGTCGATTGGGATTCAAAATAGGTTCGCAAGTTATACTTAGGAGACATGAGAGCCTGACGGTCAAATCGTATGTCTCCAAACTTTTGACTGCAAAATTTGTAACATGAAACATGGCATGATGGCATAGTTTAGTGGTCAATTTGTATATCGCGGAACTCTAGGTGTTGTTTGTAGGTCGCGGAACAATGGAAGTGCAATGTTAGAGCACTCCTGCCCATGAACCAATGATCAAAAAAGTGGATAAGTATGGAATGGGGAAGCAGTCAGTCAGAGTTGTGATATAAATGCATGAGACATTTTCGGAAAAAAATGACTAAGTAACCAGAAAGGGAAAGTAGAGGGGAAAAAGAAAGGGGAGGAAAATTTTCAAAAGTGGGAATTGGTCTTAACAAAGCCCCATTGATGGTCTTAACAGTAAATATGAAGTGCATTATACATCTGCATAGGCTCTTCAATCAAGGAATAGAGAAAGTGAGTCGTAGTTATACTTTCCAGGATGTGTTTTCATAAGAGAAGCATCGAAAAGTTACAGAAAAATCAATTGAGGGTTGTTCAAGTAAAATTATTGTACTGTCATCTTCACCGTAAGTATAACAAAGAAGAATTTGAATTTGAATTTTGTGTGGCTGATATCATAGTCCCATTAGACTTCAGCTAACATATATTCTTTTATTTCAAAATATTTTTGAAGAAGAATTTTGGTAATTTCATCAATCAAGTAAAAGTACTAAAATGAACTACATATTACATTTGCTTCACAAAGCTTATATTAAAAGGCAAGGTGGGTCTTGTATATTCTTAATTAAGATCATAGAAAAACTGCTAAGATCCTAAATCTATCATCCATCCATAATTCAAAAACCAGGCCCATGAGAACCTTGAACTACAATACGAAAGCACATGAACAAAAGTTTGCCAAGCATAAGACATGAAAAAATCAGCGGAGATTGGGCATTGTATCCCATCTATAAAAAAATCCCCAAATGGGAACCAAACCAAGAAATTTTTCGATTAATATATTACTATGAACCAAGATCACTATGAACATTTTCTTCTAATAGTACTATGAACCAAGACCACGTTGACCTGAAAATGTTCTAACATTACTAGTTCTAGAAAAGAGTGTCAGCATTTAACTTAATGGAGTTTGAACAATGCAAATTTTCAATATTATTGAAAATTCCTGATGGTTTTGTTCAGAGGAGAAAGCCATTTTGACGACTCAAAATATGGACATGATTTATTCACAGTTGGGTACTTTGTATGAGTTATTTCCTCATGCTTCTCATTCTTGGACTCAACAATATTATGCGCTTCCAGTTCACATTGCCATGTGGCACTGCAAAACTCTATTCATATCTTGATTGGGTTGCGTGGGAAGATACATATTTTTTTGTTTCTTGTAAATGCATGATATGAATTTTGTTTTTTTTTTGTTCAACCGATATGCAGTATGACATTGTCCTCATTTAATGTAAATTTTCTATGGACGTGAAAGTCGTGCAACATGTAGATAGTGTTTTCCTTTTTTTGTCGGTATAGTGTTTTCCTTTTTATGTAGGTATACATCTTGTAATACATGTTGTCTAATTGTACAATGTACAATTGTGTTGTTGAGGATTTGGATGGCAGCGTTGAGACAATGTCTATATATGCAAGGGAATGTTTTACTGCATTGTAGACAATCAATTGTGCCATCATTTATGAAAGCAGAGGCAGAAGCAAGAGAGTTTCATTTGGAACATACAGGATAGAAGGTCGTCGAGTATGCATTTGTTGCAACCAAAACACCCTCAACCTGCGCATTTGAGTATATTAGTTAATATATTGAACAATATAATATATATATTGATTAATTGAGTTAGTTTCCATTGATGTCAACCCTTGAAAAAATTATGGTAGCACAAAGGTTTGGGTAATGGACCCAAGTTTGTTTGATGGGTAATGGTATGAGTTTTGATATATTTGTTGGATTACTGAGAGGGGGGTGAATCAATAATAGATCAATTTAATCTTTTTTCACAATAAAATGCAAGTGTTATATCAATGTAGCATTATCATCCAATAGTTACAAAGTAAATAAACAATGAACAAATGAGAAATCACACACATACACAGTACATCGGTGTTTTACGTGGAAACCCAAAGTGGGAGAAAACCACATAATGTTTTTTCTTATATGTCTTTAAGAATTACATTCATTGGAAGCACCAACTTCCTTTTTTTTCTAGCTACAACTGGAAGGAGGCTCCAACCCCCTAGTTTCTTAGGCTACAACCTGAAGGAAGCTCCAACTCCCAAATTATCTGGCTACAACTAGAAGGAGGCTACAACCCCCTATGTTCTTCGGGTACAACTGGAAGGTGGTTATAACCACCTGTCCTTGCCCCATCCAACCGCCTTGTTGTAGAAGTAGAATGATGGAACCATTGTCACACTATCACTGTTAGATATACCATTGTAAACTTGTACCAATAAACCTGCACCAAACAACCTGTACCAATAAATTGAACCATGCATCAACTATGCACCAACCTATACCTCAACCTGTAATCAACCTGTACCATAAACAAGTGCATCAACCATGGACCAACCTGTACCAAACAACCTGTAGTCAGACTGTACCATAAACAAGTGCATCAACCATGCGCCAACCTATACCTCAACCTGTACCATGAACAAGTGCATCAACCATGCACCAAACTTGTACCTCAACCTGTACCATGAAAAAGTGCATCAACCATGCACCAAACCTGTACGAATAATATGTTACAACAACTTATCCAAACAACCTGTCTCATCAAGATTATCAACCAAATCATATCTACTCACTGATATCAATCACCAAGACAACTCTCAAAGATGTGCATCAACCAAGCATAACACAACAACTCATAATCATTACCAAGATCAATATGTGCTTATAATAATATACCAATATAAGTATGCTACATCATCCATAAACCATGTGTCAACAATAATACTAACAAGTGCCTCCAACCATGTACAAAGTATGTACCAATCATGTATCAAATACTCATAAACTATGACTCATTAATATGTACCAACATCGTCAACTATACACCTCATGTATGTGCAAACTCATCAACTACTTGTCTCAACCATGTACCCAACATGTACCTCAACCAAAATCCCTCATCAATTTCATCATCCAAATATGATTTGTAACTTTGTAATAGACCTAGTGTATATGATCACATACCTTCAAACCTTCATTAACTTTAACAACAAGATACTAACATTTTCATCAAACTTTACTTTAGTCTCACATGACTAGTTTTGGATTAGTCAACAAGCCTAAATTGAAATAATCATAAATATGTACATGTAATGAATAAAGATCTGAAAATAGTACACAATTTTCTTCAGTGTGTTTTATGCAATTCCTCCAGGTGTCACTACTTGTAACCTCTCAGAAAAGGAGTTATAGAAAAAATGGCATAACTTGTTAAATTATGGCTTATTCTAGAGAGCGAACTTGTAGAGCGTACCCCGCACAGAATATTTGTTGTATGGATCTGAAATTCTTACAAAGAATAATACATACTGTACTCTAACCAACACATTTGTTGTTATTGAATTTGTATATGTTATGAATAATTTATGACGTTTTTACCCGAAACACTTGTTTTAGACTAGTTTCAGGAATAGCCACAAACCTTATTTTCCACAGAGTGTAACTCCAAAACTACAATGACCCACAAGATGAAACGTTTACCACAACTACTTGGATATGTTTCCTCAATGGCCTATAAATTTCATGTTCTGAATCATTCTAGAAAAACTTTTATTGCGAAAATGGTGAGATGACCTATAAATAACATACCTTAGAAAGCATCATCAAAAGAATTTATCCTCCCTTGAATTTCAACCTTCTTTACTTAACCTTCCCTCTTAAATTCGACTTAGATATCCTTTGGTTACCTCAGTCACATATATATATTATTTTTTCCGACATGAAATTCATGTTGTTGGAAACTCACCCGATACTTCCCCACATAGTAGATGATATGAGGTGTTAAACTGCATCCCTAGGGACCCAGCTAGGCTCGAACCCGTGACCTCTTCCCGACCGAAGAGTGTGTGCACGTCTTACCAACTGAGCTGAGCCTTAGGGACATCACTTGTATATATTCAATATGATCAACTGTGATTAAAATGAGAGAGCCTTGCCTCTTATTTATACTTTCATGTAGCTTCCTCAAGGGGTTACCTTTTAACCATCTTAACCCACTTTCCTTATTTTAGGGTTAACCAAGTTCTAACCACTTGTCCAATTATTAATTTATCCATTAAATTTATTATTTAAATAATTTATTTTGTATCCACTTTGACTTATAGTACACTCATCACTTCACTTTACCTCAATGGGTTACCTTCTAACCATCTTAAACCACTTTCCTTATTTTAGGGCTAACCCACTT
>ML792119.1:821030-835518 GCA_009831015.1 Picea engelmannii | reverse complement strand
GAGATGGATCCATTGAGGAGGATCCATAAGTCATTGAGATGAGGTGAGGAATGGGATGGACCCGAAGGAGCAGAGGAGAGAAAGAGCCAAGAGGTACACAAGAAGAGTTAAGTTAAGAAGGAAAGAGGAATAAAGGAGTGGAACGAAGATAGCAAGGGGCATGCAATAAGGATTCAAGACCAAGATGAAAATAAAGGAGACCACACTAAGAGGAAGTGTGAAAGAGTGTGTTGTGCCAGAGAGGAGCATAGGTGAAGGTAGGAATGCGAAGAGGCCTGATGTTGCGACGAGGGTTTCCAATGGGGATACAAGTAGTAGTAGTCCCAAGGACCTAGGAGACGAGGTATGAGCCCCTTGGTTGTTGCAAAGTGTCATAACCTCAGAGGAAGATGATGTGAAAAACAAAGGCACATGAGAAGGAAAGGAAGATGGAGGATCCCCTAGTGGTGGGGGAGAATAATTGGTGATAGTAGATGGTCTTGCGCAACTGCATAGGAAAATCTCTAGGTAACCTCACAAGAAATGTTAGAAGAATATGGACATAGCCCCCCTTTGAACCATCTCCCTTGTGCATTTGTAATCAAGAAGAAAGAACAACATCAAGTGAGGTGATTGGAATAGGAGAAAGAGTAGAAGGAGATAGAATAGAAGAGACGAATGGAGAGGAAGGCGACGTCGGTGCTACTTCACCAAGGAGAGTATCAATGTTGAGAATCCTAACACCCATTAGTTAGATAGGAGGATTTAGTTACAACCTCAAGATGGTGAATCAATATAGCACCTTGAGATTGCATGTGTTCCAAGGAATGGGTAAAGATGATGAAAAACAACATTGGTTCATGTGTGAAACAATATGCTCTATGAACAAGATCATAGACAAATCAAAAAATATTGTGGAGTTGTAAACCAAGTTTAGAGACATAGCCGTAACGTGGTACATGAAGTACAAGGCCACTACCCCGATGGGACAAGCGAGTTCCTTGACAAAGATCAAGCGAGATTTGCTTAAGGAGTTCCATAAACCTATGTCAGAGTCTCAGAGTATTACGAAAATCAAGGAGATTAAACATAAATAAGGATAAACCATGTGGGACTATGACCAATGGTTCAAGATTTTGTTGGATAGGCTGATGTTCTAGATCCAGAACGTAAAACACAAAGAATGGTTCATGGCACAATTACTCCCCCATATCCGAGTCCCACACACCCAATAGAAGGTGATGACTCAAGCAGAGGTCATGGAGATTGCGATGTGCTTGGAAGCTACACTAGGAGGGGCAAAGACATTGACAGGATTGGTGCATGTGTAACCACAATTGGCCAATATGACAATGTAGTTGCAAGATATGGTGGAAAAAAAAATCATGCACGAGCACTATGGTGTACCACATGTCAATCTGAGGGGCATTGCAAGTAAGAGTGCCATGTACTTGGAAACTATGTGGCAACGGGAGCACCGAGTCCATTTCCAACTGGGCCATAGACAAAATAATGCGAGATTTGTAGACAGTGGGGCCATGTACCACCCCGCTTCCCAAGGTTTCAAAATATATAAAAAACACATCGAACCCTGTTTTGCAAGTTCTGTAAGTTCCTGGGACATGATTTCAATAACTATTGGTCATTCCAATTGATGAAAGACAATACCCTTGATGCATTTTGGGTACAAGATGAGCAGAAGGGTGGAGATCGTGGTAGTGTTGAGAGAGGCAGATACCAAGGAGGTCCTAGAGGTGGACATGGGTGAGGTTGCAGATGAGGATATGGAGGAGGGGGAGGTAGGCCCCCCACTTGTTTCAATTGTGGAGATATTGGTCAAGTATCAAGGTTTTGTACCAAACCATGCATGCTTTGTGCACATTATTACAACCTCAAGCATGCCATAGAGGATTTTCCCAACTTATTGAAGAAGTGGGAAGAAAAGAATATGCATTGCATCATGGTGCATGCAAAGTTGCGCGGAAATAAGAAGGATGAGGAAGTTGATGTCTGGGTTATAACCCTAGGCGAAGCGAAGACATGGAGGGACTTCGAGCATGCTGAGAGCTTGAGTCAAAATCCAGAGGGGAAGATCAAAATGGAAACACATCCCCCTCCTAAGCTTGATGCTTCCCAACAAAACCAATTTCTTCTGGATGCGCAGAGAGCCATGGAAGAAGAAAGAGCGCGTGAAGCATTGCAACATGCGACATAAATATCACTTGAGGAGGCTCAGATCCATGAAGAAGTGCAACACGTGACACACATGTTTCTTGATGAAGCCTGGATCCGCGAAGAGGTATAACGAGTGACACAGATGTTGTTGGAAGAGATTCACGCCTGGGAAGAGCTACAATGCGTGACACAAAGATCGTTGGAGGAAGATCCTATGTGTATGGAGATGCAGCGTGCAACACAAAGGTCATTGGAAGAAGCACATAGACATGAAGAGATACAATGTGTTGAGCAAAGGGTAATTGAGGAACAACGCCTTGAGGAGTTGAAGCGCACAATGTGCGAAGAAGTAATGTGCAACTGAGGTCGCGAGATAGACATCGAAGACCAAGTAAGTATATTCTTACATTGTTGTTTGAGCTTGCTCAATGATACCGATGCTGCAAGGAAGTTGACATAGATGTTAGATTTTCCAACTTGTTGAATTATCGAAGGAAGCGTTGATCAGATTCTGTTCTGGGAGAAAGTATTTCAGGGGTTCTGGGTTGCAGGATGTTTTGATCTAGGATTGTCTCACTTACAAAGCTGTCGGATTTGGTTCTAAAAAGGCTTTGTTCAAAGGATATCTCAAACTCAAGATCCTGAATGGAAAACAACTTCTATGGGAGAGAATTGGACCTATGAAGAGGACTGTGACTCCCAAAACCTTCTACAATGTTCTTCTTTCTGGGTAACTTTTCTGGATCGTCTACTATTGTCGCAGGTTCTGGATCGAGATGAGACCTAGTGTTCTTTTTCTGGGGTATACTGAACCTCAACTACATCCTCAACATCATAATGAACATGTGTTTCATATTTGGTTTCCTGAGCTTGGATCTGTTTTCTTGTCGATGATCTAGTCACAGGCCTAGGAAGATTTTCTTTGTTAACTATTTATGGACTAAACCTCACTTTCTTGCATAATGGAGGTTTATCTTTTACAACATATTTAATTTCAAGAGATGGAAGTGTTTCAGCTGTAGGAATTTCATCTACAGGATCTTCCTCTACATGATTTTTTTCTACAAGATTTTGCTTCTATGTTGCAGACCTGGCGAACAGTTTCCTAGGTTTTGTCACTTTCACTTCTTCGGGAGGGAACATGAGTTTTTTACTCTTTAGCTTGCTTTTTCTACTGTCAAGAGTATTCTCAATATCTACTACTATTTCAACACCATGAAATGGCCTTTTCCCCCTTTTTTTGGATTCTTTGCTAAGAGGAATATTAGTTGCAGTCATAGGAGTCTCTATCACAATGGGTTGCTCTTTCTTATCTCCCTTTTTCCTTTTCAAACTATCAAAGAGTATTTTAGTACTTGTAGAAGGAGTAATACCTTTGGATGGTGCAGAATTAATAGTTTCAACACAAAACCCTGATGCCACCAAAAATGAATTCCATTCTATTTTTGTCTTTTTAAGTTCTTTAAGGACCAACAATTTAACAAGATTGAAGTGAAAAATATTGGGCTCAAATTGATTTGACTTAGCTTGTAATTTATAAGCCATTTTCCCCAGGCTCCTGGAAAGATAATAAGGGAGGTTTATGGTTTTCTTACCTTTAAAGTGCATGAGAAATATGATATGGTACAAGTATACTTTGTTGAAACACCCTTCGCATGTGAAATATCTCTGTATCACCCTCAAAAACTTATCATGGTGTTCTAGCATGTAACTCCTAGGCACTCCCTTTGTAGGTTCTCATTTTGAAATTATGCTTTAAAATAGTTATTGCAATAGGAAGCATTTAAAGGTGTTCCCTTGAACCACCTCTCGCCTTGCATGGGTATCCCTGTTGTTGAGACAATTGTTTGTTTAGAAACTTGAATCTCGAGTGATCCAACCTTTGTCTTGGTCCCTTCAAAATTTAGGCCAAATTGCTTTTCCACTTCCATGTGTCCTCCCTGTATATTTTCACAAAATACAAGGCATCCTACTGCATGAAAGGATTCCCCGAACACAGGATTTTAGTCCAACAACTGCAAACCTCAAGGTTCAAATCTTACTATGTCACCCCCTTTGTGTATCTTATTTTTGTCTTTGTTTTGCTCCATTACTATTTGTGAATATTCTTGTGATGATGATGGTGCATTGATATAAAATCCTAGACAATATATAGGTAAGAAACCTGGTGTATTGGGGTTTAGTTGGAAGATAGGGTTATAATGTTTTAACAACATGGTTTTTTGCAGTGAATGAAAGAGCACAGTTTGACAGAAAACTTGGGCAATAACACTTGAGGGAGAAGCAATAGAAAACAAGGTTTCAAAGATATCACATGATAGAGCAAGGTTTTAGGATCTCAACAACAGGTTGATTTGATCCATCAATTTCACAGTGTACAGGCAATTTCGAAGCAACCGTGTGGTTTCGCAACAGCTGTCATAGTTTCACAACAAGATTAGAAATTCAATAATTCAAAAGGGGAAATTTCTCATGAGTTATAAAACTTGAATTACAACAAATGTACCAACTTTCATGACCTCATCCCACTATTTTTTGACCGTTAAAGAAGGATATAAAGTGATTTGACATGATGGCTAGGTCGTTGCAGAAAACTAGGAGATTTTGCAACGTACTTTGAAAAATATTGGTTACACGTTTGAAAAGGTACCAAAATGGATTGGGAAAGCTATTACACTTTTGGTACACACACAAACTTGTTCATATGACCTTATTATGACATTGTGTAATGATTTGAAACCCACCCTCTCTAATGATGATATGAGATTATGTAACCAACTGACTTGACCTTGGGACAATACAAACCACTGTGACTTGGAATGACACTCGAATCCTATAGACATGACTCAACTTAGACGACCATGACTCATAGGTGAATGACTTCAAAAATATTGTCATGAGACATCTATCTTATGACCTTGACACAATTTTTTTGAGAAATTAATACATGACCATAATACTGACTCAACAAAACCATTGTTTTGACTTTGTAAATTAACACTGCCTAACATAGTACACTATTTTTTTCAGTGAGGCTCAAAGAAAGTTCACAGAAGGTCCGAGGAAACAAATGTTGGAAGAAATACCACTATGGATAAAGATGGGGTTCATGGAGAAAGGATTGATGCACATGGAGCCCAATAGGATGGTTGAGTAGACTCCCCTAACATTGAGGGGGTGAAAAGATGGAGGAAATTAAAGAAAGAACTGGATCCATCGAGGAGGATCCAAAAGTCATTGAGATGAGGTGAGGAATGGGATGGACCCAGAGGAGCAGAGGAGAGAAAGAGCCAAGAGATACGCAAGAAAAGTTGAGTTAAGAAGGAAAGAGGAATAAAGAAGTGGAACAAAGATAGCAAGGGGCATACAATAAGGATTCAGGACCAGGATGAAGAGAAAGGAGACCACATTAGGAGGAAGTGCGGAAGAGTGTGTTGTGTCAGAGAGGAGCACAGGTGAAGGTAGGCATGCAAAGAGGCCCGATGTTGCGATGAGGGTGTCCAATGGGGATACAAGTAGTAGTAGTCCCAGGGGCCTCAGAGACAAAGTCCGAGCCCCTTGGTTGTTGCAGAGTGTCATAACCTCAGAGGAAGATGATGTGAAAAATAGAGGCACATGAGAAGGAAATGAAGATGGAGGATTCCCTAGTGGTGGGGGAGAATAATTGATGATAGTAGATGGTCTTGCGCAACTGCAAGTAGGAAACTCTCTAGGTAACCTCAAAAGAAATGTCAGAAGAAGATGGACATACCCCCCCTTATAACGAGTGACAGAGATGTTGTTGGTGGAGATTCGTGCCTGGGGAGAGCTACAATGTGTGACACAAAGATCTTTGGAGGAAGATCCTATGTGCAAGGAGATGCAACGTGCATACATGGCTGCCAATTTGAATTATACTGCAGATCCATGTGAAAATATACCAAACAACTATCCATGGCCATGAATAGGAAAATTTAAATGCAGTTACATGCTAAAGGCTGTCATAGTCACGAACAAGGCCCAGTAGAAATAGTCTCAAAATCAATCTGAAGATATTTGTATGCAATAGAGTACAATCTGATCTCCCATGATCATTAAAGTCACACAGGTATTGGTCCAATGAAAAGGTGGCAACAACTCAGGAAAGCTGCGACTGCATATTGAAGTATTTAAGTCTTCTACACAATCCACCAAAGGTGTAAGTCTACATCGTGTGAATAAAGGAGTTGAGGTCGAACATAATGAGACTTCATTTGATTACCGGTCATTGAGGTATACCGTTAACAAACGCGAGAAAACCTACCGATGATGAGAGTAGGTATCAAGGCAGTGAGTACATTCTTACAAGTGTGAATAAAGGATTCAGGCTCGAACAGTTGAAGAATCCATCGATCAGGAGACATTGATGTATTCCCAACTGTCGATGGCAAGAGAACCCGACACTAATGACTGCAAGCCTCTAGGTACTCATAGGACTCTAGGTCTCGTTTCCATGATAGATGAGCTAAAGTCGATGGAAGGAGACCCACTGAAAGGATAACATTAAGGAATCTCTCATCATTCAACACGAGGTACAAAGTAGGAGCTTGATGATTTGGAGGAAATCGAACGAAGAACAAGTTCATGAACCCACGACCTCGTGCATCTTTCGCTTGTACCAAGTGCAAGAGGTACACGAAAAAGACCCTCTGAATAACAACCAATGAGGAAAATTGTTGACAAAGGCAAGGGAACCACCAATAAGGCTAATGGCATCCAAGAGACTGCACAAATCCCAATGTGTGAATAGATGTCTTGCCGTCAAACACAAGGGAAACCACCCAGTCAATGACCAATGTTGAAATGTCGACTGCTGATTTCAAGGTTACCTACCAATGAGGAAAGTTGTACCAGGGTGCGTAATAGGACTACAACTTCATGTGATTCTGAGACAAACTGAGGGTATGGTCGACATGCAGAGTCGAGAGTTCTGAGGAATTGTCGACACAAGTTGATAGACATCCTTTGAACAAGAGCATGAGACGTATGGAAGACTCTGGCATAATGGACTCAATGATGAAACTATGAGATGCAGGAGACATCAATCAAACTCTCCATAGGGACCAGAAGAGTAACCAGTCGGGGGAGTAAACTCTCTATAATGAGCTCAACTTCCTAAGACCATGGTAAATCCAAAATTATGATGACAAGTGGACTCAATAACTTTGTGCTCTGTTCAAAGGCGACACGACTGCTGCCAATATAAGATAATACTCCCTTCCCCCTGGTAATTTTTTTGTTTTTTCTTAGTCAAATGAATGCTATGATATAGAGGACGAAACGAGTGTCGCAAGTAAGCAAAACTAGTTCCAACAGTAGAACATACCTATGCTCAATGTAAGTAGATGCATGTGGGAGATGGACACTCGGGGGAATGTTCCCTCTTGGGTATAGGGTGTCAAGTTGCGAAGGATATAAATGAGGCTCTGCTTGGTTGTGGATGAAAAACTGCTGAGGCAGACGGTTTATAACGCAAAGCGAGAACCAATTATAGGCTCAATACTGCAAGCAAGGGCATGAGATACAATCACAATTTAATGCCAAAAAATATCCTTTTTCATAATATTAGTTTACTTGGTGTGAAAAAGGGATAAACTTGTACCAAATATATGTCCTTTAAAATCCAATTTACGAGTGTGAAAGAGACAAGTTCACTCGACAATCTTTTCGCTTTTTGAAAATGAGTTGGAAAAGAGCTTAAATCAAACTCAGTTGGGAGTTTCTAGGCGACATGTCATGGGGGAGGCCAATGCTCCCGTGCTGGACTTCTGTGAAATGTCATTATCTTATGAATAGCTAACACAAGCTTGGGAAAACCCAAATCTCTCCAAGTCAAGGAGTATAAAGTGCTAGCAGTGGTTATCATCTTTGTGATATATCATATGATGTCTCTTACTTGAAAGGACATAAACGAAGGTATTTGATACCCCACAAGACCATCCCAATCAAAGGGAACTTCCTCAAGACTTGGAGGGAGAGTACTTGGTGAGAGAAAAACTCTCTCTTGTTCAGAAGGTGCAGTATCAAAAATGCTAACGACATGGTTGAAGGATGCATCATCCTCCAAAAGGAGGGTTGGATTGACTAGAGATTGCATTGGTATGACCATTTCTTCAAATATGGGTTGAATAGGATGCATGATAATAGGGACATGAGACACTTCACCCTCGACAACAAGGGTGTGGTCAGGAGAGGATTGCATTAGAATGACTTCTGTGTCAATCAAAGGAGATACAGGGTGTGGGGAAACCGTAGACTCCTCAGAACCTGAAGGTCCCTCAGGTGAGAACCATGCTTCTGGTATCCCAATAGTAGTAGGACACAAATGAGTAAGGTGATTTCCTTCACAAGTCCTGCAAAGGAATTTGGGCTTTCATCTGAGACGTTTGGGCTTCTCAATCGTATGAATTCCCCCATTGTCATTTACAGTGGCTAGTGACATGCTCTCAGCGTGACATGAAGAGGCTGGAGAGTCATCTCCCGTATGATGTTCAGAGGTTCAAGATGTGATATCTATATGACTCGTGGCGACTAGAGTGATGCCCCCAACATGAATAACAACAGTTGGTTGCGGGTCTTCAATATGACTTATAGAGGTCGTCGACTAATCTCCACCTTGACTAGCAGTGGTTCGTGATGAAGTTCCAGTATGACTGGCAGTGAATGGACTAGCGGCGGTGGTGAGTTGTGGCATTTGAGACCAAGGTCTCAGAAAATATTGGTTTTGAAACATTGCAGGCCAGGGAGGGTCCTGGTTTACACCCTTTCCTTGTCTGGAAAGGTAGTATCCTCCACCTAATTGATCCATAAAGGTTTGTACGAGCATCATCACTAAGGTCTATGAAGAGACAAAAGTATGATAAGGATTATTCAAGTGAGGATATATGTTGCCCCCATGTGAAGGGGTTTCGTGAAGAGGGTAGCCCGAACCATAAAAATGATTCCCCCCATATGAAAGACCCAGGGATATATGTGGACCCGCCATGGGAAAAGTGTTCGTAGGAATTGGCATGGTAGATGAAGGATACACAAATGGGGTTTAATAAGTAGAATAACCACCCATTTGATTCCTTGCTCCTGAAGAAACATAGCTAGGACTGGATCCGTAAGAGGGGAGGTTCCAACCTCCCATAGTGAGAGTTGGTTGAGGGGCATGAATCCTATCAAATGAAGATGTAGCTGGCGGGGCCATGGTGCCTCCAGATCCAATGCTAGGATTCATATAAGTGGGCCAGGGAGAGGATGGAAAGGGTGAAGGCACATTTGGCATATCAATAGGAAAATGGTTAGAGACCCAAGGCATGAACTGAGCGTCATAGTTCTGCATACTATTATGAAAAGCGGACGGATTCGTCCCCATGAAGTGAGTGAACATCATGGGGTGGGAGTGGTAAAGGAGGGAGGCATAGGAACTCCACTATCCATGACAATGGGAGCTCAGTATGAAATCCTAACATCAACTAATAATCAAAGAGCATACCAAAACAATCAAATGACCAATATGCACACAAACATGATAAAGTGGTTGAAAGGGGCCTCCCTCCCTAAAGTAGGTATGCCTCATCCAAGAGGGGCCTGAGACTCCCTGCTAAATATCGGAGGTATCATAATCAGTTATAAGGGTCCTCGTGGGCTTAACAACCAGTCGGTCAGATCCCCTCGGAGAGGTACTCCTCCATAAATGTTGTGTGTTATCCGACCCTTATCTGACCTAGGGTACCTGTAGAATAGCCCCTGCAAGTAACCTATGTGGTACCTAAGTCAAGCAACTAATCAACCACGGTATAACCAATGCGCAGGCGAACATTCGTAAGTCAGGTCCACTGTATGGGCAGGGTAGAAAATCCCAAAACCTTGAAAGCACCGCCTCTCACAGAGGTAAGGGCACTAGCAAGATCCCAAGATATGAATAGATCCCCATAAATATCTCGGACACTAAGAAGGTATCGGGGGGATATTCCTTCAACCAACCTAACACAACCTCGTGCTTAACTCCGGTGTAAGAGGAGCCTCTTGATATTTTCGATTATACAATGGATTTCTCCACTCCTTTAGTCAGACACATATGTTGATTTAATAACCTTGGAGAAGTTTACTCACAAAATCCTATTCCAAGGCACTAAATCCTAAGCTAGTTTGTGTACCCTAGAAAAGAAAACCGTTACTAATCAATTTTAAATTATAGCGTTAATTTTAATGGCCTTGTTTACTCAAAAGGTGCGGTCGTGAAACTAGTGATGTTATGACTCAACAAGTAAAATAAATGAATATGAATACAATGCAGAGTCCCAACTTTAATTTCCAATAGATGATATGCTTCCTAAAAATGCAATTTTCAATTTAATTCTGCAACTCTAAATAAAAATACAATATTGAGATGAAGCGAACTGGGAAGCCATCGCGGCTAGGGTCCAAACCCTAGCCGTCTCTGCTCTGGTTCTTTGATTGCAGAAGCACGGATTCAGCTATAGCAGACGGTCATACAGCCGCGGATCGGTGTGAGCTTCTCCCGTGCGGTTCTGCGAGTGATTTGGAGCAACGATCGCCCTACCTCCGCGCTGTTTGCTGGTGGTCGGCGCCTCTGCGATTTGGTGGATGGCGTACTGATAAGATGGCCCCAAATCCGGATGCCGAGATGGAAGAAAATCCCATAGAAGCATTCAAAGCGTTAATCCGCTCGGCAGGACCGAAAACCAAGCCCTCTCTCGCGTCTAAGTTCGTTAAGAAGAGGGAAGAGATCCCCTCGCTGGAGTTATCTCCAAAGGAGCCATGCAATCTTGCCATTCTTCTAGCAGAAAATGCCCTCATCGAAAAGTTTACGGGGTTATGGCCCAGCCCCAAAATGGTGGAGGCATGGATGGATGATCGCTGGAAGTCCCTGATAAAAGGAGAAGTCTCTTTGTGCGCAATAGGCAGGGGTTTCTTTGTCTTCAGCTTCTCAAGGACAGCGGATCGTGATCTAGTCTTCAGATCCAGACCCTATTTCATGGGGGCGAGAGGGCTGTTCTTAGCCCCCTGGACTCTGGACTTCAATCCTGGAGCCGAGATCACCGTAGCCCCTGTTTGGGTTAGGTTGCCTCATCTTCCCTTGCATCTCTGGGGGAAAACCTCTCTGGTGGACATCGGCAATAAGCTAGGGCGTTTTCTGGACAGTGTGGAGCCGAAAGGGGATCAGTATACCTGCGCTCGAATTTGTGTGGAGGTTAACCTTGAGGAAGGTCTTCCGGAAGCCATTAAGCTCTCCCTGGGGGAATGGTGCCATATCCAAGAGCTGGACTATGAGCAGATTCCTTTTAAGTGCCTCTGATGCCATGCTTACGGTCATTTCGCAAAAAGTTGCCCTAAAGCCTCTGAGGTGCCGGGACCAGCCAAAGAAGATGACTTTCATCCAGTATCTAACCGACGAAGGCAGCCAAGGCGAAAGGATCCACTAAACCAGGCAAAGAAGGCCACCCACCAAGCAGAGGCAACCCTAGAAAATAAAAACAGCTTCGATGCGTTGTAGGAAGACGAAGCCCAAGATCCAGAAACAACAACAGTTAAGGGAAATTCTCCGGCAGAAGAAAGCCTCCCGGATGCCAACCCCCCAGAGTCAAAAGCAGCGAGAGAAGTTCGGGCCACAGCCCCGGAGCCCACTGCCCCTGCAGGCCTGGTTGTTTCAATCCCCTCTAGCGGCTCTGGGGAAACTTCTGAAACTGAAGACATTCTAGTTCCGTCTCCACCACTTACTCGAGGGCGAAAGACCAACAAAGCGCGCAGAGAAAAGGAGGCGGTCTCCAACATTTTTTTAGGTTCTCAGAAACAGCTGGATCCCTTCCTTAAAGGGAAAATTTCATCCTCTGTGGTTTAATGCTTTGCTTCTGTCTTCTACTGTGCTCACAGTTTGTGAGAATTTACTCATGTATGCAATTTTTGTCATTTTCTCGATTTAGCTCAAGAAGCAAACGGGATTGGACTCCCAAGATATTTACAAGAAGGTTGGCAGCACTGTTAGAGGTCACCAACCTTCTTCAGATCTGTAACTTTCTGATTCTGGCTTGCCAGAAAGCTGCTTAATACAGCATAACCGTTTTCGTAAAAATAAAATAAAAATACAATATTTCTTTACATGCACTAAGATAAATGACAAAGACTCAAAATATCAAAATGCCAATCAATGTAAAATGCCTAATATTTTTTGTATTTTCAATATAAGGAAAATGAAAATGCAAGGACTGAATAGCAACTTGATTTAAAGACTCTACTGTTTATAGATAGAGACAACCCAAGTAGGATGTCAAGTAGAAAAACACCCAGTCCAATGTACAAGGACAATCAAAATGAAAAGATCATGAGAAAGGCACCGCCCAAAAATTCAACCAAAGACATGTTTCCTGTCATTCCACAAACACTTAATCAGTGACTACAGAGATCCAAGAAGATTCAACAATCATCAAAACCTACCTAGCAAACAAGCAACAAAGGTTGATGTGTGCCACTGTTCAAGGGAAAAGTGCGTATGTACGTAGCTTGCAGAAGGACAACACACGTATGTACGCAACCGTCAAGCAAAAAACCGCATATATTTGTCAAAACACAACTAGGCTAAGGAGAAGCATGAAAGACTCAGACCCAGAGTGAACAGAGACTGTCAAGCAATCATACGACAAGAAACTCAATACGAACGAGAGCAATCTAAGGAGAAAAGCACTCCAAACCCTGAAAAGAAGATTGAATCCCCAATATGGTCACCAATTTTTTTACAAGGAAAATCTCTCTATGGCTAGGGGTAAACCACAACAAACATAAATGACTGCAGAAATCAACTCTACTCTCAAGTATGCAATATAAACAAATATGCTAGCAAAACAAGATACAAGGCCTACCTCATCCATACATTCGATGAAGTCCACCGTTGAGCACTTTACCCAAATCAATATACCTACAACTAGTCCTCAAGAACCAAGCAACACAAACATATGGTGATAATATATGATGTTAGCACATTCAATAGCATAATCCATCAACATTCATAATAAATACACCCATGTAATAATAAGTCAAATATTTTCAAGATATCAATTGGACGAGAAAAGAGTATTTCTATTAAGATATAATCAACATAAGTGAATAAGTTACAGACTTCCATGTCGGCATGGTTTGGAACCGAGAAACTAAGTTCCTTCCAGCTGGGCCTCCACCACTTCAATCCTCCACCAAAGGCAAGATCATGTAAGAGAGGCAATGGAGTTCTCAATTAGCAAGGGGAGAGCTTGGGGGTTGAACAATGTGTTCAGACTTAAAGGATAAAGGGATGTAGACTCACTGTGAAGTGAATAATTCCTCCAGAGTAACTTTGCTCTCAAAGTTGAATTCTTTCTCCTTTTTCCATAGCTCGGTTTTGGCCCATTTATAGCCTTCAAGTGGAACTGAAGGGCCGAGTCAGAACGTTTCTAGTATATGGAAGGCCAAGGATCATTGATCTTGTGTCGTGGCATGGAAACCTGACACCATTTTTCATTTTTTGTCACATTTCTTGATGTACATGGGCTGTAGTGGTGCAACCTGCGTATACACATGTTGTATAGTAGGCAAGGTGCGTATATGTGGAAAAATTGTATTTTTAGCTCCGGGATTTGCAAAAAGGGGACTTCATGTTTGCATAGGGAAATGGAAAAAGGCCTTCTGTGCAAGATTGCATGGGGTCAGGCAGATCGTGCTATAACAAAGTCAAACGACGAACAATTTGATGAAGATTTGAGGGCAAGACTTGGGTGCTCCATCAACGAAGAAAAATCGACTAAGGCATGAGGGTGCACTCAGGAGAGTCGACTCAACTCATGTAAGGGGAAAACTCACCCAAGAGTACGAGTCAGTTCGATGGATGGGGCATGCCAACATGAGGGGCGCACCATTCCCAAAGGGCACAATGGTTAACGAGCACATGGGTTCATTTGGGCTACTGGGTCCACGAAGGGGCACAATGATTCATTTGGACATGGGTTCAGGAAGGGTCACAATACCCTCAAAGGATGCGATGGTTCACGTGGTGACCTTTGGAGATCCTAGAAAAGAACAAGGGTGCACAACCAAGGAAGGCAAGTTTTGGAAAGACAAGGAGAGAAATAGATTTGTGATTATGAGGTAGACAAAGAGGGCGAGCTCCCTCAAGGAGTCAAGGACTTGTGCTGCCTTGAGGATGATTTGATGGACAGATTTGGATGAGCTTCTCTTGGGTCAATTTTGGGAAAGTATGGAAACACAGGTCTGTCGGAGGCATGTGCGAGGCATAATCAAAATTTGTAAAGTCTATGGAAACAAAGAGGGATAGTCTACA
>ML792119.1:776452-793369 GCA_009831015.1 Picea engelmannii | reverse complement strand
CATGCAAGCAAGGAAGCAGTATGGTTACAAAGATTGTGTTCAGGTATTGGGTTGGTACAACAAGCAGTGAGATTAGACT
This sequence comes from Picea engelmannii, assembly GCA_009831015.1. Classification (NCBI taxonomy): domain Eukaryota; kingdom Viridiplantae; phylum Streptophyta; class Pinopsida; order Pinales; family Pinaceae; genus Picea; species Picea engelmannii. Next base: position 793,290 of record ML792119.1, on the reverse strand, counting down.
GTGACAGTCAGAGTGCAATATTCCTGGCAAAGAACCCAGCTTATCATTCGAAGACAAAGCATATTGATGTACAGAGATCTTTACCGGTCTTAAGAATATATATCTTTACCGGATATATATGCTTACTGAGGGCTTAAGAATATATATGCATTGCTTTACTTCGCAGGTTTAAAACTTACAATTTATTCGCCTACAGGAGAATTGATCACTTTTGAAGGTGCTTGTCTCAACTCATCTACTAATAATGTAGTTGAGTATAGTGTTGTTATCGAACTACTTCATGATGCCATTGTGCATCGCATTCGGTCCTTAGAAGTTCGTATGGATGCTCAGTTGGTTGTATTCCAACTAAATGGTAATTATCATATTCACAACCCCATGTTACTTCGTTGTTTCCTCAGAGTGGATTTTTTTAAGCGTTGTTTTGATCATATTACTTATGTTCATTTTCCAAAAAAAATTAATGTGTTATGTGATTCATTTGCTAACTACGTGTTAGATTGGAATTTACATCATTCATGTTAAATCAAAAACTTAAATCATTCATACAATAATAATAAATCATAAGAACATCATTATCAAGGGAAAAAAATCATCTATATATATATATATATTATCATCAAGTTTCAATAAGTTACAAAAAGTGGATCATGTCTCAAAAAATGCTTTCAAACCTTGGTTGTCCTCTACAGGGACCGATAATACAAAATCTAAATATCTCCTAATCAATGTCCTTAGGAACCAACCCCTCCCTCTACATGTTGCTCATAGCAAACCACCGCATGAGCAAGACGTCGAAAGAGTCATATCCATGCCCCTGACACTCCAACTACATGTCACTACAACTGCTCTGGTAGATCTTCAATTTGTGTCATGGGAACTCAATGCACTAGTATGTCCAGATTCCTCTAGACATTATCTAGAAATCGTTCGACATCTACTCATGGTTGTCCATCACAACCACATCGTCCATGTAGAGGAAATCATTTGGTCATCTCTGTCCCACATCTGCATAATCAAACAATCTCATTATTCATATGATCCATATCAAAAAAAAAATTATTCATTTATATTCCTCAAACATATAAAAATCAAATAGTTACAAAATTTTATTACCAATATCTCAATAGGCATTGTCAAGAGGGATAGGCATCTTTGGGACCTACTAGTAGTCTATCTCTGCATAGGGATAGTCCTCTATGGCTACCACTTGGCATGACCACCAAGCAAAGAAGGCATCATCCCATAGATCCCATACTTTTCCTCCTTTCTACCTCAGTAAGACTTCGGTCTATCTCTACATTGCTCCATCTCGAACATAGTGAGTGTAATATCCCTCGGCCGAACCCAATTGTAAATGTAATATAAGTGTACTTAAGCTGGTGAGCTATTTTGACATCATTTGGTAATGCACGTCATGTGGCATAGTGCGCGCATGAACTGCGTGGTAAAATGATGTAGTATGCACATTCCTGGATACCGCGTGCAGTAACTAAGGTGCACACAGTATGGAGGGCAATGAACCTCGTGTATATGATATGTGTTATAGGCTGGTGAGCCAGTTATTATAAGTTGGGATGCTTATGTTTTGGTATTAGGCCAGAACGCCTAGATGTCAAAGGCCAATGCGCCTACTTTGTACATGACTCATGATTAATATAAAATACATCGTTACGCGTAGACTGACCATGATAAAAGAGATGGGGGACTAAACTTCACCAGTTAGGGAAAGGGAGGGCCAAAAGTCAAGGGAATATTATATTAATATTTCCTAAAAGTATAAAGTATGGATAATTATTTTATCCTAAGTTCTAAAGTTGGGGACAAGTGGACCAAAGTAAATTCTGATATGACAAGTATCCAGTTGGGGACATGCATTCATATCGTGGAGGACCCAGCTCGGGGGTGACTCACTATTGAGAGTGATGAATAGTGTAGTCTAAGGATGGGAGGTTCATGGACAGTATGTACGCAGTTGGTGACAATCTTTCCAAGATAAGTACCAATCGTATGATAAAATGATATGTTGTTTTGTTATTTACATGCCTATATTACGGTTTAGCATATATGTGATTATAATTGCCTGTATGTTTATGGGTAATTCCCTGTATATGTTGCATATCTGTAGTTACTGTTATTTCAGTAGAAAAGTCGTATATTACATAAAGTAATTGTTTGTTTATGTTTATATGTAAAGCTTCCGCAAGGGTGTTGTATGTATATGTTTAAGTTGCGTGCAGTTTAAAGAGAAAATTTATGTGGCATAGCTCAGTTGACTACTGGGTATGTTACCGTATGTTCCGCAGTAAGGGAACGAAAGCGTTCCCTAGAATAGCATGGTCTAGCCTGTTAAGACTGGGGATGTTACCCACTGGTGTCTGAGCTTGAGAGGTTGCTCTGGAGTGGTGACCCCCGGCCCGCGGGTGGCCGAAGGAACGTTATAGTGAGGATGGATGTCCACTCTAGGATTGAAAAAAAAAACATAGGACACTTCCATAGCACAAATTTTCCATCTTTCCATGTTTGCATCATGTTAGTTGGGCCTTCATACATGTCAGCCATGTTGTGCTTCATATAAGTTCGAAAGGTAAATAGGGATTCAATGCTCTCCAAAGGGTAAAAAACAAAAATGGAATGGTAAAAATGAGTTTTATACTAATTTTAACACATTTTTTCCACTTTTTCAAATATTTTTCCCTCATTTTTAATAATTGTGTACTGTTTAACCTAATAAAGCACTCGGGAATTGTTTTCTTATGCAATTGTCTTTGAGAGATTTCATTTTTACACATATTCGTATATTTGGTGGCATTTTTTCGATTTCATCGACGAGTATTGTGGTCTTTACTGGCATGTAAAGAAGGTACTGCCATGCCTGCATATTGCATTTATCCATATCAATTACATATTTTCCTTAAGATCAACCCCACTAAGTTACGAAACAAAACCTTCTTTTTTGTTTAGAAGTGTTGTAATTCATGTGGTAGAGCCTATCATTCATGGGTTCCCTAGTTAAACCCTGGCTTACATTCTAGCACCCGTGCTAAAATAGTTTCATAGGATTGGGAGCCTTGTTTAGTCCCGCCATGAATTTGCGTTGACGTTGCATATCTTCTTCCTAATCTATTTCTAGCTAATACCTGCAGGACTCCCTTATCTATATATTATGGTCATTATATGCATTTAGGGTATGTTTCACTCTGCTTGCATACTGCATCTATCTTTACCAATCACAATTTCACCATAGGGTCAATCTCATTCATTCACAGCATCACCCCCTCAAAGTTGCTTTAAAGTTGTTGTTGATGAATGGTAGAGCTTACCCCTTTATGAGTGTCCTAGTTAGTACCTTACTCGCCATTTTGACACTCATGTTGCAGTTTTATAGGCTCAGAAGCTCTGTTTAGTCTTGTCACAACTTTGCGATGAAGCCTAATTACTTCTTCTCAAAAAATTTATGGCCAAATTACCCCTACAGCTTCCCAAATTTTGTGTTAAGTTGTAACTTCATAACATAGTGATCGCTTGCGCTTTTCAGGCCTAATGTCAGCTTCAACTTGCTATTGTATAAGCCAATTGTATGCATTCTCGAATATTTACCAGCCTTGCAATTTTTTTCTTTTGCGACTTGACACCTTATCCCCGAAGGAAAGTTCCCCTCGAGCATCCATATCTTGCATGTGTTTCATTGCATTGAGCATAGGTATGTTATGTGTGCTTGGAACTGGTTTTCTCACCTGCAATGCTCGTTCACTCTATTGTACTATAGCATTCTTTTATTCTTTTTTAGGATTTATAATATGAAAAAGACAAAAAACAAAAAAACAAAAAAACCAAAAAAAAAAAAGATGGGGATGAGTCTAAATCTTTTATATATGTCAGCTACTTGTGTCTCCCTTGAAAAAAACACAATCTTATGAGTCATCATCTCATTATTGGGTTTAGTATGGCTTTAGGAGGCCCTTTTTCTCATTTTTGAGCATAATCTCCTCTTATTGGTTATTCTTCCAATCATATGGAGTGTTTCTTGACACCTCTTGTGTCACATACATATCCCAATTTATAATCCATGCTTCCTAAGTCACATTTTGTGTCGTGTCTTTGTTCAAGGGAAGTCAACATGTGTCGATCATTCTATAGAAACCTTTTCTTTTCAAGTCGGACTTCTCGTGTTATTCAAATATTACTCAGTATCATAAGTATATTTGTATCCCACTCGTGCTATTATAGAAGGTCCTCATTATCTTGTTCCTGGCGGGACTGCTCTTATTGACTACGACACATTGCTATGAGAGTGTGACCTAGAGTTACACCATGGGCCTATTTACATTATTGATGGGTGACCTTGCACTCAGCAGATGCCAAACCATCATTGGTTGTTGAATGAGCAGTTTCCCTTATGTTTGACATCAACAACCATCATCACACATAGGGATTCATGTGGAACCTTGATTTCCATTTGACCCCATTGGTGGATTCCTCATCTTTGTCAATAATCCCCATTATTGACTACTATTAAGAGAGTCTATGTTGTGTTCTATTCCACCTGGTGCATGTCAGAGTCGTACATTAGTGTGGTCCTTACAATCTATTTTGTTTGATTCCTTCCAAATATTTGTCCTTGTACTACTCCTCGTGTTAGATGATGGGGGATGCCTTAATTCCCTCCTTCCAATTAATCTATTTCCATCGACTTCAGCACATCTTTCTCTGGGATAGGGATCTAGATTCATTTTTAGTACCTTGGGGCTTGCACTCATCAGTGGCAGGTTCCCTTGCTATTGACAGTGGGAATACATCAATGTCCCCTAATCAGTGAATTCTACCAGGTGTTCAACATCAGCGCATTTATTCACACATGTTATATTGTACTCGGTACTTTGACACCCATTATCAGCGTCGGTGGGTTGGCTCTCATTTGTTAACGGTATACCTCAATGACCGGTAATGAAATGATGTCTCACTATGTTTGACTTCAACACTTGTATTCACATAGTGTAGACTCATACCAAGGCAAATAGTTTTGAAGAATTCAGGTGAAGTACGAGCAACACATATTTTGTGCTCCTACTTGACCTATATTCATTGTACCACCCTCACAAACATTAGTACTTGTAGAGGATCAGTTTGTTCACTACCTTGGCTCAAGATATCCTTTGCTTTGATTTTGAGACATGAATCCACTATGTATTTTTCATGGCCATGATTACTATTTATGTATCTATTACATGGATCCGTTGTGTATAGTTTTCATGTCCATGGACATTGATTATAGTTTTATCATTCATGGATCTGAAGTGTATTTGATTGGTGGTCATGCTTACATCACACTCAAGCATGGGAATGCTCGACTTGAAAAGAAAGTATATTACTTGTTTATGTTGTAGGTATTTTTCCGAGATTGGTTTTCAACTACTCCTACCCAATGGACCCTCCATTATCTCGTGACTTTTGCAATGTATTTCATCCATTAGTTTCCCTTCTAACCTCACACATTAGGGGGCATCTATTATAGCATAATTTTCCACTACACGTGCATATGATGACTCGTTGGCCTATGTTACGTCCATTTTCCTACTTGCAAGAATTAAATCCCTTCTTGCTCCTCAAAAACTTATTTAAAAACCCCATTTATCAAAGTGTATGTGACTTTTCTTAAAGCAACTTGCGTACGTACGAGGGTTCCCTGTTAGCAACCTGCATACATGTTAATTTTGGCTCAAAAAAATATAATCACAATATTTCGGGCGGATTTTATGAATTTTTCCATTCCCTAAATTCCTAAAGCCCGTACATAATGACTCCAACCATAAAAATGAAGTAAAAAAGAGAGCCTTGGGGTGGAGGAAAAAAATGGATGAGAAATGCACCATTATGTTGGCCTTTTGAAGATTATCCTGCAAGTGCCATGTTTCCCTAGTGTCTAAGATTGTCCCCTCTACCTGGAAACCCTCGTTTCCAGAATTTGCATTATCCTTATCTTGTCAAGAACACCTTTGTCTTCCTTGGACCTATTAGAGTGCAAAGTGTGGTCGTGCCACAACGGCTACAAATTGTAACCAACCCCTTTTGTTGTCATTTAAAAAAGTAATTCTCATTCTCGTCCGATTCTTTTTGTTAATTTATGATTATGATGATATTATGTGTATGTTATTTTGAATCTAACATTGAATCTAAATTGATCACATTAAGTTAGTTAGCGGATAAATAGTTTATTGCAGTTGCATACTTCTTTGTCTGTAGGAATTTCAGAGGGTTGTTGTGAAGGACTTCCATAGCGAAAGACATCAAATGGAATCTACTTCAAACATAGGATTCCAGGTGCATTCTTCTTCCTTTTTTTTCTGAAAAGTTAGTTATTGTAGGTGGTTATTCCTAATTGATTATTTAATTAGAGTCTGAGAGAAGTTTCCTTGGGTTCTGATATGTTTTGGTTTTGACCCAAAAACCATAGGAAGTAAAATTTCATAACAAACATCATTACTTTTTATTTCATCAAATACAACATCCCAACTCACAACAAACTTAACATTACATAAGAGTCAATATGCCTTCTTTCCATAGGAATATGCACACACTTCATAATGTGAGATTATATATTAGTCCTCTTTTCTTTAGGAACTAAAGCATAACATATCGAACCAAGACACAAAAATGCTTAAATTTTGGTTTAAAATCATACCAGACTTCAAATGGTGTGATTCCATCCATAGAAGTGGTGGGAGATATATTCCTTAAATAAACTGCAATGTGAATTTCTTCAACCCAATAGGAAGAGATTAACCCTTGAAATTGCATCATAAATCTCACCATACCCATCAAATTTATATTCATACTTTCTATCACTCTATTATGTTGTGGAGTGTGGGAATTATTAAATTGCCTTCTTATTCCTTTATCCTTGCAATAATTTTGAAATTCATTTAAAGTGATTTCCCCTCCATTATCTCTCCTCAAAGTGGCTATTTTTTCCTTAGTTTCTTTTTCAACCAGATGACAAAAACTCTTGAATTTCTCAAATTTCATTACTTTTTGTTTTAGTAAATATACCCAAGTCAATTGACTAATATTATTATTGAAAAGTAGGAAATACTTAAATCATTCAAGAGATGTTTCTAAATTTTCTCAAATGTCACCATGGATAAGTTGCAAGCATATATTTTCTCTCCATGAACCAAATGGGAATTCTTCTTGGTTATGATTTCCATAAATACAAGCTTCGCATATTTCATTTTCCTTTCTAAAGTTTGGTATCCCTCTTACCATTCCTTGTTTTTGAAGTTGTGAAAGGCTTTCAAAATTCAAATGTCCATATCGAACATGCCATAATCTTATGGGTGAACTCCCTTAATCAATTATTGTTGCAAAACTTCACTTCCTAAGAGTGAACCTCCTTTTCATTCTTAGGATTCTCCCATCTTCATAACCTATTATTATTGTTTTGAAATTTTCCTTTGTTGAGTTGATTTTAACCAATCCATTTTCCATGATAATTTGATACCATGATTTTCAAATTAACACTAAATACAACATTTGTTTCTTGAATGTTGGTGCATACCAAACATTATAAATCATTTTCTCTCCAACCCCTAGGAGAAAAACCTTTACAGAACCTTTCTCTTGTCATGTATGTGTGGTGTCATCAACAAAAAATATTGAATTTAATTTGCATTCATGAAAAGACTAGAAGAAATCTCATCTAAATGGCATGTGTTGTGTTTCAATTATATCCATTATCCAAGCATCTTCATATTCACTTTAAAAAGAGTATTTAGAGACCACTAAATCTCTTAACTCTAATTTTTGAATACTAAACACATACTTAGAACTATTTTGATCATCATCCAGATCTTTGGCATTTGTATATTGTGCTAAAGCTGAATCTTACTTGAACTTAAGCAACTTATCATTAGGAGTTCTACAGTTTGGTGCATAATGGCCAACTTTATTACATCTTTTGCATGTGATTTGACTCAAGTATTTACCTCTTTCATATTAATAGTTATGATTTCTTTACCTCTTTCATATTAATAGTTATGATTTGTAGGTCCTTCTAATTAACTTCGTTTGAAATATTTTGAACCCTATTGATTGAAATTTTTGTTTCCTCTTCCTTGGATATGAACTTGGCTACATCTTTTATAAGAAAATTGATTTTGATTTCCACTTAAGTTTCTAGTTTTAATGGGAGCACTTCTTCTTGTTGAACTTTGAGTTGATGTCTTACTTCAGCTTGATCTTGTATAAAAATCATCTTCTCCATATTGTTTCTTCTTCCCAAATGTTTTATCATGTTGAGACAATAATTCACTCACCTAATCAAATGAAGTTATCTTCAACTTACTAGTGAACTATAGAGTTTCTAGAAAATTCTTATAGGAGGGTGGCAACCTTGCAATCAATATGGTTACCATCAAACTTCATCAGTTGTAGGAAATCCTCCCTTAATTATTTCTTGCTTGATGTTCTTTAATATGGAAATGTGTTCCATCACATCACCATCGTCATTTAATTTCCGTTGAAACAAAATTAATTGAAGATAAACCATTTTTATTTCAAGTCGTGTCAAACAAATCTTTCAAAGTATTCCAAGTAGACTATACATCAAGAGCATTCTCAATGTGAATGTACATTGCTTCATTCATGGAAGAATTTAAGAGTGTCAAAGATTTTTCATCTTTCAATTCCCACTTAGCCAATGGAGTAGTATCAATGGGTTTAGTGGGTTTTTATCTCCACTAGATATATCAATCCATAGTTCATTATATATGAGTGTGCTTTATATATTTTGACTGCAAGGTTTATAATTTTTGGAGCCCTCTAATTTACTAATTTTGAAAATAGATTTAAAAGATTTGACATTTTTTATGATGAGTGGTTTCCTTGAAAACAATTATGTGAATTTTTGCACCAATTACACTAATCAACAAATCATCAAATGCACCACATGAGAGACTCCGTAAACACATATCACTCTTCACTAGAAAATATCTATATGGGCTTGGCCTTGACCCACTTATAGTCTTATGAAAAAAACATCAATTGAGCTTTGCACTCGGCTCTAATCAACTCTTATAGAATTCTTGTTACACATTACTTTTCAACAAAAAATTTCAAATTTTCACATTTGAATCCCCTTTATTTTTTCATGACACCGAAGAATTAAACAATACAACACTAACTTTTCACTCCCTTTAATTAAACACTACTTCACTCTTCAAATTACATCACATTTTTAACTCCCAAATAATTCTTATGAAAGGCATAAAGTAATGATCCAAAAGTTTCAAAATACTTTTTTTAATTAAAGTATTTTAAATCCTTTTACTTTTCTTTTATAAATAAATTATTTGAATTCCCCTTCTTTATTTTAATAAACCATTCAAACCTTAAATATGCAATCAAATAAAAATTGACGTGTGTTGATCAAAAATGTAGTCACCTATATTTTCTCACTCCCGGTATAATAAAAAAATATTGACATAAGAAGAAGAATATTTTTGAACGATTATAAGTTCATTACGTAGCCTCCAATATTAGCTTCATCACGCATTTTTCGGAATCGAAATCCGACTTCATATGCCTAAGATATTCATAGTTTTGTTCAAAATTCCAACAGAGAGATTGCAAAAAGAACTTTGAAAAGTGGCAAGAGGAATTTGTCTAAGTATGGTGCACCTTTCTTCTTCATTTCCAAATTTTTGAATAAGTACTCTCCTCACTTAGTCATTTCTCTCACCTTCCATATCCATCCATCTCCACACTTGACCATTTTCTTTTCTTATATCTTCACCTATTTTTATACTCTCATCCCATACTTAGTCATTTTTTCATTTTCTCATTACTCTCATATCCCCTTCACTTCTCATGCTTAGCCATTTTTCTACCTTCCATTCCTTACTCTCCTCTCTCTTACTCTCCTTTCCATACTTAACCATTTTTCCCTCTTTCACACTACTCTCTTCCACTCTACTCTCATACTCTCATTCCATACTTAACCATTTTTACTCTCTTCCACTCATTCCATATTTACTCATTTTTCCCTCTTCCATTCGACTCCCCTTCCTCACTAATCTTCTTACTCTACTCTCTATACTTAACCATTTTTCTCATTGCTCTCATGTTACCTTATTCATTTCTCTCATACTTAGTCTAATATTCCTTTCACTTCTCTTCTCATACTTAACCATTTTTCTCTTTTCTCTCTTCCTTACTCTCATCTCCATACTAAACCATTTTTCTTTCTTTCACTCTACTCTATATACCACATATTCCATACTCGGCCATTTCCACGTTTCCATATTCTCATTTTCTTTTATTTTCGTTTTTTGTATTTCACATAACCCCACGAATTCCTCAAATTATTTTAATATTATTTATCTTGTCCTAACTTTTATGGACATATATCCAAATGACCAGTGGTAGGTGACTGGATGATGATTGGATGTGATGTGTCGGACATCTACAGGTTGACTGGGCGATGACTAGGCAATTACTTGGTGACCAAAATATTACCGGGATATGAGTTTTTCTAAGGCACTAAGAGTTAAGCTAAGGCATGGCTTTCATAAGTTCCTTTACTTCACATGAATAATAAGGAATGAATTTGCATTATAAACACCAATGTTTCAAAAGAAAAGGAAAATTTAAATCAAGGGTTAAGAATGACCCATGAAATTAATGGACGATGGTTGAGTCTTTGACTTCCTGAGTTTGTATCTTGAGCTCCTAACCTCTATTTTCAACAAAATATACCTAGTTGGAAAGACAATTCGATGAGAAAGATTATGGAATAGGTTTAAAGAGATGAAATTGGCCATAATATTCTCATAAATTGAAAGAACATTTGGAAATAGTTTGTATGGTGTTATGATAAATCTACTTGGTACCTCGATTTCATGAGCTCATATCTTGAGATCCAAAAATTGAAATCTAGCTCAGAAAGACTCATTGGAAAGCTGAGATGATGAAATTTACATCCAAATTATTTTCCATAGTTTAGAAATTGAATATCACATCCATAAAATTAAAATACAGTCTCTCTTTTAAAATACAATAAATTATTTTTTTTGAAAAATAAGGATTTATTTAAAAAATAATAATTATTATTAAATATGAAAAAGGCCCAATTCAAGGCACAAATGTAAATGATACAGATTCATTAACGATGATTTAATGAGGCATTAATTAAAGTGAATATTTCAATAAGAAAAGTGTACGGCAAAATTCAAGAAGAGAAAACCCTAACTGTCTCAAGGAGTTAAAAGAGAAAATTTTAAAAAGCAAGAGAGGACTCCATCAAAGGGTTAGAGAATGTTGCATTATTAGAGAAGAAGATCAAAAAAGAAAGGGTCCATCCATCAACATGTAGCCAAGATTTTGATCAGCAAAAAATATCTCCATCTTCTCCATTCTTCTTCTTCGTCTACAACATTTTCTCATGGTTTTTTGTTCATGTTTCTAAAATGAATATAAAGTTGATTTCTTGAGTGTTTCTCTTATTATCTGCCAATAATTTTCTTACATGATCATGGAATATTCACATACATGTATGTCACTGTCAAATAGATTTTGTATAATGAAGAATATCTTTCATGACTAAAATTCCACAAAGAATTGCTTAGGGGCATGACTTCAATGATGTTTTAGATCTTGGGATTTCTGAGTGTGAGATGTTTGAAGTATGCTTATCAAATTTGCTTATGTTTTAAATGCAAAACTCATTTAAAGTACTTTGAGATGATCAAAATTATTTCATCATTTTTCTTGTGAGAAGATATGGATGTATCCTATATTTGCATGTGATTTAGAGGGTTGCATAAATGGTGATGAATATATATATATATATATATATATATATATATATATATATATATATATATATATATATATATATATNGATAAATATATATATATATATATATATATATATATATATATATATATATATATATATATATATATATATATATATTCAACAAGTAACTTCTAATCTTTATATGCAACAAGTAACTTCTTAACAATAAAATGCAACGGGGTCCCCTTCACCCACATCTGTGAATGAAAAAGGCGCTCCCCCTCTTCAGGATTTATTGGTTCTTCTGATTGAATTGTTGTGGTTGAGACAATAGAAGAGGGGTCTGCGTCGATGATCTGCCTTTTCCCATTATTTTCTGCATCATATTCTAAATCAGGGTTTAGATCCTTGTCTTTGATCTCGACCACCAATGATTGTTTTGAGCGACATTCATCAGTGTTGTGCCAAGGGATTTTGTGGAAATCACACCACTTTCCAATGTCCTTCTTCATCTTCTCGTTACCCTTCTTTTCATGTGGCTTGGTTCGGTTTTCTGAAGGCTAGTTTTTAGGTTCGTCTTTACCATTCTTTGGTTGTCGTGTATTTGCATACTTGAACTCTCCTTTTTTCTAGTTCTTAAATGTATGCTCGATTTTAACAGCATATTGATAAGCAGCACTCAGTGATGAGATGTCCAGAAAATCCATTTCATTTTGGACATATCTGTGTAGAGCCCCACGGTATTTCAGAACCAAATACCGCTCATAATATTTGATACCCAACTTGGTGTGCAAGGTATGGAAGGTATTGGTGAACTCCGGCACTGCTTGGCCTCTCTCTTGACGCAACGTAGTCTATCTCATGTACTGGTCGTCATAGTTACCAACATGGTAATATTGTTCCTTGATCATATCCACAAAAAAAATACCAAGTGGGATCAGCCCCATATATTCCAGACTCCTATGTGGAAATTTTCTCCCAGTAAGTTTCCCACCAGTGTTTGATATGGGGGAGAGCCTTAAGGAGTGTGAAGATGATATTTTCCCTATCAAATAAATTGTGAACAGAGAAATAACCTTCTAGCACATTTAACCATTTTTCTAGGGCATCTGCATCTATTTGTCCTTCAAATACGAGAATATCAAAATTGATTTGTACCTTGAAAGGAGAGGTGCTTCCAAAGTGGTCTCTTGATGAAAACACGTCAGTTGTTATCGGCAGGTGTTGAAGGATGTGGCGAAAATTCTCCATCATTTCTTGCCTCTGTCGGGTGAGATCTTGCTCAAGCAACAGATTAATAGAATCGTTTGCTCCGTCATTTTTCTTTTCTTCCGTCGTGGAGGGTTTATTAGGCGTGTGAGAGAGATTTTACTCAAGAGAGACAAGATCGAGACCCAAATTTCTATACTCAGACCTCGTTGGGGACATGCACTTAAAAACAACCAAGAGCACCCTGCCTTGATGCCACTGATCTGTATTATTTTTGGCATGAAATGAGAGTGGATATATAATAAATAAATGTACGGAGATATCTCATATATCCAATAACATAACAGAAATACATTAGATATGCAACCATAAACATAGAGATACAGTGATATACAATTTCTATTAATGAGTAAAATGTACAAAATTGTAGAAATATAGAGTGAAAGACTCGCTAGAATGGTGACATCTTATCTCTAAGAAGATATCTGACGGCTACTCACACTCACAAGAAGATGATTTTACAATGAGGCTATAAAGTCTTTTTTAACATAAATAACATCCAAAACCCTAACCTCGGAAGATGAAAAGCCAACAGTTTTGTGGACTCGGTTTTGGGTAGTTTGGTGTATCAACTTCCTAGGGGCGTAACTTTGGCATAATGTCTCTATTTGGTGCGCATGATAGCTCGTTGCAAAGGTATCGTCGAGGAGATTCATTTTTGGGGCTCAATAAAAATATTTGGCTATCATTGAGGTTCTCTATCCCGAAAAAACTCCATCTAAGCCTTCAAAATGGCCCCGAAAGTTTAGGAACCGAGAAAGTGCTAAAAATAGTAAATTGCCAAAAGACCGTTTTGAGCTAGTTGGAATAGGTGGGTGGTCACCGATATCCACCTAGATCAAATATTCTATAGTGTGAAACACATTCCTACACAATTCTAGTGCTAATAAAAAGTAACAAAATATTCCATAGAAAATACACATAGGAATCAAAGTTCTCCAGAAAATTGCTTGGCCAAAAATGGATTATCCTCATTAAAGTTCCAGCAATAGTACATGAAATATCCAAGAGACAAAATCCCCTTCTCCTTGGATTTTCTATCATTTATAATTGTTTACAAAATAAATTCCCTCTCTTAGCTTGGTGGCCAAGTGGCAGTTTTAGTTTCATTCAAGAATCATTTTTCTTGGAGTAATGATGAGTATAACTCCCTGAAGTTGATCAGTTTCTTTTGCATAACTATAAAAAATGCTTCTTTATCCTTTTATTGGGCCCATTTTGCCTTTGTGTTTTCCCTATAAGGCATGAATAAAGTTATTATTTCATATCATATATTTTCATCCTTTGTGACATTTGATTATCAACATTACAACCTTGTGGTCCTCCATCCTTATTTCGTTGGAACTTGGATTTGAGCATAGTCCATGCCTTGCTTTAAAAATGCACTTTAGAATTTTTTAATTGGTCTTGATTCCTTCATAAAAGTGGTAAAAATATGTGATCCATAATTCTTGATACATAAGTATGAATGCTTATGATATCATGGCATCATCAATCCAATTGACTCACTTTTGTCTTCTAGTGATATTGTTCCTCAAATTTATGTTGACAAGATCTTCCATAGGTTGTTTATGGTTGAAAATGTAATCGAACACCTCCCCCAGTCTACATTCATGGATGCATTGGTGAGAAACCTAGCACTTATCCTCTACCTAATTTATGCTTCCTTCTTTCAATTCCTTTGAATCTCCACATGCCAAAGTAGTGACATTTATGTTTAAAACAATAAATCTGCAAGATTCCAAGTCATAATAATAGTATAAGGGAAAGAGATCAAGATGAGTCAAATCCTCGTTTCAATATCTCATGTGTAAATATCATTTCATGTAGTGCTCATGAGGTGTGTCTTTCAACACCAATGATTGCACCCAATCCCCATGCCTGAGAATGTTATAAACTTCAAATAAGATTGAATCCATACACAAATTCTTATTTCCAAGAGCCACTATAAATCATAGCATAGTTAAGGCTCGGGCTTGTGATGGATACAATTTGTCTAGGAAGGTAGAATTTTTAGTGTTTTGAATTGTAATTCTCAAAATTTCAAACAAATGAGGGAGCTCAAGAATCACTCGCTAATCTCTTGGAAAATCCTTGTGTCACACATAAATAATCTTCTATGTGATGTGATACACCACGATGAAAATAGTTTTTAGTGTAATATGTGTTTGTAAAATTTTGTGAGTTTAGCATGATACATGTTTGGAGAATTATGGATTAAAACAAAACGAATTTTAGTGTGAAACATCTCACTTTTCTAAATTTTTGTTCAAGGTGATAAAGGAATTCATCTTGGAGAAAGAAATTGTGTTGTGACGCGGGAAATGAAGTTTGGTGCAACATGATATGTTGCATAAAAATAAATTATGGTGTGATGTGTGGCATTTTGCATGAAAAAAAACTTTAAGATGTGACACATAGCAAGGAGGAAATTTTGAGCAACACAACATGTCACAAAATTAAAAACTTTCAAGTGATGCAACGTTTTGCATGAAAACAAACTTTGATGTGACACACCAAAAAGATGGAAACTTCTAGGCAATGCGATATGCCGCATGAGTAGAATTTTATTTGTTGTGATAGATACAAGTTTAGGATGATGCAATACATGTTGTGTCACAAATAAAATGAAATTAGATGTGATACATGCAGCATTAGATATTAGTACTTTGTGTGTGATATGTATAGTGTTGTAGAGAGGCAAAATTTTTAGAAGATACAAAAAGGAATATTTTCTACAAGTTTTAGAAAAAATCTAAGCATCAAAACAACATGCTCATAGGCTAAGGAAACAATAAAAGCATGTATTTGAAGATCATGGTGAGTTTCGAAGGAAAAGAATCAAGACAAACTCAACAAGCAAAATTTTAAAGTGAAGGAAAACAATGTACAAAAAAAATCCATGAAGGTTCAGATATCCAAGAGAAAGAGGGGCCCCATGCTATTTTGACTTCACCAGATGCTGAAAATTAAAATAGTATAGGGGGGTTGTTTCTAGCTCAACAATTGGCAACACATTGATAGAAACCATGAATCTCTACAAACAAAACTTAAAACAATTACTATTTCTATTAAATATTTTACCGTAATAAAGCATCAAAGCCTCATCTTAGAGGGTCCCATTGCACCTTGTCCTCTAGATAAGTTGAATGAGCATTCATTTTCATTTTGAGAAAATTACCAATTACAACTAGGAGGTGGAAGTATGAAGTTCATTTCTTGACTTAATCTTCCCTCAGAGGATAGAATAGTGTCACAAGGTAATTACATGCAAGGAATCATTTGGTGTTGATCCACTATCAGTGAGCATCTATAGCCTCAACAAAGCCACCCCAGTATAACAAGCCTTTCTCTATTTCCAGTGAGAATCCATAGCCCCGATGGAGATACCTGCATTTCCCACATTATGTGAAATGCCTTTCCCAAGACTTTACCTTTAGCTCAGTTGTTTTTCTCTCTTTTCTTCTTTTTTATATATTTTTTTATCATATTATATTCAAAGAGAGGTGGATGGGGGATCTCATTCATCCTTTAAAGCATGTGGGATGATACATGTTAGTGAGAACTATTTCAACTATGCATGGTTTATGATAATTACCTTCCTTAAATGGAATGCCTTGGGAAGTCCACTAGCTTATGGGTAAAATATTAGCCATTATTAGATGTGTGAGTGGAGCCTCAAAGGTAAATGACAATTTGTCCAAAACCATGTCTGATTTAGAGTTGAACCTTTTATCACACCATCCAATGACTTCTTACAAATCATATATTT
>ML792119.1:750697-776352 GCA_009831015.1 Picea engelmannii | reverse complement strand
ATCCTTTTCTCGCTCAACATTTTTATTATCCTTTTTATCTTTTCCCCCACTACCCTTCTTTCCCTTACCTTCCTTTTTCTCTCCGATCTATTGAGGATTGTTTTGAGTCTTCGATTGCATAGTGTGTACATTTGAGGACTAGGTGGTGGGGGTGGACCGACCACAATTTTCTGAATAAACAACTACTGCATATGGTTAGAGACTACATCTATGGATTTGCTTTGCGAAGAACCGACAATACCATCAACATGTGGTCCCGATTTTGGATTTTCCAAGTTGAGAGTCGACTGTGGTGCATTAGGCATGATCTCATAGAGAATACCTGATTGAGAATATATCAACTCCAACTTTTGTGCTCTAAAGATTGCATGTTCTTCTCTAAACACCCATGAAGTGGCCACATCCTTAGAAATATAAGGAAGTAACAACTTTAAGAACCATTCTATAAGAAATTCCAATGGGACCGTGGCTTTGATCAACCTCTTCCATGTCCTCCATTCCCAAATATGATCAGAAATGTTCATATATTTATCTTATTCAAAGTTAGCTAAAAGTTCTGTACCAAAATCACACTAGACAGGAAGTTGGAAGTGATTGAGGAAAACCATGGGTAGATCACCAAACATTGCGTACTTAGACCTCTTCAGTTCTATATACCACTTAGCGATGACCCTAGTGAGGGTGCGTTGGAACAATCGTAACAATATCGACTCATCGTTCAATGAATTAGATGAACACCACAAGTGAAATGTCATTACGTGATCCTGCAAGTCTTCACCACTCTTTCCTTCGAAATTTGGTAGGTTCGAAGGTAGTTTGGTGGGGAGCGTAGGCCACCTCGAGTCATGATGAATTAGTTCATTCATCAACTTCGACAGATCTGGAAAATGAAGAGTTTTCAGAAAAGGTAGCCTAGGCTATGACATTGATTGATTAGCAAATTGAAAAGAAGGTCATAGGTTGACACTAGAACCGGGTTATCATGAAGAGTTTGCGGATGAGCCAGAGCATTGGGTAAACCTTTGGTTCTAGTTAAACTAAATAATACTCCCACCTATATGATTTTCAAACAAAAAAGCAGGGTTTCCCCTTGTGAACCCTCCTTGTGAGTGAAGACCTCCCTCCATGGGGTTTGACTGACCGGGAAAGGGGTTTCCCCCTGACGACATCCCTTGTGAAGGGAAATACCCTTGTATGGGATTCCACTGAGCTTGGAAGGGGTTGCCCCTTGCCGACACTATAGACATGGTGAGAGGATTAATCATGAACTCACCATACAATGTGAATGGGGTTGAGGTGGATGGCATTCCAACGGATTGGAATCTTCCACCCATAGAAGCACCCCAACCTATAAAGGGGTTAGGGTCGGAAGACGTGAATGCCCTGCTTCTGACGGAAGGGAACGCTAGAGGGATATGAGCTCCACCCCAAGGAACATCCTGGTAGGGAATCACAAAATTCCATAAACCAATATTAGAGACTTGGGACGTCGACTGAGACCCAGTCAATGCGTTTAGCATGTCCATCGATGACATACTGAATGAGAAAGCATTAGTTATTGAAGGTAATGACATGGACACACCAGAGGGATGAGTGGAACCAACAATCAGAGGAGAAAAGATGCTGATATATGCAACAAAATGGATTGAATCACACCAGTTGTTTGGTTTGACATATTAGGGTGAAAAATACCACTGGTAACAATTTCTAAAGAGGGAGTTACAACAACTCCTGACCCAGACACTTCAAAAGTGCCTTCCATTGTGGCCTAGTGAAGAGGGCTACTATCAGAGAAGTCCAACCTGGGAGATGGAACTTGCATGACAACTGGAGCGTAATGCCCAATTAACGAAGGGTTGAAACGTGAGGCGAATTCTTCGGCCCCAAGATCAGTTACCGTTACAACCTCTAGCTTAGAAAGATTTATTTCTGCAGGTTTTGTAATCAAAGTCTCGACCAGACTAGTTGGTACTAAAGTGCTAAATTGATTGAGTTGACGCCTCAAAGGAGGAAGATTCACTTGAACTTTTTCAGGGGGAAGACCTTGAATTCTCCTTGATGGATGAGGCAGTTGATTAACCACTTTGAGTTTTGAACTCTAGGTGACCACCTACACACCTTCCTAAGAAATTATATGATTGGTAACCACACCAATAGAGAAATCCTAAATGGAAACAAAAGACACAAACAACCTTGCTAATATCCCAACATAGGTGGATTAGGTGTTGAGATTGTAATAGTCACAAGGTAAGGTAAGGACCTTCTAGATGAAGGCACAAGTTGATTAAGTCTCGTGGACCAACGAATGAAGGAGCGAGAAGTAGTTATCCTGACCTACAGTGACCAACCTTATCTGGTGCAATTACCCATGCTTCATGGGGCACCCTCTAGTAATACTGAAAAGTGTGATACAAAATCTGCCATAGGTACCACGCGAAATCCCCCGCAATCACCTCTGAGATCCCTAGGAAAAGGTAACTAAGCCCAAAACTCTTTCAAAGGATTGTCTACAAAATGGCCAGTGTCAATTTAGAAAATATCAAACTAGTTAAGAAGCTTCTGGACGACTGACACCAAGAGGGCCAGTATCACTTCAGAAAAATTTCAACTAGTTTCAAGATTCACAAAGGATTGACACCAGATGAGTCAGTGTCATTGCAATAAAATCCCCTAATATACGATATCTCCACTACGCTCAGTTAAGCTTCAGAGGGGTTATCTCCTTGACTCTCCTTCATGCGACCTCGTGTTTGAATCCTATGTTAGAGGAGCTTCCTAGCTATACTTATACAATAGTTGGATTTGAACTCTCCCTAGCTCAGATTCATATTTTTGTTTTCTACCCTTGGAGAAATAAACTCTCCAACCTAAATGAAGGCCCTAGCCTATAGCTAGTTCGTTCACCCTATAAAATGAAAATTTATAGTTAATTTTAGTTAGTGTTCATTTTATGGGGCTGCTATTTACTCCATAGGGATATAGATGAAACTAGATGGTGTTTTGACAGACACGACAAAGAAACACTTAAGAACACAAATGCATGATGCAATTTCTTCACTGAAAAATGAGTGTAACAACGTTTCAAATCAAATGAAAACAAACTCTTTCTTTTATGCTTTTTCAAAAACCAAAACGATGAACTTTTGATTGTATACAAGATCTTAAACCACTTTGCAATGCAAATATAAGATTCTTTTTGAAAGGAAACGCAAAAAAGAGTGTGGAAGAACTTTGTAAACTTGATTTCTTTTCTTTTATTAAGGCTATGAAACAATTTTTTTTTTTAAAGCACAAGAGTAAATTTAAGAAGAAAATATGCCCGCAATGAACTTTTCTTTTCAAAATGGAATTGCGAAAGGCAAGGGAGGAAGTTCAAAATCATACACTCTTATACTTTAATTTTGTATCAAACAAGAAAACAAGAAGGTACAAGGGGAGAAATATTACAAACATATTACTAAGCACCTGAGGAGCCATTGTGCTAACATGAAACAAAGTGTTAGAAACACATGACTAATATTTTTGAAACCCTAAACCTTTAAAAGACCAAAAACAACTTTGAACAAATACAAAGGTTCACCAAAATATTTAAGTTTTTCTTGTAATCTTGGAAACAAAGGAACAAATCTCTAGAACCAAAAAACACTTCTATAGAGTCACAAAAGACCCAAAAATATCTCAAAGCACAACCACTCTGACTTCAACAAGCTGAGAAGAATAACAACCCTTCTTTAGAACATGTACGAGACTGTGTAGTACACCAACTGCATATGTATGTGACTTCTATGAAGGAAACCCATGTACACCCTTAAAAATCCCCTCAACAAGAGAGAAAGGGGATTTGAAGACTCGGGTAAGATCGTATAGACTCAGAGAGTGTTGGAAATAGGATTAAAACATAGAAAAATGTTTCAATAGAAATGCAAAAAAGGAAAGCACCCTTAATGACCCAAAAGGGTAAGTCCCCAATATGGTCACCAATTCTGTTATAGAATTTTACTTCCTACGGTTTTTGGGTTAGAACCACAACGGATCAGAGCCCAAGGAAACTTGTCTTAGACTCTAATTAAACATTCAATTAGGAATAACCACCTACAATAACTAACTTTTTTGAAAAAGGGAAGAAGAATGCACCTGTAATCCTACGTTTGAAGTAGATCCCACTTGATTTCTTTCGTTATGAAGTCCTTCACAACAACCCTCTGAAATTCCTACAGATAAAGAAGTATGGAACTGCAAGAAAGTAGTTATCCGGTGGCTAACTTAATGTGATCAATTCAGATTCAATGTTAGATTCAAAATAAAATACACATAATATCATTAGAATCATAAATTAACACAAAAAATAAGATGAGAATGAGAGTTCCTTTTATTAATGACAACAAAAGGGGTTGGTTACAACCTGTAAGTGTTGCCATACAATCCCAAAACTAGGCTCCAAGTTCCTCCACCCAAGGCTGAAGATGTATAGGAGTGCCTCCAACACTCTGCACTCTAGCAGGTCCAAGAAAGACAAAGGTGTTCTTCCCGACAAGATAAGAAAAATCAAACTCTGGAAACAAGGGTTTCAAGGTAGAGGGGACAATCTCAAACACTAGGGAAACAAGGCACTTGCAGGATAATCTTCAAAAGGTCAACATAATGGTTTATTTCTTAGCCATCTTTTTTCTCCACCCCAAAGCTCTCCTTTATACTCCATTTTGATGGTTGGAGTTTTTATGTACGGGATTTAGGAAGTTAGGGAATGGAAAACTTGTAAAATCCACCCAGAATATCAGGATTATATTTTTTGAGCCAAAATTAACATGTACGCGGGTTGCTAACAGGGAATTCGCGTACGCATGTGAGTTTCTTTAAGGAAAGTCGCGTACACTTTAATAAATGGGTTTTTTAAATAAGTTTTTGAGTAGGAAAAAGACGACTTAAGTCTTACAAGTAGGGGAAGGGATGTAACTGAGGCCATTGAGTCATCATATACATGTGTATTGGCAAATGACGCTATAACAATGTTGTTGTTATGGAAATCCTTATGGATAAGTTGGAACAAAAAGTGGATAAATATGAAAACATGGTGAAAAATAAACCAAGAAAGGAACATTGGTTTGAAATATATGCAACATGCCCCTTCAATATTTGAAATATAAATGTAAATTTCAAACTAAGTCATGCATAATTTGAATATTGGATACGTTGAAACAATGATTTTCTTCCCTTTTTAATGCCTAAAGTTGTAGAGGAACCTAAGAGCATTACAACCTAGACATAGTAGCCTATTATCCAACCTCATTTGATCAAGTACTCATTTCAACATGCTTATGTTTTCCTAATGGGATATACTTTTATAATGAACTAGTTAGATGCATTTTTTTTTTTCTTTAGCTTGAGTTATCATCCATATTATGCACAATATTTTATAGTTTGAATCTACGGAGTGGATGCATTCATCATGATATATTTTCTCCCCCCCACCAACATGGAAAAATGTTCACATCTATGTAGGTCACATTCATGTAGCTCTCATTTCATTTTCCTTCCTCTACGAATTGATTTTGAAACTATCTTCAAGCTTGCACTATTTTTTCCCTTCTTCATACAAAATTTGAAGTTTTTTGTACTATGAGGAGACCCAAGTTCAAACCATCAATATGAACTCCAAAATTCAAGCTTCACATTCATTATGACAACATTTTCCTTAAATCAGGGTTGATATTCTCAATCCTTGAAAACTAGTTTTAATTTGAATTGCTAAAAGAAATCTTTTGGTTCAATTAATTTGGTTTTGAATTTAACCCCCTATTCCAACTGGCTCCTCGTGTCCGCTTTTTGTTCAACATGTTCTTCTGTAATTCTTTGTAATTGTGGGTTCTACACTTCTAGGTCTATCTAAAGCCCCACACATCCTCCAGATGGATACAAGTGGCCTCTTGCCTAATCCAACTGGCTTATTTTGTATGTTTTCATGTTAGCACATCTTGCTGTAATTCCAAGGCCGTTTTGGGGCCCTAAACATTGTTTTTTTGGTCTGCCACAATCAAACTATAGATTAAGTCAGAGTTTGAGGACATAATGTGTAGTTCTCTGAAATACCTTTCCAATGGGCTATCACGTGCCTAAAACGAAGGTCGTATGCAAAAGTTACGACCCTTGGAAGTTGAGGTACCAAATTACACCAACTCACCCATAGGGCTCACATGACTTTTGGCGTTTCACCTTCTAGGGTTAGGTTTTTGGATGTCTACGATTTTGGAATTCATGAGTAATATCAAAAAGGCCTCTGGAGCCTCATTGTATTCCATTCTTCTCAGATGGATGTGTGTAACAGTCACATTTCTTCTCAGAGATAGCTACAACCATTCGAGCAAGTGTTTCAGTTTTGCAGTTTAACAGTCTTAGCCTATTTCATTATTTAATAGAAGATACTGTTCACTGGATATTTGTGTTATTATTCATATGTCTGTGTTTATTGTATTCAGTCTGTTAATTAGTTTGTTCTGCTCCTAAATCCGAATTAGTGGTATCAGAGCGGTTTTCTCTTCATTTATTTTTCTTCGTGCATGTCCCCGACAAGATCTAGGTACAATAAGTTGGGACTTGAACCAATCGAGCCATTAAAAGATCGGCCACGCCAAACCCGACAACAACCCATGGGGAAATTGCAGAATGACCGCCATCAAAAGTGGTCCACCTACCTGCAGTAGTTCCATCTCAACATAAAGTATAATACAAGTATCTCCAATCGTTTCGCTGACTGCCTCAGTCAGCCTCCTATGGCTGCACTCACCACTGTGCTCCATTCCTGTGGACATGAAGCATCTGAGTGGCCCCAACTTTATCAACAAGATCCAAAATTTTCCACCACCTATGAACTCTTGGGTACAAGTGTAACTGTCATTGATTTTCACATTCAGGATATGCTCTTATGCCACCCGATACATCTCTCTGTTCCTATAAGCATGTGTGCAAAGATGATTTGGGAAGCCCACTACAATCGAGTGGCATGACATTTTGGCATGGAGAAAACTGTGGCTATTCTTTAGTAACATTTTATTGGCCAAAACTTCGACATGATGTCAACAAGTATATCAGATCTTGCACTGCCTATGCCATTGCCAAGCCAACCATCAAGAAGTAAGGCTTATACATGTTGATGTTTAGACAACATCGGGAAGACATTCTCTAAAGATAATAATTAATAAAAGTAAATGATAATAACAAATAGTTATTGATTATTCAAGGGACTCATCCTTTCATGGATGGTCACCTTATGTTCCCACCTTATGTTCCATATATATGAAACACTCATCATTGTAATAATATATCGAATATTGATATATCTCATATGAAGAAAAACCAACATGGTATGGGATAAATCCCTCATAGGAGGGCCCAGGATCCTGAAAGAAACTTGCTTCTTGGATACAAGATACTATATCCCATAAAATTATGTCAGAGCTAGATGATCTTGAAGACATTTACTAGAGATAAATTAGAACGCCATTCCTGATACAGACACATCAAGGTGGCTTTATTGGTTTGACAATCGTTTCTCTCTGGTTTGATCCCCTGACAAACAAATCTAAAGACCTCATCGTAGTCCAAGGATGCACGGTTTCCAGATTGGATGTTGCGTAGATCCGCTTGTTTTTGGATACTATCCCGCTTCCATGAAGGAAAGGGTTGGCGCTCATTTTTCCTCATTCACGGAGAAGTAGCCTGAAGAATAAATAAATTAAGGGGGTCTTTTGATCTAATTGGCATATATCATTACAACACATACTGCGCAGCCAATCTTCCAATATCTGAGGATGACCCAAGACAAAGAGTTACTGGACAGATCCTTGTGTGTCTGTTGGAGGAACCAGTGGAGTGAAATGGAATTCCTATTTCCAATGAGACTTCATTTTACATATTGCCTATTGTTCCATGGGGTATACAAGCACATGAAAACATATTATCATAATCCTCTCATCTCAATACTTGAGAATGGATTCGCTCGTGCAAAGAACTCATCTTCTCTGGAAGAGGCCTTGGTAGATTGGTTTCGAGTGGACTTCCTCACTGAATACCTGAAATACGTCAGTGCATCTTTAAGGAATCGATCATATCTCATATAAAAAAGGTTTATGATCATGGAGGCTAGTGTTGTACAATAGAATGAAGACCTAAAAACAAACATGGTTTATGATCATGGAGGCTAGCATTGTACAATAGAATGAAGACCTATGATAGAGCCTAAAAACAAACAGGGTTTATGACGATGGAGGCTAGCATTGTACAATACTACATAGTTTCACTGATCTCGTTCATTTTGGAATTGTGTTTCACTGATCTCCATGAAGGAAGACAAATCTCATTTGAAGATAACATATGCATTTTTAATCAATTCGTACTATTTGTCACGTGGACATCATGCAAATGACGACGACGTTGGATGAGACACAACGCTTATAAAGTCATGGGGGATAGCAAGGCTTGATGCTTATTGTTTCTACAACAAGAGTAAAATGGAGAGCTTGAAGTATCGATTGAGTGCCAAATCAAATGATCATGTTATCTGAAGCTGCTTATCAACGTTAAGAGGGAGGTGTGGTGTTTTCTCTCCTCTAGTCGAATAACCCCTCTGGATAAGGGTTTCCTTAATTAGTCATGTGAGGTGATTGAGGGAGTAATGCTTAGTTGGGTACAAGTATTTCCTAAGCCATGTGAGGTGGCTAGGTGTGAATAAGACTTGAAGCTTATCCTTTCCTATGCCATGTGAGGTGGCTAGGTGTGAATGAGGCTATGGTCATAGTATTTCCTATGCCATGCGAGGTGGCTAGGTGTGAATAATACTACTTGGAGAGGAGAAACATCACAAGATGGTCATGGAGACTATGGAAGTTGTTGTGTACTATTGGACGACATTGTAGTAGCTGTGTGCTACTGGTTGATTGCAACATAGTCATAAAGAATGTGGCAGATGATTTGAGGTATCGATGGCATGGTAGTAGTAGTATGCTACTAGTTGATTACAAAGTAATCAGTGGATTACTAGATGAAGGAACCAAGACATTGGTTTCGTGAAGAAACCTCGATATGTCTTGGGGGAAATTGGTTCCATGAGGGAACCTCGATGTGTCCTAGAGATGTTTGAGGTAGGGATCAAGAGGGAGTACACCATTCCTCACAACCCTCAACATAATGGGGTCATGAAGAGGAAGAATAGATCTATTGTTGAGACAGTCAAGGCGATGATTCATGATCAACATTTACCTATGTTTTTGTGGGAAGAGACATCCATGACTATAATGTATGTTCATAAAAAAATTCCTTGAGGAACAAGACTCCTGAGGAGGCCTTCACCGGATTTAAGCTTGAGGTTGGACACTTTAGGATATTTGGGTGTTCAATATACATTTATTGGGTACAATGAGTCTTTGAAGGAATATCAGATCTTCATTCTTGGTCAGAGACAGATTGAGTAAGAGACAAAAAGAGATGGTACCTTCCGAGAGAGAAAAATACCTCAGAGATATTCGTGCTATGCCGTAGCTATGAGGCACATCATTGATTCTAAACCTTCCTGTTATGAGGAGGCAACTAGTCATCCAGTACAGAGAGATGCCATGATGGAGGAGTATCAGTCCATCATGAAGAATGACGTGTTGGATATTGTTTCGAGACCTGAAGGGAAGTCTGTAGTGACTTCCAAGTGGATCTACAAGATCAAACACACAGTTGATGGGAGCATCGAGAGGCACAAAATGAGATTTATTGCTAGAGGATTCTCTCATGCGGAGGGAATAGATTATGGGAATACATTTGGTCTTGTTTCTCGATACACCTCTATCCAGATGATTATTTCCCCTGCAACATCCATGGGTTGGAGAGTGCATCAGATGGATGTAAAGACAACCTTTCTCAATGGAGAGATTGAGGAATAAATATACATCGAGCAACCATATGGTTTCATGATACATGAGTTGGAGTCTCACGTGTGCAGGTTGTAGATTGCCTTGTATGGAATCAAGAAACCACCTCGAGCTTGGTATGCAAGGATTGATGGACACCTGATGATTTTTGGGCTTCAACAAAATTGTTTTCGATCCCATCCTGTACTACAATATTGTTAATGGCGAGTCCCTTATTTTGGTTCTCTACATTGATGATTTGTTCCTCACTGATGCAGAGAGCCTTATTTTTAAATGCAAGTATGCATTGGCCACTAAGTTTGAGATTGAGGACCTTGGTATGATGCACTACGTCTTGAGACTAGAAGTGTGGCAGAGAACTGATGAGATCTTCCTGAGTTAGGGGAAGTACACAGTTGAGATATTGAATGAGTTTGGGACGCTAAAATTGAAGCCCAACAACTACACCAAACCAAATATTTGCTATGCAGTGAGTGCACTTAGCCAATTTATGAGTCAGCCGATATAAACACATTGGATTGCTATGAAGCATGTGTTGAGACACTTGCGAGGCACAGTTCGACATGGTCTGCGATATACTTCCAATATTGATAAAATATGGCAGGAATATATTGACTCTGATTAGGCAGGGAGCGTAGTGG
Organism: Picea engelmannii; assembly: GCA_009831015.1. Lineage (NCBI taxonomy): Eukaryota > Viridiplantae > Streptophyta > Pinopsida > Pinales > Pinaceae > Picea > Picea engelmannii. Next base: position 765,800 of record ML792119.1, on the reverse strand, counting down.
ACAAAAAGAGCACCTTCAGGTGTTGCTTCTCTTTGGGATCTTCCATGGTTTCCTGGTGTACCAGGAAACGAACTTTTGTGGCTTTGAGCACAACAGAAGCAAAGTACATTACATTAAGTATGACAGTTCGTGAAGCAGCATGGCTTCACAAGCTCCTTGCAGATTTATACAAACGTGTGATGGATTCCACCATTATTCATTATGGTAACCAAAGTTGTGTGAAGATCTATGATAATCCATTGTTTCATGACAAATTGAATTACATTGAGATAAAGTACCATTACATCTGAGACATGGTGCATAGGAAGGAAGTATTGGTGCAATACCTTCCTATAGATGAGCAGGTTGCTGATGTTCTTACCAAACCAAGATGAAGTTCAAGTATTTCCGTGACAGACTTGGTGTGGCAAAGAATGCCTCCCTCACGGAGAGGGAGTGTTGATGTTTGTAGCTTCCTGAGACATTTTACAGATCGTACTACTCTGTGACTGAGTTGAGTTGATTTGTGATGACACTTATCCAAGAAGGGCTAAGTGGGGCACTTATCCGAGAAGGGATAAGTGCGGTTGGGCTTATAACCCAACATCCCATGTGGAGAGCACATGAGGACATGTCAAGGGAGTTGACCCTTGACATCATACACTATGGGAGTTGACCCTAGTGTTTCTAGAGGGTGTAGCCTCTAGAAGTCCACATGGAGTGCCATGTGTGACAAACTTTCTCCATATTGTACTCCTCTATGAATTGAGTTGAGTTGATCTGTGAGGACACTTATCTGAGAAGGGATAAGTGGGGAACTTATTCGAGAAGGGATAAGTGTGGTTGGGCTTATAACCCAATGTCCCTTGTGGAGAGCACATGAGGACATGTCCCATGAGGACCCTAGTCTTTCTAGAAGGTGTCACCTCTAGAAGTCCACATGGAGTGCCATGTGTGACAAACTTTCTCTAGATCATACTCCTCTGTGAATTGAGTTGAGTTGATATGTGAGGATACTTATTCGAGAAGGAATAAGTACATTTGGGCTTATATCCCATTGTCCCATGTGGCCGAGAGAACATGAGGACATGTCAAGGGAGTTGACCCTTGATGTCTCACACTATGGGGAGTTGACCCTAAGTGTTCTTAGAGGGAGTAGCCTCTAGAATTCCACATGGGAGTGCCATGTGTGACAAATATTTTACTACTATGGTGGTTTTCTACCACTGGTAGAGACTGTGTGTCTCTGGACAGTAGTTGTGTACTATTATGGAAAGATACCTCCCTATCTAAGGGGGAGTGTTGATGTTTCAACATTGGGAATAACTTCTCCTATATTGGGCTGCAGACCAAGGGAGATAGGATACATTTATCACAAAGGTGAACTTGTGTTAAATGGGCCCAAACGTAGTCATTCCTTGATCATGACAAGGAATAATATGGACTCGAGGTGCTTGAAGTGCTTTCCAAGTGTCAATTAGCATCAAGCTGACATTCACTCATAGGTGTGTGCCTGTGGTGAAAGATCCTCGTGTGGTCTTTTTCCTAGTCATGGTGATTTGACAAGGCATGATAAAGACTCAATATGCTATGCTATTACACGCAGAACCAAAATGAGCCTAATCTTAGATAGAGTTAATTTGCTCAGAGGGAGAGCCGCAAAAGGAGTTTCTCCTCGATTCAGGTGGGAGAGAGATGTCTCCCAAGACTGACAGACATGTGCCATGAGTATAGGGTGAAGTTTGTATACTTCAAAGACAAGAGTGGCATGTTGTAGAATGTCTCCCTCATTAAGAGGGAGTGTTGATGTTTAGACAACATCGGGAAGACATTCTCTAAAGATAATAATTAATAAAAGTAAATGATAATAACAAATAGTTATTTATTATTCAAGGGACTCATCCTTTCATGGATGGTCACCTTATGTTCCCTATATATGAAACACTCATCATTGTAATAATATATTGAATATTGATATATCTCATATGAAGAAAAACCAACAATACACCCCTCTTCCTATTCCCAAGAAGCCTTGGGAATCCATATCAATGGATTACATGTTTGGCTTGCCGTCCACCAAGCAAGGAAATGACTGTGTGTTTGTGGTCGTTGATCGGTTTTCGAAGATGACCATCCTCACAACCTGTAAGAAGAATTTCACAGTGCTAGATAATGCTAAGCTCTTCTTCGAACGAGTGTGGGTCCACTTTAGGATACCATAGACCATCATCTCCGACCGAGACAACAGGTTCCTCAACACCTTTTTCTCGAGTCTCTAGTCTCTTTTGGACACCAAGCTCACAAAATCCACTTCTTTCCACCCCCAAACCTATGGAGAAACAAAGGTAGTCAATAAGATGATTGTGCACATCCTGTGCATGTACAATTCTAAGCATCCACGTACATGGGACGAGAGTCTCCCATATGTACAACATAGTTACAACAAGGCTCTCCATAGTTCCATCGACCATAGCCCATTTCAGGTGGGTTTGGGATTCCAACCCTTGGGACCCATTGATGTTTCACTTACTCTTGCCACCACACATACAAACTCTTCCCCTGATTAGTTTGCGATCAATAAAGCCACCACATTCATTGATCATATTCAACACATCTGCCAACAGGTTTAAGATATTTTGCGGAAATCTAATGCTAAGTACAAGAAGCTCCATGATCAACACAAGGTACCACACCAGTTCCAGGTTGGAGAAAAAGTCTGGTTACATTTGCAGAAGGAGTATCTCATCTGGCCCCATCAGAAGCTTCACCCACTTTTTTATGGGCCTTACACTATCACCAAGGTTGTGGGTAGAAATTCTTTTGAGCTCAACACTCCACCCTTTCTTGGTCTGCATCCAGTATTCAATGTGGACCCCCTTCGACCATATTTTCACCCATTATTGGACACCTCTGAGATCGCAGAACAACTGACACCAACAGAGCTCAACCCTGACTGCATGGAACAAGAATCCACTGATCATATAGTGGACACACAAGTCAAGGGAACTCGCCAGTAGCGGATCCAACTTTATTGGATTGTCAAGGCAGGGCAACTCCTACACCAAGGAAAGTGGCTCACGCATGGCCAAATCCAATAGAAGTTTCCTCACCTCATGGGGGAACTCAATGCAATGGAGACCATTGCTTTCTAAGGGGGGAGGATTGATCTAGGTGGATATTGGTGGCCACCCACCTATTCCAACTGGCTCCTCGTGTTCATTTTTTGTTCAACACGTTCTTCTGTACTACTTTGTAATTGTGGGTTCTACACTTTTGGGTCTATCTAAATCCCCACACATCCTCCAATTGGATATGAGTGGCCTCTCGCCTAATCCAACTAGCTTATTTTGTATTTTGTCATGTCAACACATCTTGCTGTACTTCTAGGGCCGTTTTGGGGCCCTAAATGTTGTTTTTTTGGCTTTCTATAGTCAAATTGCAGAAAGAGTTAGAATTTGACAACAAAATGTGTCGTTCTCTGAAATACCTTTCCAACGGGCTATCACACGCCTAAAACAGAGGTCGTATGAAAAAGTTACGACCCTTGGAAGTTGAGGTACCAAATTACACCAACTCACCCATAGACCCACATGACTTTTGGCGTTTCACCTTCTAGGGTTAGGTTTTTGGATGTCTAGGGTTTTGGGATTCATGAGTAATATCAAAAAGGCCTTTGGAGCCTCATTGTATTCCATTCTTCTCAGACAGATGCGCGTAGCATCCACATCTCTTCTCAGAGATAGCTACCACCATTCGAGCAAGTGTTTTAGTTCTGCAGTTTTACAGTTTCAACCTATTTCATTATTTAATAGAAGATATTGTTCACTGGATATTTGTGTTATTCTTCATATCTACGTTTTTATTGTATTCATTATGTTAATCAGTTCGTTCCGCTCCTAATTCTGGATCAATGTGCCATATTTTTGTTCACTGACATGAAGGAATTTTTACATGGATACCAAGGGATATGAAAGAAGGAAGAAAGTTACACAAGATAAATCATTAGTAGGCCATCCAAAGGATCTAATTGAAATAATAAAATATCCTAAACAAACCATACTAACAGTCCACAACAACATAATAATTAGTCAAGAAGGAGAAAAAAACTACCAAGGACAAGGAACCAATCATGGAAACTCCACATTATATCAAATTGTCCATCTACATAGATACCACTCGCATTACTATATTTTATGGCGTCCACACCTATAATGAACTATCCCATCTAGTTAAACATGGAAAGGGGTTAAGATATGGTGATGATTTAAATGAAGTGAAAGAAGAAGAGCTCGTAATATCCTTTGTTCATAACGCAGCTAATAGATTCCTAACCTACACATAAATGATTAGAGATTAGATACAACATGCAAATGTTAGCACAAAAAAATATTGAATGATCAAAGAAAATGCATTGGCTCATTTTCATCAACATATTTTGAATCCTATTACAAGATGTCCAAGATTGAGATTAAATTTACCAATGAGTGGGTGATATGTTTTACTCATGACCATAATTGATATAAAATTCTTGATGACTAGTGTGAATAGGGGATAACCTTCTAGGACCTAAGTAATAATCCCTTTCCCACCTTACACATAAGGTCAAGATACACATGGGAAACCTAGCTAGTAAGTAGGATGTATGGTGAGAAGGATTCATCCCATGTAAAGACAGATCAGGTCCCAATGATGCACAAGATAGCAAAAAATGGTAAAATTTTCAATCGGCCAACAATATTGTCCAACATATTAACAAAGGTTTTAGAGAAGTCTCAAAACAATGCACACATAGGGTCTCTAGAGTTTTATATTTCTTTTTATCTACTAGATGTGGTATATGCCTTCAATGTATTCATGGGGATAAGGTGATCTTGGTCTCTAGAGCATCCTCTTGTTCATTTTTATTTCAAGGATTTGTGGAAGAAGAAATATAAATTATAGTTTTCTCTTACCTACAATGGTTTCCTAGCGCCATTGTATAAGATAGTTTTTGCAAACATTTCCCAAGGATATCCCTAAAGGCTATAAAAGTATTGGATAACATTTGGGATTGGTATTTAGATGAATACTCCACCTATATCAAAATCTATGGTGTTACAAAGGCACCTCATATTCTTCCAACATCTGTGTCAAATAGACTTCTTATTCGAGAAATTGGATATCAAACTAATTTTCATGGTTTTAATGCCTTCTTAATCAAGAATCAAAATAAGTTGTGACCAACCTATCCATTAAATATAGGCATGTAAAGAAAAATAGATTCTACTTGGGCCAATATGGAAGGAGAGAAGATATACTAATACAATTTTAGTTTGGAAATCAATTAGATGCATGATCCCCGAGGAATTAGAATTGAGATGAATATTTCATTCCCTGATAAGAATGAAGAAAATGAAGATGAAAAAGATCACAAAAGAGTATTAACTTATGAATAGGTCCTAAATAATTTGCAAGCCACTGTTAAGGAAAAGAGAAGGAAAAAGAAAGGGAAGTTGAAAAGGCTATTGCTGAAAGCCAATATCCTTAGGAGAATATAAAAGAGTAGGAAAATAGAAGATTTTAAACACTAGAAAAATATAGATAAGAGGGTAAATTTAGAATAAAATAAGAGGAACAAATAGAAGAATTTAAGAAAAAATAATTATCAAATAAAGAAAAATATGAAAAGAAAGCCAAGGTTGATGCAAAAGATGAGAAGAAAGATAAGGAAGACGCTGAATCCAAGAAGAAAGACGAAGTAGAGAATAAAGTCAAGGAATATTATAAGGTTGAGAGGAAGAATTCTAAAATTGAAGGAAAAAAGCTATAAAAAGGAAGAAGAGTTGAAAACTGAAGCTGAAGTAGAAAAAATAAACCATAGGAACTAACTAGAAAATAAGTTGAAAAGAAACACAAGGCTAATGAAAAGGCTAAGCGTAATGCCCCCATATTTGGCCTTAGGCAGTTGGAACTTCAATTTTACACATCTTAGTAATTCATTGCTTAATAATTCTTTGGACTTAGTTAGACTGATATATACATTTGAGATGCGTATATCTGGACCTATTTATGTGTTGCATAATGCTATTTTATTGTTCTGTGCTGATAATGATGATAGTTATGAGAATTGTTCAAACATGCAAATTTAAATGTGGAATTTTGGTACGTGGATACCAATTCTAAATAAATGCAAGGCATGATAAAAATAAACATACTTTTCTTAACTAAATGTTAATACAAATATGGATTCTTATATGAAATTGTGATGTATATGCATGTATATGAGTTATTGGTGAACTAATCTACAGGTTGATGAGCCATGCAATAGCCAAATGACTATAGTGTTGCGGTAACTTGGATGTTGTAGACATCAAGAATATAGTTTATGCTATAAGTTGTGCTTATTATTTAATTTATGATTCAAAATATTGCTATGATCTGTGGCAAGTGTCATTTTGATAGGACACAAAAACTTGCTTAGAGTGGTTGTTCAATGACGCAACTCTAAGAACAATAGTTTCACAATATGGCTTGATGAAGGGTGTTGACCCTAGTTATATGATGAGGGGTGGAGGTATTTCCCACTATTTATCCTCCGAAACCTAGAGTTGTGGGAGGTATGTGTGAAGTCACGTTCCCCTAGACATGTGATGGCAACTACTAGTTGCTTGCTGGGGAAGCTTGGTCAAGATGTATGACACTTCCGATTTCGGGTTCTATCTAGAGTTAGGTAAATATAGTTGATGCTCCAACTTAGTCCAACAGAGGAAAGGATAAGATGGAAGATGGAAGTAGGTTAGGAAGGAATGATGCTTAGATGTTAGTTGAGAATACCGATCGGGGATTAGATGTGCCACTATTGTTTACTCACTTGGTCCCTACCATGTTTAAAGCCCTCTTTTAATTCCTTTTTGATATTTTAAGAGTGATAACGAATTATTGTAATTTTGTTCGTTAAGATTATTAAATGATGCATTTACTTGATCTATTGTCTTGCATGCCTTGGTGTGATCATTCAAGAACTATGCACTAAAGGCAGTGGTTGTTTATCATTAGTATATGCATAAGATATGTGTCATATATCTAGGAACACATACCCTCCACATGTACACTAGTAGAATTAGTTAATGTATTAATTATTAAACTAGATTATTAACTATTTAATTGAATGGTTTAATGACTATGTAAATTATATTGCATACAAAAATATCTAGCAGCATTAAATATCATCTTTGACTTAGATTGATGTTTGGTATGATGAATTAAATGAGTATGGTGGGTTGTCATGTACATTTGGTGGAAATTGTCAATTTGCATTTATAAGTTAGCTTGAGATTAAGAAAGACTTTGCATTTTATTTATTGTTATTTTATGTAAGTCATTTATATTTTAGTTTGTTTCATATTTTCCCCAAAAAAATCTAGATAAGGGAAGTTGATGGATAATAATGAGGGTGGATGAGGATACTTGGGGAAGTGGGTATGGAAACTTGATAAATAGGAAGATGAAGTGGTGGTAAAAAGGGGAAGGAGGTTGAGAGGTTGGATAATTCTTGGAATATATAATTCTTGTGATAGTCTTCTTAGAGCATATGTGCTTTGTTGTTCTTGGAGTCATGGGAATGGACGACCAAGAATCTGATAGGTTTGTTGGAGCTAGGAAGTTGGCTAGGCTCCTATTTGGCTGGGAGGATCTCGTTGTTTCTGTCTGTGCAAGTGGAAAAAAAAGGAATGCTTGGAAGCATCTTCCTACTACTTAGGGGACTACATTGCAAATGGTCATCTTCAACATACTAGGGAGGAGGTATTTCACTTAGTATTTTTTGTTATGTTTCTATTTAAATATTTTAATTGTAAAGTTAACTTCTTATTTACCTCATTCGCTTATTTATATTTGTATATTTGGATTCAAATTTGAAATATTTAGCATTGGAAAAATTGTAAAAGAGTTATGAATATGTTGTAGGTTATTCCATCTATGAAAGCATTTTTTTTTTGTTACACTTAATGCATGTTTTTAAATTATCAAATATTATTTAGTATCATCTCGTGGATAGATGCACTAAGAGGTAAGTTAAGGAAGACGATAAATCAAATAAGAAATAAGAATTAGAGAATAAAGCCAAGAAATATGCCGATGCTAAGAGAAAGAAATATAAAATTGAAGCAAAAAAAGATAGAAACGAAGAAAAATTGAAAACTGAAGATGAATTACAAAAAAATAAAGCAACGAGAACTAGCTATAAAAGAAGCCGAAGCTAAAGATGAAGAGAAAAAGAGAATGGAAGAAGAACTAATGATGAAAAATCAATATGGTTCCCAAGCTAAAAAAAAGACAAGGAGGAGGATAATTTGCATAATAAACCAATGTTAATGACAAGAGTATTGAGAGACAAAATTTTTCACCAATGTAAGAAGTCTTCACTACTTAAACATTTATTGGTATCTTTGGTCTAGGAATGTCTATAGGAGGTGATGGTCCTATTATGACACTATTAGATGAAGTTGGAAATGTAGAATTATTTACATTAGATAAACAAAAGAAACAAATGATAAGAAAAAAACACAAAAACTGGATAAATAACATGGATTTTGAAATGGTGACCACTACTGCGACTTTAGTAAAAAGTCCTAGAAAGGGAAAATTATTATTATCCTCCTCAATTAAATGAAAAAAGTGTGATAAAGGATCAATGATCCTTCTCCTCTTTCCTAAATTTACTAATGTATGAGAAAATGTACCCATTCCTCCTCAAATTGCTTGAATAGATACCGACCGTAATAAATCTCATGCTCGTCCTATCGAAACCAACTCAAATTGATAACTTCCATAAAAAAATGGAGAAGGTAGAACATATATGGAAAACATAAATGAGTAGATTGGAACTAAAGAGAGTAATCATCAATCTAATTACAAACGTGTGAGAAAGGGTCAATGCTCCTTCTCCTCCCATAAATTGCTAAAGTATGATAAAGGGGTTTTTCTCCTTCTCTTCCTCCCAAATATTAATAAATTGGAAGAAAAGGAATTTTATCCTTCTTCTCCTCAATAAAATTACAAAATTTCAAGAAAAGGATTGTGCTCCATCTTCTCGTCACTCAAATGATAGAAGTGTGAGAAAGGGTTAGTGCTCATTCTTGTTCTCCTCATCACCCTAATTACAAATGTGTGAGAAAGTGCTAGTGTTGCTTCTCCTCCTCTTGAAAATTACTAAAGTATGGGAAAGGGATAATGCTACTTGTATTCTTCCAAAAAAGTAATAAAGTGTGAGAAAGGACCAATGCTCCTTCCCTTGCTCACTCAAATTACAAAAGTGCGAGAAAGGGCCCATGATCCTTCTCCTCCTCTTTCAAATGGCACAATTGTGAGAAAGGGACAATTTTCCTTCTTCTTCTCCTCATCACTCTCATCACTCTAATTACAAAAGTGTGAGAAAGGGATGGTTCTAATTCTCCTCCTTAATTAAATTATATAAGCATGAGAAAGGGTTGATTCTTCTTCTCCTCTTTCCTTAAATTACAAACATGTGAGAACATGACGCCACTCTCTTTTTCTCCACACTCTAATTGAAAAAGTGTGAGAAAGAGACAATTATTCTTTCCCTCTTCACTCTAATGGAAAAACTATAAGAAAGGGTTGGTGCTCCTCATACCTCATTCTAAAATCTAAAAAATGGTTGGTTCTATTCATCCTCATTACTCAAATTTAAAAAGTGTGAGAAGGGGACAAGATAGTGTCTAAGTTCATTGTAAAATGGGGCTCATAGTGTGTAGGCTCATAAATATTCCAATGAATCTAACGTTCTTCTTATAAAAATCTAATCGGGCCTTCCAAAATTCCCAACAAGGGGTGATGAAGTCCCCTAAATCTAACTAGAGAAGGTATAATAGAGTCAGTTATAGTGAAGGGCACCGAGCACATATTCCAATGGCCAAAAACTATCTCCCTCAAGTACAATTATAACCCACAAAATTCACCTTGGTGATAATCCTAAGTTTTGGTCACTAAGATACCTTCCTCAATGTAGATAAGATATTTATCCTCAAATGGTCATGGGTTGCATGTAAACAAGAACTGGGTGGCTCAAGAAACCTTAGAGAAACATCAAACCTTAGATTTACCATCTCGAGGCACTGTGCCATTCTCATATTGGTTTTTTCACCCTTGGTATAGAAGGATTTCAAGATCCTTAGGAAAATAACTACGTGTCGAATGAGAAATGATCGAGGGGTATTGTTTAAATTCCTAACACAAAAACCCTAAATTAGACTATAATTTGTTCTCTGACCTCAACAAAGAGGAATTAAGTCAGTGTTAGAAAAACATGATCATAGATAAAAAAAATAAAAAAAATGCGGAAATAAAACACAGAAGATACATAATATAATAGAGACACAGATATACATGGTTCACCTAGTGTGGTCTACGTCCACTAGAGAAATTGCTAGGTCCTTCCTTTTTATTATCCAACAAATGAAGGGATACAACCTAATACACACTCACTGTAACTTCCTCTTCTTTCTCTCATAGTCTCCTCTCTCAGAATACAATATTCGCAATGATACATAGCCGTAATGAAATTCCCTCATAAAAGAGGGTTTCCTTCTAGGATAAAAAACCCTAACATAACTTCTATTGTCAGATCTGTGACATTATAATAGACGGTCCATATTTACTATGAAATTACAATATACATTTACAAGGAAATTTTTCCTTCGGGGGATTCGCCCCTGAACCCTTGCTGGGGGCCCGCTTTCCCCCGGATCCCCAGCTGGGGGAATGAGCCCCTCGGACCCCGTAGGGGGGGGCAAACCCCCCTTGCAAACATTATTCTGGGGTGTACAATATTCATGGGGTATAAACACGACTGAAAACAAATACCTATGAAACAAGAAGATAATGAGGCTTCACAACCAATAGTCAGTTAGTTACATTTATTGAATTAAGATTTGATGTTAATTTATTGGATTTCTCAATGTTCTTATGGACCAATATCAAGGCTTGCATAGTGTGTTTTTCAATGTCTTTTGGATTAATTGCATGAATGCCATTTTCTGGCTTATTATAGATTTATCATAATTTCCAAATTGAATACAATGCATGGAAAAAGTAGTTGAATATGTATTTGGGGAATGACGTAAAGAATTATTGATATTTCCCTCAAGTAGATGCCTCAATGAATCTCCAAATAGATGCACTAAAAGTTGAGAAATGGGTTGGACTACATTTTATTTCTGTTTTTCTCTCAATTTTGCTTGTCTTTGTCTTATCCTCTCTTTAGAATTCTCTCACACTTCATATTCGTCAACCCACTGGTGATCATATTTCCTACTGCACTTTTTCATATTTCCCATATTTATTGATGATTGATGTATATTGATGTTAAAAGTTGCATACATTCAATACTAACATTTGATATGTTAGTCATTTTTCCTAACTATCAGAGCCCATATTTTGGATTTATAGTCTTGATTGTAGATTAGACTCAACTTTAAGATTCAAGAATAAATAATCTTAGTGTGCATCCTAGTCAAATTTGGTAGGTTCTCTTTTTTCAAGAATGGAATAAAAAGTGACTTATAATCTTGTTTTTTCCCTCTTGATCCAAAATTTAAGTCTATTGTCTGACAACAAATGTAGTGAAATGTGACAAGGTAGTCGGGGTAATAAAAGGAGGAATCCTTGTGGCCTTGAATGGAGCTATGACACACCCGGTTTCATATTTGTGATCACTTCAAATGGATCAGTGCTTTCCAAACTAAATCCGTATTTAGAAAGTGGAGAAGTAAAGCCTATTGTTGATCCAAAAGTTCCATTTTCCTTCTTTCAGTGGGTTGAATCCTTTTCCTACCTCGAAACATGTAGAACTACTAGTAAAGTAATCATTTCTCCCATTTCTTGAAATCATTGGAACACCAATATTATTCTTATAATATTGACATGGTGTCTTATATAACTGATAGGGTAGAATATCATTTTCATTGGAACTATTCAAAGTCATCTAAATTATTGGCTCAACAAAATATGGAAGTTTTATTTGACAAAGTTGTCTCTTTTAAACCCTAATCCGACGACCAATATGATAGTGAGTGGATTCCTAGGACTACCGATACTACCAACTATTTATAGACAATTTTTTTCCATGGCATCTATATCCCAGGATGTTCAGGATGGAAATTTATATTAAAATGTAGAAACTTGGGTTAATCTTACAAGTCCTTAATATGCAAAATGTAAAATGTTTGGCTATAGTTTTGTAAAAAATTTAAAATTTCTAAGGATTTTATATAGTTTCTATAAAATTTTGGCAATTTTTAAGGTAAAATAATTTTATTCTATAGAATTTGGGTGAATCGGTTTTAGAAAAAATGGAAATTAGTGAATCTTTTTTTGGGAAAACCATGGAAAATTAGCCCATTTGCAAAATTTAGCCCCTAAAATCATCTATGATGATGTTTAATAGATCCATTGAACTTATTGCAATCATATTTTCTAAAGGTCAGATTCTATCAATGGTAATTGTGTTTCTCAAATTTTAAACATATCAAATATTCATAAAATTATTAGAATATGTTATATCTAACTGTTATAAATATACTATAGCACTCTATAGTAAGAGGTTCATTGGTGAATTGATATGGTAGAAACATAGAAGAGAATCCATGTGTATCGGATTGTTATAAATATATTGCATTACAAAAGTGAATCACTACATAGTAATAGGTGCTAATGGCTTCCATCTATATAAACGTTTCCATGTGTTGGAGGGCCTAGTTGAATCTATCAACTAGACCCACTAGTTGACCAAAATTTTTCAGTTGACTAGGAAAATTTTAAAGTAACTTGAATATGCAAATGTAAGTTGGTTGACTGCTCAGTCAGGTCAATCGACTAGGGTAGTTAAACCATTGTAACTACTTACTAATTTAATCAAGGTATAAATACATGAGATCCTAAATGTAAATGTGGCGTGGTATTGGTCATAATCAAGATACTTGTTGTTGGTCTCACCATTACTTTTATTTTCCTTCTCTTCTCCCATGTGTGCACATGTATGTTGATGTATAATGTCATGTTATGCTATGTAAAGTCTACTTGTAACTTCCCCCTATAATATTATAGATTACAACATTAGTTCCATTACCGATAGTACTTGATCTGGTATTTTATCTGAGATTATGAACATATAGATGTTGAGTTTGGAAGAGATTCGTGGTTGGTGGGAGAGAAAAAATGAAAACTATTTGAATAATTATGCCAGGAGAAACCAATTAACACTCGCCCAATAAAAAACTAGATTCTTCACTAAAAATCACAAGAGATTCCTTGAAGCAATCATTGAATAAATAAAAAAATACATCGACCACACCTCTCATGAATAACCACTCAAAATATGAATGGTTAATCTCCAATCTGATCAATGAAGGATGCATAAATTTATATGAGTTGTTAGAAAAAATTACATATGACTTTTGCAAAGAACAAGTGGTTGAAGAGTGTACATTTGTGGACGATGTGAAATGAATATTCTAAGACAATATCCATGACAATTTCCTCTACAATGTACCTACATTACTCCACAAATTCTTAATCAAAAAGGGTGTGGGCCATATTTTTTAGTACCATCCTCCTCTTGTAACCCCAGTGAATTCTAACTGGAAAAAGAAACAAGAGGAGTGGGTTCAATTCTTGAACACCTAGTACAAGAACACTGAAGAATCTGGGGAATTCTTCATTAAAAAACAAACATGGCTATAAACACTACCATTTTCGACCAAGAGTAAGTCAGGGTCAACGATGGGGGGGTAGTAGCCAATGAGATGTCTCAATTGAAGTTGAAATATCCCCTCTTGGACTGCTGATAGGTTTTTATGTTTATTGTTGATAGTTTTTTTTTTTTTGATTTCTCAATTCAATTTTCACAATGGATCCACAAAGTTTGGTATTTAATAACTTTTAGATCTCTTATTTAGACAATTTCACAACAGGTTCATAATAGTATTGACACATAAAAATAGGGTTTTATTGTTCTCAACATAAAAGTAACTAATACATTTACTGCAAATGATAACAGTCAGATTCAACCTATTATAACAATAATAAGACTCAACAAGAACAAACTAATACATTTATTATATCTGAATTGCTAATGATCATGTTGGACAACATTTGTTGCATGGAATCAACCCCTGTTGAAAACTCGATTTGCTGGTATCTTGGCATGATTTTAATGAGAATGGTGGAGGATATTATCAGTAGCTCGATCCCCTCTGACATGGCACCTTGGGAATCCACACTTGGATAATAATGAATATGCAGAAACAACCTCCTTCTAGACACCATACACAACAAATGACTATTATGATTTGTTGGGAAAATAGGGGTGGTTTGTTGCAACTCAATCTGTAATGAGCTTCCCCCCTTCTAATAATCCATGATCTGATAAATTTTGGCACAATCCCTCTCGGTGACCCCATGACCTGCCAATGAGGAATACAACCTCTTCTAATCTCCCTACAACTACAAATAAATGAATCTTCCCCTCTTTTTGTTATCCATGAGATGAATATGAGGGTACAACCCTCTCTCTTTTACTGCCACAAGCTACCAAAGGAGGTACGACCCCCTTTCCTATGCCATGAGCTGTAAATGATGGCCATGAACCCTCTCTAAAACCCTACGACCTGTAATGAAGTGGAACAACCTCGAAAGACCTGTAATAATTGATTCAACCTCTCTTTGTTTTATTTACAAGCTAATAACAATGACATGATCCCCTTGTAAAATTCCTAAGACCTAATAGTTATTGGTATGACCTCCACAAGCACACAAGAACTCAAAAAATACCCAACGATCTAGAAAAATGGCGTGTCTTCCTTCTCACAAGTGAATCCAAATGAGAGATCTGTGTTATCTCTCCTCATGATCAACTAGGGTGGATTAGTTTCACCACTGAACCCAATCTTCTCAAGGGTTTTTAGTCCCAGAGCCAAAATCTTCAAGAGCTCTCCAAATCGATTTGATAAAATGATTATGAATAATGAGAGAATGAGCTCCTATTTCTCTTTTATCCCCATTTTTACCCTTTTCAACTCTACAATTAAATTTAAAGTGACTTTATAAGGTTTTTCTTCAATATTTCTCT
>ML792119.1:704321-750312 GCA_009831015.1 Picea engelmannii | reverse complement strand
CATCTTGTACTTGAACATTTAAGTGGGGTAAAAGGAGGTTGCCCCCTCGAAGAGGCTTATTATCTGAAATTATCTCTTTTTCAAGGCGTTGAGCACTTTTCCTGAGGTTTTTCTATGCTATATTGATGTTTGGTTCTTAACATTGCATATGTGGCTCTTGTGATGAAAGAGGATATTGGTCATCCTCATGTCCAAACTTCCCTTGGTCTTGCACACCCTTCTTTGTTTTAACATATTCAATAAAAAACATCAATGCTTCTCCTTTATCATTAATTTTGGCCAAGAGAGACGTTGAAGGACTCTTTTCACATGCAATCAAGAGATCATCGAACTTCTCCATTCTATAAAAAATCTCAACCCAAACAACTGCTTCGTGTGATCCCACAAATCCTCTCAAATGTGACAAATTCATTGGTCTAGAGCATTTATGGCTTGCCTTGATATTTTCCTCATCAACACTAACCCCTTGAGAACTAACATTATGCCCCAAATACAAAATTTCAGTCAAACCATACTCAGATTTTGGTACCTTGGCGTAAAATGAATGTTGCTCAAGTATGCCAAGCACCTCATCTATGTGCTTCAAGTGATCCTCCCACGTCCCATTGTAGATCATGATGTCATAAATGAAACCCAAACAAATTTCCCTATTTATATAATGAATACCTGATTCATACATTGCTGGAAGGTAGCAGGGATGTTAGTCAACCCAAATGGTATGACCAAAAACTCATAATTTCCATAGTGACTCCTAAAAGCCGTCTTATGCCTCTCACCCTGATTTGATGGTACCCAAAACACAATTCAATATTAGAGAGGTAGGATGCACCATGAAGCTCATCTATCAACTCATCGATCCTAGGTAAACCAAACTCAATGGTAAGCTCAAAGACTCTATCAAGAGGTCTCCTTGAACAAATATTTCCAAATCTCGGTCATGTTTGCTCAACAATGACTGTATGTATACATGATAAAGTTGGCTGCTATCTGAAGACTTCTTAGACGTAATTAGACACTCTGCTGCACAAGCTACATCTATGTGCCTAGATATTCCTTCCATCCACTTGGATGAAGCCATCTTAGGGGCACCATTAGACATGCCCCTCAAAACCACCCTCTTACCATCCATTGTCTTGAATTCCAAATCCATTGCTTGGTAGTTTCGAGATTGTTTTCCTAGAAAAATAATCCATTGAACACCCGATATGACATTAGTGTCTGCCAATTCAACTACATAGAAGCCATCTATCACAGTGTAGTTTCCCAACATCACATCCAACCGCAAAATCCTCTGTGTGCATGTCATACCGTTCCCACCAAATACTACGACATCCAACCCCTCAAAGTCCTCTATAGGAATGCCTCTTCTAGCCACCAAAGCCGAGTCAATGAAGTTCTGGGTTGCCCCACTGTCAATCAAAACTATGAAACCCTGTCCCTATAATACTCCATGTACTCTGAAAGTGTGAATTCTAGGAACAATTGATAGGGAGGAAATAATCCCACCCTTAACCTCGTGTGGTTTCTCATCATCTGTATTGTTGTTCTTGTTTCCATAAGCCTATCTTTTTGCCTCTTCCCCATCACTATCTGAAAGCACCTCAATGCAATGCACCATACCCTTACCCAAACACCCTTGACCTGATTCTCAAGGCTCCGTACAACTAAAGCAAAGTTTCTTCCTTCTCAATTATTTACGATTCTCATCATATAATCTATATTTCTCAAACCAATCCTTCTGGAAGGGTTTCTTGTCTTTGTTTTCCTAGGGAAGGAAAGGTTTATAAGGAATTTTATTCTTTGGGACTACATAATCCATGTCTCGTGTTCTAATAATAACATCCTATAGAGATTCTGGTTTGAATATTTTAACCCAACCATGTAGGGGTTCATATAGTCCTTTAATGAAAAGAATAATCAACCTATGCTCTGACACATTCGTCACCATGTCTGCAATCCTATGGAACTCTGAAATGTAAGCATACGTGGTACCCATATGCTTGAGCTACACTAGTTCTCTAAAATGCAACTCTAGATTCTTCTTTTCAAACTGGTTAATGAGCCTCTATTTGAAATTCAAGTATGAGGTAATACTAGCATTCCCCAAAGTGACTAGCCCATGGTACCGCCACTCATGGGCTTGTCCATCCAAATGCAATGTATCATACTTGATGGCCTTTGCCTCCAACATATGATTGAGTTGGAAATATGTATTCAACTTTTGAATGCAAGCTATGTGAATGCATTTGTTTGAGCCATCAAAGTAGGGGATGGACAATTTCCCAATATTCCATTGAAGGTCTTGATTATGTGGGCCCCTGTTGTAGTCCCTTGGTCTATTCCTATACTTAAAGGTACAAAAATCCTATAAGCACATAACTACATTAAATTCCTCACCAAGATCATGATACTCCCTCGAATAATATGTAAACCCTTCACCTTGTCCTTGCTGTCCCTCCAAAAATTGAGGTAAGAGAGGTCTAGGAGTTCCTCTACTACTTTCCCAAGTGTTATTCTATGCAGGGGCATTAATGTTTCTCCATTCAACATGATTTCCATTATTACCATTACTACCATTTTTTCCTCTTGGACCATTATTGCCTGGATTGTTTTGGTTTCCTTGATTATTTGTTATAAATTGGATGAGAAGCTCAACCAACTATTTCTTTCCCCTTTCCAAGCCATTCAAAATAATCAAAGTGATACCCTCTGACTGTTCATTCTTGTCCCCCATGTATTACTCTTCTTTTGACTCTGAATGAAATAGGCTTTCAACCCCTCTCTTCCATATACTCTTGTAGGTGATATATGTCTTGTCTTCCAGAAACATTAAAAGAGCATGTAATTCACAGGATGGCAGGAACACAAGCTCTGATACCACTGATATATCCCCTCTTGGATTGCTGATAGGTTTTATGTTTAATGTTCATAAGTGTTTTTCTTTGTTTTATTTCTCCATGAAATTTTCACAATGGATCCACAAAGTTTGGTATTTAATAACTCTCAAATCTCTTCTTTACAAAATTTCACAACAGGTTCATAATAGTCTTAGCACATAAAAAGAGGGTTTTATTCTTCTCAACATAAAAGAAATTAATACATTTGTTGCAACTGATAACAGTCACATTTAACTTGTTATAACAATAATAGGACTCATCAAGAACAATCTGATACATTTATTATATCTGACCTATTAATGATCATGTTGGATATCATGTGTTGCATGGAATTGGACCCTCTTGAAAACTCGATCTGCTAGTATCTTGGCATGATTTTGATGAGAATGGTGGAGGATATTATCAGCAACTCGATCCCCTCTAAAATGGAAGCCTGGGAATCCACACTTGGACATCAATGAATATGTAGAAACGACCTCGTTCCAGATACCATACACAACAAATGATTGTCACAATTTATTGGGAAAATAGAGGTGGTTTGTTGCAACTTAATATGCAATGAGATCACCCCCTTCTAAGAACCCACAATTTGATAAACATTGGCACAATCCCTCTTGGTGACCCCACAACCTACCAATGAAGAATATGACCTCTTTTGGGCTCTCTACAACTGCAACTAAATGAATTGACCCCTATTTGTGCTGCCAATGATTTGAAGATGAGGGTACAACCCTCTCTCTTTTACTGCCATGAGATGCAAAAGGAGGTATGGCTCCCTTTCCTCTGCCATGAGATATAAAATGAGGTATGGACCCTTTTCCTCTGCCACGAGTTGTAAATGATGGCCATGACCCCTCTCTAAAACCCTACAACTTGTAATGAAGTGGCAAGGCCTCCTTGAAGATCCCACAGTCTGTAATAATTGATTCAACCTCTTTGTGTCCTATACAAGATGATAATAATGGAACAATCCCCTTCTAAAATCCCTAATACCTGATCATGAATGGTATGGCTTCCACGAACACACAAGAACTCAGAAAATAACCCATGATCTAGAAAAATGGTGTTCCTTTCTTCTCACAAGTTAATCCAAATGAGAGATTTGTGTGATCTCTCCTCTTGATAAGCTAGGGTGGATTAGTTTCACCCCTGAACCTAATTTGCTCAAGGGATCTTATTCCTAGAGCCAAAAGCTTCAAGAGCTCTTCAAATCGATTTGAAAAAATTATCATGAATAATGAGAGAATGAACTCCTATTTCTCCTTTATCCCCCTTTTTACCCTTTTTCGCTCAATACTTAAATTTAAAGTGACTTTATAAGGTTTTCCCTCAATATTTCTCTAAAAGTTACTTTTCTTGTGTTTTAATTTAATTATCCAATGTCACTTTTAAATATTGTTTTTTCTTCCCAAATGACACTAAACAATCAAATTAATTAATTCCCTTTCACTGACTATAACCTACGGAAATTAAATAGGCTACTAAGTTGTCCTCTTGGAGTGATCACTCGGAAAGGGACATTACATAAGTCAATTTAGCCAACTTGCATCGAAGAGTAGTCATGCCAACAAAAGGGAGGAGGTTGAATGACAAACACAGAGAATACATATTAGAATAAGAAACAAAGAAGAGGACTGTGAGAAGAATACAGTACCACAAATTGTTGGTTGGCATTCAAAAAATCAAAAGAGACAAAAAAACAAAAGAAAATAGAAGAGATGCGGGATGAGAGGGACCCTCGACAGTTTAATAGAAAGAGTTATCCAGAACGAAAAGTCATTGGAGCATTGGACTGATATTTGAGTAGCAATGAACAACTAGATGCAAAAACATGAGCAACCCCAATGGTTTCTAAGTGGAATGAAGATCTGAAATTGGTAGAGGCTGGCATTGGTGGCCTTCAACTAACAAAAATGTATGGAGTATGATGAGTCAGGCCCCACATTTCCAATATTCTCAATCACATATGTAGTAAGTCTCAAAGTGAGATAATTCTTCCATCTGTGACTGTGATTGGTTATAGATCTTGGACCCTCTTCAGTGGGCCAAGTGACCTAGAAGATGTTTTTAAGGAAGCTACTTGGAGAGTATAAATAAGAGGCAAGGCTCTCACATTTTAGACACACTTGAGAATATTGAATACCTATAGGTTTATGAGGTAACCAAAGGACTTATAAGCCTAATTTCTGAGGGAAGGTGAAGAAAAGAAGGCCAAAATTCAAGGAAGGATAAATTATTTTGATGATGCTTTCTAAGGTATGTTATTTACAGGCCATCTCCCCATTTTCACAATAATTTTTTTTATAGAATGATTTAGACCGTGAAATTCCTATGAAATTGAGTAAACATATCCAAGTATCTATGGTTAAAAAATCAGCTTGTGGGTCATTGTATTTTTGGAGTTACACTCCGTGGAAAATAGGGTTTGTGGCTAGTCCTGAAACTAGTCTAAAACAAGTATTTCGGGTAAAAACGTCATAACTTATTCATAACAGATCCAAATTTAATAATATAAAATGTGTTGGTTATATTACATTCTGTAGTATGTTTTTTAATAGTCTTAGATCGATTCAAAAAATATTCCATGCGAGACACACTCTACAAGGTCTCTCTCTTGAATAAGCCATAATTCAACAAGGTATGCCATTCTTGCTATAACTCCTTTTCTGAGAGGTTCCAAGTAGTGACACGTAGAGAAATTGCATAAAACACACTGAATAACATTGTGTATCAGTTTCATATATTTATTCATTATAGGTACAAAGTTATGATTATTTCAAGTTAGGGTTGTTGACTAATCCAAAACTAGGCATGTGAGACTAAAGAAAAGTTTGATGAAAATTCTAGTCTCTTGTTGTTAAAGTTAAGGAAGGTTTGCATGAATGTGATAATATACACCAGGCCTATTACAAAGTTACAAATCATATTTGGATGATGAAATTGATGAGGGCATTTGGTTGAGGTACATGTCAGGTACATGGTTGAGACAAGTAGTTGATGATTTGGCACATACATGAGGTGTATAGTTGATGATGTTGGTACATATTGATGAGTCATAGTTGATGAGTAGTTGATACATGATTGGTAGATACTTGGTACATGGTTGGTGGCACTTGTTATTAGTATTGTTGACACTTGGTTTATGGATGATGTAGCATACTTGTATTATTATAAGCACATATTGATCTTGGTGATGATTATGAGTTTCTGTGTTATACTTGGTTGATGCACATCTTTGAGAGTTGTCTTGGTGATTGATCTTGGTGAGTAGATCTGATTTAGTTGATAAAATTGATGAGACAAGTTGTTGTGATAGGTTGTTTGGACAAGTTGTTGTGACAAGTTATTTGTACAGGTTTGGTGCATGGTTGATGCACTTGTTCATGGTACAGGTTGAGGTACAGGTTGGTGCATGGTTGATGCACTTGTTTA
Organism: Picea engelmannii; assembly: GCA_009831015.1. Classification (NCBI taxonomy): domain Eukaryota; kingdom Viridiplantae; phylum Streptophyta; class Pinopsida; order Pinales; family Pinaceae; genus Picea; species Picea engelmannii. Next base: position 743,983 of record ML792119.1, on the reverse strand, counting down.
TGGTACAGGTTGATTACATGTTGGTTAGTATAGGTTTGTGCATGGTTGATGCACTTGTTTATGGTAAAGGTTGATTACAGGTTGAGGTATAGGTTGATGCATGGTTCAGGTTATTGGTACAAGTTGTTTAGTACAGGCTGATTGGTACATGTTTACAACAATATATCTTATAGTGATAGTGTGAAAATGGTTCCATCATTCAACTTATACGTCAGGGTGGTTGGATGGGGCAAGGACAGATGGTTGTATCCACCTTCTGATTGTAGCCGGAGAACATAGGGGGTTGTAGCCTCATTCTGGTTGTAGCCAGATAATTGGGGAGCTGGAGCTTCCCTCAGGTTGTAGCCTGAGAAACTAGGGGGTTGGAGCCTCCTTCCAGTTGCATCTAGAAAACAAAGGAAGTTGGTGCTTCCAATGAATGTAATTCTTCAAGACATATGAGAAAAATAATTCCGTGGTTTTCTCCCGCTTTGGGTTTCCACATAAAACACTGGTGTATTGTGTATGTGTATTATTGCTCATTTTTTCATTACTTATTTACTCTGCAGTTATTGGATGATAATGATACATTGATATAACACTTGTATTATATGGTTAAAAAGGATTAAATTTCTCTATTACTGATTCACCCCCCCTCTCAGTAATCCAACAAAAACAATGGAGGAGGTTATCAAGGGAGAGGAAATGGGTACCAAGGTTGAGGAGGTGGATACCGATGTAGAGGAGGTTTTAGAGGCAGATATCGTGTCCACTATGGAAGAGGAGGACATGGTGGTCGAGAAAGGGAATAATTATAGATCTGTCTAAAGGATAACCACATGAGCCCCGATTACCTAGTCAAAGATAGGGATGATTTAAAATTTTGTAACATATGTGGTGTCAATGACCATTCCCTTGAAGAATGTCCAATCATATTGGATAATATAAGAAACAAAAGTTCTGTAAATTTATTATAGAGCATTCCCGAGCATGATGTTCTCAATTCCAAAAATTTGAATGTCGTTACATGATCGAGGGTAGGTCAAGACACTTATATACCAAATAATCCCCAAATTGAACTAGTAAAGAAAAACAACGCTTACCCTAGTCCCAACCAAGAAAATCAACTTATGTGGGGATCCAACGACACATAAATTTTACACATAAAGGTGGCCAACTAGGACGAGGATGATCATTCTACACATAAAGGTGGACAACAACACAAAAATTCAATAGCAAAAAACGATTTTGTCCTAGATGCATTTCTCAAGCTACTAAAAGAGAATCAATCAGTTAATCAACTATTAGAACTTTTGAAAATTTCAAAGGAATACAAAGAAGATCAAAGAACATATAAAACCTAAGAAAATTTTCCCAAGATAAGTTACTTGACAAATATAACCTGCAAGTCGATATGGAAATAGAAGGGTATATGATCCCATAAGTCATAGTTGAATTCATATCCCAAGTAAACATTCTTATGAAATATACATGGATTAAAATGCAAAGACTAAGTCTAAAAAAATCCACAAACTTACTGAAACTTGCAGATCAACGATTTTTGGAACCAATTGGTATACTTAGGAATGAAGAGATCACAATAATAGGAATTCCAATGCTCATCAACTTCAAAGTCATAAATTTGGTTCAAGGTATCCCCACATATCTATAACTCATAGGTTGACCATGGGGTATAAAAATGAAATCAACTATCTCCCTATAAAGAGATATAATCAAACTCAATGGAAACATAAAGAAGATCATCATACCCCTCGATCCATAATAAGGGAATCCTTGGACAAAATATTAGGACGAAGATGTAGAATACAATTTTTTGTACCAGGTCATCCAAGAAATCACAATGATGTTGAACGAAATATGTCGGGATAAATACCACACAGTTCGCCATTACCAGTCGGCTAGAATTCAAACACCAAACTCTACGAATGGAAAATGGAGAGCTACGAGTAAAGAGATAGAAAATGTTGGTCAATTGAGTTCATCCCCATTCACAAGTGTCGATCTTGTTTCTCCATCAAAGTAGTGCCCTTAATATATGAAAATAAAATTATGCAAAACCCTATTTTGCTATGTTTTGCTGACAATAGATATAAAAATGACTTTGGCACCATTGCTAAGGTCTAAGGAATGTGAGTCACCATGTATATTTTAATCTTGTACAATAAATTACTGCAAACAGATTCTTAATAAAAAATAGAAAAGATAAATGACACACACACACACATTACACAGAGATTTTAACCCTGGAAACCCAAACCGAGAAAACCAACAACCTATTTAGAGCCACACCCCTAATATTCTATTCATCATATTCACTGTTTACAATAAAATATACATATAGGATCCCACGACATCCAAATCATTAATCCATTGACCCAGATTAGTTAAAAACCCTAATTCCTTAATTGAAATTAGAAAACCATTGGGAAAAACCATGTGCCAAAAAACCACCAAAAATAGTCGCAAACAACTGCAAAAAACAAACTGTTTTTTTTTTCTCAGGGGGCTCTGTTGACGCTTGAATCCGTCAAGACTGAAACTGAAACCTCATGGGGATACAAATCCCTTTTCATTTTTATAGAGATTGTACTCCTCTTTGTTTCATGATACTCTTGGAATTCTAGATTTTGAAGATAATATAGGACTTCGAGAAAGTCCACCGTGATATTCAAAGAAATATAAAGGTTACAAAAAAAAACTTTTATTTTTAAAGAGAATTCCTGAGAGATGACCAGGAACCTCACACATCACATATTTGAAAAAGAGAAGCAAAATTTATTCACATCCATCATTTATTTTTAAAGAGAATTCCTGGGAGTTGACCAAGAACCTCACACATCACATATTTGAAAAAGATAAGCAAAATTTATTCACATCCATCATAGTTTAAAAGGATTTATGATCACTTAAAAATAAAAGAAAATGGTCTGCACACATAAGAGAAATTTAATAGAGTAAACAAATGTGGAGCTCAAATAAAGAAAATCATAGATCCCGAATTAGTTCTCAAACATTGTCAAAGTTGATCCCGAATTAGTTCTCTTGGGATTTCTTGAGAAATATAAAGTCTGTTACAAAGATTTAAAATTTAAATGCGTTTGTCTAGAGGACTAGGATTGGGGCTTCCCTAGACCATAAATAAAATATAAACAAGAAGTAATCTATGGAGAGAAGATGGTGGGCGATGGTAGAGTAGAAAGACCTGGAAAGAAGAGATGAATAAGTTATCAGATTTCGATTAAACCTTTCTAGTCAAAGAAGCAGAGTAACTAGATGAAAAACCGATAAAGAAAGCAAGATGTGATAAGCATAAACTTACTATGATGGTCTCCCTCTCTTTTGCTTGCTTTCTATTGTCCTTTTATTTTCCTCGTTGGCGGTTATAGGAACCGTCTCAACTACTGTTTCTTGGCCTTCTTTAGTTAATTTATCAATCGCCTTCTTAAAGCAATATTCAATGTAATTTTTCATTGGCACAACATATATTTCATGTCTGATTTTGATATTAAATAATTCACCTTCTAAATCTCTTAGGTCATGAGAAATTCCATGTATTTCCTCCTCAATATCTTCATTTTTCATAGAATAATCAACCAACCAATTATCTATTTCTTCTTCATTATATTCAATTATGCCATTAAATTTCTCACCCGATAACCCCTTTAATATCTCCACTTGTCCATCAAATTGTTGCTTTGTCATAAACATTGAATTAAGAATTAACTTAGGATCTTGCACCTATGTAATAAATAGTTTATCAGATACATGATATGGGAGAAAAGAAGGATTCTCTTTCGAGCAAAATATCCTTATGACATTGTGATTCTCCATTTGTTCTATTGTCCCATTTTTCTCTAAAAATCTGGTAGCTTGAATCCTTGAAGTCTTTTCGCCCAACAAAAGATTTTTGAAGACCGAAACAAAATTATTTTAAACTTCATAGAAAAACAGAGGGGTCTTATGTCTCCATAGTGCCTGATACCAAAAGGTAACTGGATTTGTTTCACAATTCACCCTCTTATTGATGGTTAAGTTTGGGAATTGAAAACAATGCAAAATAGCAAATATCAAATAAGAGGCCATAAATATTTTTCTGTATTTTTTATAGTGTGATAAATGGGACAAGATTTCTATAGAAATGAGTTTTCCCCAATAAAAAATGGTCTGTTCATGTACTGTAAAATACATAATATATAAAATCACGCGATAGATAGAAACAGTGCTTTCCTGACCTGTCAACCTGGTAAATAACAATGCGATTTCTCGATAAGGGTTTGTAAAAGACTCAACATAGATTCTGGTTATTTCTATTGGGACAGATGCATGATTCTCCAAATATTACTGTAGGAGGTCAAGCCCGTTGTTATGCTTCTTAGAGAATTCTCTGCAATCTTCACCTTTGAAAGTAAGAGTCAGCTCTGGAAGCTTTAACATCTTGCAAAAAACTTGAGGTGAAAAAAAAATCAGAGAATGATCTTGAAGCCATATAATTCTTTGACTTGGCACATACTTGTCTACAAACCATGCAATGAGTTCCTTACAATAAAAAACCTTAGGAACACACCCAACACGAGCAATTCCAGATGCCCAAATTAAATATATCTGTGTATGAGGAGAGGAATAATACAAATATGCTCTTGACCACTGGAAGTTCTGGTCTTCACGGCCAAAGATATTTAGAGTATCACGACAAAAATCTTGTCTAGCTGATGCTGCCATAGGTTGACATGACTATTTCTCCAGCTGGATAATAATCTCAAATAAATATTTTTGGAAAGATAATGATAATTTGATCTCTTGCAAAACAAAGATTTAATGATGTTTAATGAGTAATTCCTTGAGCCTTTCGCCATTAATGACGATATTTTCGGAGCCTGCACAACAATTGCTAGCATTAAACAAAATGGCAGGGACGGATGAGGATATTTTGAATATAAAACTTTTCATGAACCCGGGAACCCGTGAACCCGTGGTTGTAAATATGATCAAGAATATACTAAGTGTAGAAGAACGGTTGGTCAGACTCACATGCAAGAGGAATAAAATACTTTGGAGCTCGACACCTGTGATAAGGCTGATGGTCAAAATGTATATCATGAAACTTGGTGCGCAAAGTGAAGGTCACAAAAAATGGGGAATGAGGACTTGAACTCGAGAAACTGAAAAAATGGCTAAGTGTTAAAATTAACTTATGAAATAAGCAAGTGGGTGGAAATGAAGGCCTGCCAACCCATGAACCCACGAAGACTAAAATATGACTAAGTATAGTAACCAGAAAGGGAGAGAAAAAGGGATAAAAGAAAAAGTGAAATAAGGGGAGGTGTATAAGAGGGAAAAGAAATGGAAAAAATAAGTAGGGAAGATAGAATGTGGAAGGAAAGTAAGGAAGCACAAAATGGTCTTAACAGATGGCTCCAACTTTGGGATGATAACCCCTTGTGGGTTGTCAAGAATACAAAATATTCATGACTAGATGTTTCTATCCTTTGGGATATGGGGTCGAGAGGTAAGGATGTACAAAATAAATAAATGAAAATTATGTACAAGGAAATGAGAAAATTTCGGGTGAAGAAACTTTTCAAATGTTTCCCATTAACATGAAACATTAACATTTTACTCTTCATATCTTTGAGCATATAAGCATTAAAAACCATAATCTTTTCAGTGATATATGGTCCAACGCAAAGTGCTTCAAATTTTGTGTGCATCGATGGTTTCTTCTTAGATTTGTTCTAGAGTAACACCAGTTCACCCCTTTGAAAATTCTTTATGGTTGCGCTCTGATCAAAATATTTTTTGATACTTTGCCGTCTCTGAGAAGTTATATTCAAGGCTTTACTTCGTTCTTCCTCCAATTTAAATAATTGGTTCACTCTCTTTTGCATAGGTGAACTATCCTCTGTATTCTATGTATTAACTACAAAAGTCAAGGCATTTAGATCTAGGATAATTGGCATTTTTTCTTCTTTCCCATAAACCAATGTATACAGAGACATCCCAATGCTATCTTTCTGAGTCATTCTGCTCGCCCACAAAGCATCTGTTAATTTCAAGTGCCAATTCCTTTGGCTCTTATAAATAGTTTTCTTCAATATCTGAATGAGTGTCTTATTGGTGGATTCTGCAAGACCATTCCATTGTGGATAATAATTTGGTGAGTTCCCCATAACAATCCCATATTCTCCACAAAACTCTATAAATTTTGAACCAATGAAAATTGAGCCATTGTCAGCAATTATTTTTTCTGGGACACCAAACCTTGACAAAATATTATCTTTGAGAAACTTAATCAGCTCTTCGGAATCAACCCTGTTTAATGCTACTGCTTCCGACCACTTTTTATATTAATATGTAGCGGTGAGGATATATATATATATATATATATATATGTCCTTTTCTTGACTTTGGATTTATTGGTCCAACAACATCGAGTCCCTATTGGGAATGGTTGTTCTACAGATATAGGCTATAATGGCATTGTATATTTTTTCATTTTCCTTGAAAAATATTGACAAGATACACACTTCCTTATGGTAGCATACGAGTCTTTAAAAACTGATGGCCAATAAAACCCAACTATTATTGTTTTATGGGACATGGCAGTAGGTGCAAAATGTCCACCACATATAACTTCATGTAATTGTTTTATCAATTCTTGAGATTTACTTTCATCAACACATCTCAACAATATACCATCATAGTTCCTCCTGAAAAATACATCAACGATCAACACATATTGATTTGACTTCATTTTCAATGTTATTCTCTCTTTAGGGTTCATGGCGACTGGAAATTGTCCACGCCTCAAGTAGAATATAATATCTTTATACCATTTTGAAACTGCCATGGGTTCCCGACTGAAATCGAAATTACTCCATCCAAAGAATCACTATTTTCAATGAGCTTACATAAACCTTGTCCTTTAACTGCTTTTGAAGGCTTAATTTCAATATCATATTCTTGAATATTAACCAACCAGTTTGCCCATTTTCCTTCTCTCAATTGCTGATTTAAAAACATCTTCACAGGAGATGATGGAACCTATGCAATGACATGAGAATTTAATATATAAGTCCGAAAGTGCGCCACTGATTTTACAAGAGACTTGGCTTGCTTCTCCAATTCTAAATATCTTAATTCATAATCATGAAGGATCTTTCTCATGAAACTAATTGGCAATTATTCACCCTTGGAATTTCTTTGAGTAAGAACAAATGCAAAAACTATTTTTGTAGCTAATGAATAAATAATGAAGTCTCTTTGAAAATATGGGCTAAGGAGGATTGGAGCTGTAGCGATTTCCTTTTTGATATTATTAAAAGCTTCCTGAGATTCCATGGTCCATTCAAACCTTTGGCCCCTTTTCAATAATAAATTGATCGGCTTCATAATACTTGCATAGTCAGGGACAAATCTTTGTAAAAAGTTGATTTTTCCAAAAAATGACTGAACTCCCTTCTTAGATGATGGGGGGTTGAGTTCATTTATATCTTTAACTCTCTCTGGATCGATATAGATTCCTTCCTTGCACACAATATGACCCAATAGTTTGCCTTCAGTTACAACAAATAAACATTTTTTTGGATTTAAAGAAACACCATATAATCTACATCTTTCAGAAACTTTCCTCAGGTGGTGAATGTGATCGCTCCTTGTTTTTGAGTGTACTGTTAAATCATCTTGGTAGTCCACCATGAATATTCCTATCAATAACTCAAAAGCATGATCCATATCCCTATGAAATGTATCTCCAACATTTTTTAAACCAAAGGGCATCTGAGCATATGCATATGTCTCCCAAGGTGTTATGAAAGCTGTCTTTGCTTTGTTTTCCTTAACAACCATGGCTTGATTATACCCATACAAACAATATAACATGGAAATGTAGGCTGATCCCATGACTTGTTGGAGAATAAAATCCATGTTAGGGAAATGATAATTATCCTTTACACTTTATTTGTTAAGATCTATGAAATCTACACACATTCGAATCTCCCTAGTCTTTTTTCTCACAATCACAGGGTTTGAAATTTAGTTAGAATGTCTAATGGGGTATATTATTCCAACTTTATTTAATTTTTCCAATTCAAATTTTACCAGTGGTTTTAATTTTGGGTTCATTATCCTTGTCTTCTTCTTGACATGATTTTCCCCTTCTCTCAAGGGAATAATGTGTTGAAATATTGTTTTATCATATGCCTTCAAATCATCATAACTCCATGCAAACACATCAAGATATTCTTAAATAGTGCGACATATTGATCAACTTCGTCAATTGTGCAATCAACTCCCAAATTGACATATTTTGGGGAACTATCAGTTCCAATATTAATATTTATTGTTTCTTAGACTTTTCAGAGCGATGCTTCTTCCATGAGGTTTTTAGCATGATCGTCTCTTGTAAAAAGAGACTCAGATTGAATACAATTCCTTGGGACAACAATTTTGTGATTATCCTTATCTTCATCATCATTCGTTATTTTTTTTTCCAATTCTTTATCATTCTCAAATACTTGTAAATACTCCTAATTGTCAGGTACAAAAGGTTAGAATATTCTTTTTACTTGAAAATATGTTTTGCTCTGAACATCATCTGGGTTCGATAGTGAGGCTGCCAAAGCTAATGAATCTTCCTTTTGATTTTTGTCCCTTGGGATGAAAGAGATGTTGAAAGAGATGAAGTCGTCCATCAATTCATTAACTCTTTTGAAAGATAATTTGAGTCTTTCCTTTTTAATCTTATACCTTTGGGTAACTTGATTTATTACCAACTCGGAGTCGCCAGTCACAATTAAATGTTCTATATTAATTTCTCATGCAATAATCATTCCTTGAATCAAAGCCTCACATTCTACCTCATTATTGGTGCATGCAAATTCAAGTCTGATAGCATGTGGATGCACAATCTTTTACAGGCTTATAAGGATGATTCCAACTCCACTCTCGGAACTTGAGAAAGATTCATCAAGTGAAATCCTCCAATAACCTTTAAACTGATGCTTTTGATTCTCCATGTCTTCAATTTGCTCCATTTCTAGAATAGCATAGTTTCCAATTGCAGAGTCTATATAATCTTCCAATAGTTAATTATCCTTATTTTTGAAGGAAAATGACATCCTGGGTTCACGAGGAACCTTAATCATTGCTCCTTCTTTATCTGGGAGCATCATGCAACTTACATCATTCATTATGTACCCACCGATCATAGATGACCAATCTCTTCCTAAGACAACTCCATATGTAGGAGGAAGATCTACCACAACAATATTGAAAATTGTAATGATATGGGGAGCCGCTGTGATCCAAGAATAAAAATATTTGATTTCCCTATAAGCTAGCACCTATTTGGAATCAATTGCATATATGCTTTCACCTGTTTCATAATATTTGGTGCAAATCATACCCAATGCCTCCATGACCGCCAATGGCATAATATTATTGGTCACGCTAGTGTCAACTAAACAATTATGAACTGCAACATCATGATTTTCAATTGAAATATACAAATATGGGATTTTACCTATGAACTTGACAGTTGATGTGTTCTGGCTTTGTTTTGGACTTATAACAATGACCTCCATTCTTCCAGATGGATCATCCAACAATCTCAAAATATTTTCCCTTTGTTGAGGGATATTTACCACTTCTGTGAAAGGAAGATTTATCCTCATCTTACTCAAATCCTCTACAACAATGTATTTCATCTGGGGAGGATTTGACACTAGGTGTTGCTTCTGGCTTCTAGTGTTATTTTTATTGGCCTCTTTCTCATTCACGTTTTATTTACTTTTTCCTTATTTATTTTCCTTTTCTTTGTCATAATCAGATCTTTATTTTTGGATTTATTTACAAATGCCCGTGTTTGGGAAACATTTTCGTGCAAGTTAGCATCATCGTTGCCTTCTTAAAATATATACATGGATGTCCCATATCCGTCCATCTGTATAGTTTCAAAAATTTCATGATGTAATTAATCATTTCCTTGCTCAATTGTTTGCTCGTTGTATATATCATCTAGAACAATTGCATTTGGGATTGGTTTCCTGGAACCCTTTGTCTTTGTTGATTATCAATGTTTTCAACCCTCACTCTATTTTCTTGGGAAGGGTTCCTTCTTTTCTCTTGGACCGATATTCTTGGATTTGCTAGATAATTACCACCCCTTCTTAATTTGGTTATCTCATTCTGCATTTTCTTGATGGTTCTATTAATTTGTGCAATCTCAATTCTTTGCTTAGTTTCTTGTGCCACAACAAGGTGTACCTTCACATATGGTATGGTTCCCTTAAAAAACCCTCCTCCAGTGGCTTGATTTTGGATCGATCGTGACTTTTTCTCTTCATTCTTTCTTGAACTAGAGGCTCCTTGATCATCGATACTTAGGCTTCCTAGCTGCCTATGTACTTTTCCCATGATAATATTGGGGTCATCACCCATCTCAATCATAATTTATTCCATCTCTATGGCCTTAATCATTTCTTCCTCCAAGGTATCCATATGGAAAGTTCTGATAGCGTATTTTACATTTGGGGGCATCACATTATTATAACAACCAAGTATCACTGGGTTATTCGGTCTTTTATCTTCTGGAATCTTACTCAGAGTTTTATTGAACCTAAGATTAAAATATCACATTCTCTCATTCTTCCTCAAACCAATCTGGGTGAAATTAGTGAGAAGGGTATGATATCCAATTGGGGGAGAGAACATAGTCAGGAACATGGCTTCAAGGTCGTTAAATGAACCAATTGACCTAGTGGGTAATGTCGTATACCATTCATAGGATCATCCTGATAAGGTTTGAAGAAACAACCTTACCATCACATCATTATATTCAACATGATGAAAATCACAAACATCAAGAAATAAATCAAGGTGTTTTTTGGCATTAATTGTTCCATCTCCAGAAAATTCTTTCAAAGTACCCTTAGGGAGAGCAGGGAGGTCATGTTTCTCACCTCAAAGATTTAGGGGGGAATCTCTTAATCTTCTTCGGTTTCCAAATATTATGCCTTCTTGATTTCTTCCACCACCTCTTCCACCTCCTTGTCTTTCTTCATGAGGTTCTCTTCATGGTTCTTCATTTCTTCCTACCATGTCTGGAGATATTTCAGGAATATGTTTTCCACTTCCTAGAATACAAAGTTGATTTCTTTTAATTCTGGTAATAGGTCCCTTGTATTCGTCCAACTTCAATTCCGACCTTGTTCTTATTCTCTCTGAGCTTGTCTTTCATTTCTTCAGTCTCATCGCTCCTCTCTCCTCTGTCTATGGAGGATTTCTCTTTCTTTTTATAGGATCAATGTCTACCAAGATCTTTCCAGTTATTCCTTGGTCTTAGATGTCATTATTACCAAATTATATAGCTGATGAAAGATAATTCGTTGATTAATCAATCCAATTTCTAAGTGGGGCTGATCACCCTGGGGAAAAGTCATGTATTTTTCAAAAGATGCTACACCATATTTCAAATTTTTAGTTGGTTCTCGAGTATGGTCACAAAAAATGTTGATGCTTGAATCCGTCATGACCGAAACGACAATTTCATAGGAATACAAACCCCCCTACATTTTAATAGAGGTGGTACTCATCTCTGTTTCATGATACTCTTGGAATTCTAGATTTTTAATATACTATAGGACTTCGAGAAAGTCAACCGTGATATTCAAAGAAATATAAAGGTTACATAAAATAAAAATAAAAAGTTTTATTTTTAAAGATAATTCCCAAGATATGACTAGGAACCTGACACATCACATATTTGAAAAAGATAAGGAAAATTTCCTCACATCCATCATAGTTAAAAAATATTTCTGATCACATAAAAATAAAAGAAAATGGTTCTCACACATAAAAGAAATTTAATAGAGTAAACACATGTGGAGCTCAAATAAAGAAAATTATAGATCAATCTAAAATATTTTAGAGTTATAAAACACCGTCAAAACTGATCCCAAATTAGTTCTCTTGGGATTTCTTGAGAAATATAAATTCTGTTACAAAGCTTTGAAATTTAAATGTGTTTTTCCGGAGGACTGGGATTGGGACTTTCGTGGACCATAAAGAAAATACACACAAGAAGTAATCTGTGGAGAGAAGATGGTAGGCGATGATAGAGTAGCAAGACCTGGAAAGAAGAGATGAAGAAGTTATCAGATTTTGGTTAAACCTTTGTAGTCAAAGAAGCGAAGTAAATGGATGAAAAAATGATAAAGAGAGAAAGATGTGATCAACATAAAATTACTATGATGGTCTCCCTCTCTTTTACTTTCTTGCTATTGTCCTTTTATTTTCCTCATTGGCGGTTATAGGAACCGTCTCAACTGTTATTTCTTGGCATTCTTTAGTTAATTTATCAATCGCCTTCTTAAACCAATCTTCAATGTAATTTTTCATTGGTGCAACATTTATTTCATGCCTGATTTTGATATTAAATAATCCCCCTTCTAAATCTCTTAGGTCATGAGAAATGCCACGTATTTCTTCCTCAATATCTTGAGTTTTCATAGAATAATCAACCAACCAATTATCTATTTCTTCTTCGTTATATTCAATTATGCCATTAAATTTCTCAGTCGATAACCCCTTTAATATCTCCACTTGTTCATCAAATTGTTTCCTTGTCATAAGCATTGAATTAAGAATTAACTTAGGATCTTGCACCTCTGTAATAAGTAGTTTATCAGATACATGATATGGGAGAAAAGAAGGATTCTCTTTCGAGAAAAATATCCTTATGACACGATGATTCTTGATTTTTTCTGTTGCCCCCTTTTTCTCTAAAAATCTAGTAGCTTGATCAGATATCCTTGGAATGTTTTCACCCAACAAAAGATTTTTGAAAACTAATTTTTTTTTATTATAAACTTCATAGAAAAATAGAGGGGTCTTGTGTCTCCATAGTGCTTGATACCAAAAGGTATCTGGATCTGTTTCAAAATTCACCCTCTTATTGATGGTTAAGTTTTGGAATTGACAACAATGAACACTAGCAAATATCAAATAAGAGGCCATAAAGAATTTTCTTTCTTTTTTATAGTGTGATAACTGGGACAATATTTCGATAGAAATGAGTTTTCCCCAATAAAAAATGGCATGTTCCTGTATTGTAAAATACATAATATATAAAATCATGCGAGAGATAGAAGCAATGCTTTCTTGACTTGCCAATCCGGTAAATAACCATGTGATTTCTTGATAAGGGTTTGTAAAATACTCAACCTAGATTCTGGTTATGTCTACTGGGACAGATGCAGGATTATCCAAATATTCCGGCAGGAGGTCAAGTCCATTTTTATGTTTCTTCAAGAATTCTCCGCAATATTAACCTTTGAAAGTAAGAGTTGGCTCTGGAAACTTTAACATTTTGTGAAAATTTTTAGGTGAAAGAGAAATCAAAGAATGATCCTGAAGATGTATAATTCTTTGACTTGGCACACACTTGTGTACACACCATGCAATGAGTTCCTTACAATAAAAAACATCAAGAACACACTTAGCACGAGCGATTCCAAATGAAAAAATTACATCTTTCTGTGCAGGAGGAGAGGAATAATACATATATGCTCTTGACCACTGGAAGTTCTAGTCTTCACGACCAAATATATTCATAGTATCACCACAAAATTGTTGTCTAGATAATGCTGCCATAGGTTGATGGGACTGTTTCTTCATCTGGATAATAATCTCAAATAAATATTCTCGGAAAGATAATGATAATTTAATCCCTTGGAAAATGAAGATTTAATGAGTAATTCCTTGATCCTTTCTCCATTAGTGACGATATTTTTGGGTCCTACACAACAATTGTTAGAATTAAACAATACTTAATGTGTATCGGGAAAAGCAACAAAAATGGTAGGGACAAACGAGGAGATTTTGAATATAAAACTTTTCATGAACCTACCAACTAGGTAACATGCAAACCTGTGATTTTAAAGATGATAAAGAATATACTAAGTGTAGAAGAATGGTCGGTCACACTTGTATGCAAGAGGAATAAAATAATTTGGAGCTCAACAACTGGGAGAAGGATGATGGTCAATATGCAGATCACAAAACTTGGGGTGCAAAGTGAAGGTCACATAAAATAGGGAATGAGGACTCGAACCTGTGAACCCGCGAAAATAAAAAATGGCTAAGTGTTAAAAAGGACTTATGAAATAAGCAAGTGGGTGGAATTGAAGTCCCACCAACTCATGAATCCACGAACACTAAAATATGACTAAGTATAGTAACTAAAAAGGGAGAGAAAAAGGGATAAAAGAAAAAGGGAAACAAGGGGAGGTGTAGAAGAGGGAAATTAAATGGAAAAAAGAAGTAGGGAAGATAGGATGTTGAATGAAAGCAAGGAAGCACAAAATGTTCTCAACAAGCTCCCACCCTAGAACCCCCACAACCCTCCTCTCTGAGGGGTGAAAAGTACCCCCTAGACCCCCTTTTCTCCCATATCAATGTACAATATATGAGATCAATTTTGCAAAGAACATAACACATACCCCACATTCTCCCACTTGTTGTTTTCTTTGCATACAAGGGGATATATGATTACATAATCAACAATCTAGGGCATCAATTCCCATAGATCCTCTACACCAAGAGAAATTCTAAGTGCTCATAAATTTTGTTAATGAATCTGCAACATTCTCCAAAGTGTAATATCCCTAGGCCGAACCTAATTGTAATGTAAATGAAAATGTACTTAAGCTGGTGAGTTGTTTGATATAATTTTTGTATGCACCTTTCATGGCATAGTGCACACATGTACTGTGCAGTAAAATGAGAAAGTGTGCACATTTCAGGATACTGCGCGCAACAACTTAAGTGCACGCGACTTTGAGGGCAAGGAGCCTTGTGTATATGCTGTGTTTTATAGGCTGATGAGCCAGTTTTGTGATTATTAGGCCAGAGAGCCTAGATGTTAAAGGCCAGTGTGCCTACTATTGTATATGTCTCAACATTAATATAAAATACATCGCCGCGCGTAGACCGACCAAGATAAAAGAGTATGGGGGAATAAACTCCACTAGTTAGGGAAAGCGGGGGCTAAAAGTTAAGGAAAAGGGGCTAAGATATGGAGATTAAGCCAAAAAGTAATATTATATTAATATTTCTTAAAGTATAAAGTATGGATAATTATTTTGTCCTAAGTTCTAAAGATGGGGACAAGTGGGCTAAAGTAGCTCCCAATATGACAAGTGTTAAGTTGGGGACATGCATACATATTGTTGGGACTTTTCCCATCATTCATTCATCCACCATTCCTTCCATCATCCAGTCAATCATCCATGAGCATTCACACACTCATTTAGCTATCCTCCGTATCTTCTTATGATTGTACCTGAAACTGTATCCATACTCATACCTGTTTGTGTAGCTGGTTAGCTTGGAGATAGACTGAAGAGGTGGGTTGTCAGGCCCATGGGATATTGAAGAGGTGGGTTGTCAGGCCCGTGAGAAATCTCTCTGGGTGAGATAATTGTTGGGAATTGATTTCCTGAAGGTGCTAAACTGCAACTACAGGGCTCTGAGACTTCCTGTCCGGCCTGTTGCTGCAGTTTGGAAAGGAAGTGGGGTAGCCAAAGGACTGTTGAGAAGAGAAGGGGCACACTTCCTAGGGTGGGACATGCATGTGGGGAATGAGGGACTATAGGCTCTTAGTTTGAGTAACACCTGTGACAGAGTATTTCCTGTTGTCTATGATCCATTAGACTGGTTAGGAACCTTTACCCGGGTGGAGTTTAGTCACAGCTCAGGGGTGACCCACTGATGAGAGTGATGGGCAGTGTGGTCTAAGGCTGGGAGGTTCGTGGAAGGTATGCACATAGTTGGTGATATGCTTACCAAGATAAGTGTCAATTGTGTGATAAAATTACATGTTGCATTGTTATTTATGTGTGTATTTTTATGGGTTTATCTTATGAGTGGTTATAACTATCTTTATATTTATGGGTATTGCTTGTATATGTTGCATGTATATGTTTACTGTTATTTCAGTATGAATCTGTGCATTTACGAAATGTGATTGTATGTTTACAATTTATATATAATGTTCCACAAGAGTTCTGTGTGTATATATTTTAATTGCATGCAGTTTGAAAAATTTATGTGGCATAACTCAGTTGGATGCTGGGTATGTTACAATATGTTCCGCAACGAGAATAAAGTGTCTCCTGGGTGGCCAGGGACGTTACACAAAGTGTCCACCTTCATCAACAACAACTTCTTGTCTGCAACCATTTCTCTCACAAAGTGATATTGAAAATTGATATTCTTTGTCTTTGAATGGTAAGTTGAGTTCTTCGCCAAGAAGATTTCACTCTGACTATCACAATATATCCTTACATATTAATGTACCAAACCAATACCTAAACATAATATTTGTAACCATACTACTTCCTTTCTTTCATGTTTGGCTGCCATGTATTCAACTTCTGTAGTTGAGAGTGCCACTACAACTTGTCTTTTTCTCATCCAACCGATTGCTCCTCCAAACAGGCTAAACACATACCCGCTTGTAGATCTTCTACGATCTATATCTCCAGCCTAGTCTGCATTCACAAAACCATGTATGTCCAACACTCTATCCAATTCCGATCTTCCTTGGTAGCACAATCCATAAATAGTAGTGCCACACAATACCTAAAAACACTCTTTACTATTGTCCAATGATCCTTCCCTAGTTTTGACATATACCTGCTAAAAACTCCCACTACATTTGCAATGTCTGTTCTAGTACAAACCATTGCATACATCAAACTACCAATCACATTCATATACAAAACACAAGACATGTCCTCTTCCTCTTCCCATGTCTTGGGAAACTGATCTGCATATAACTTTACACCTACATAAATAGAAATCTTGATCGGTTTACATTCCTACATATTAAACCTTTGCAATAGTGTTTCAACATATTTCCTCTGATTTAACTATAGTTTCCTATTTTCCCGATCTCTTTTAATTTCCATTTCCAAAATGAAATTTGTAGCACCAATATCCTTCATTTAAAATTTAGAGGACAACTGAGTTTTTACATCCTGGATAATCTCCTTGTTGTTTCCTATCAACACCATATCATCCACATACATGAACAAATAAATAAGATGATCACAAATTAATTTGAAATACACACAATGATCCTCTTTGCTCCTTGTGAAGCCAAGACCCTACATATAAGTATCAAAATTTTGATACCACATCCTTGGTGATTGCTTTAACCCATAGAGGGACTTTTTCAGCTTGCATACTGACTCCTTCTTTCCCTTCACAACAAAGCCTTCTAGCTACTTCATGTAGATTTCTTCTTTCATATCCCCGTGTAGGAATTTTTTCTTCACGTCCATCTGTTCTACTTCAAAATCAAATGCAACAAAAAAATATAAAAGAAATATAATAGAAGTTAACTTGGAAACATGAGAAAAAAATATCACGAAAGTCAATTCTCTCAACCTAGGAATAACCTTTTTCTACTAACCGAACATTTTATTTATCCTCTTTTCCTTCTACATTCAACTTCTTTTTAAACACCAATGGGATTTCTTCCAGTCAACAACTCCACTAGATCCCAAGCCTCATTCTTATCCAAGGTTTCCATTTCTTCAACCATGGACTTTTTCCCATAGTTTTCCATCCTTTGAATCCACTACCTCCCTAGCAGTTCTAGGATCATCATTAATAATAGACAAAACAAAATTTGAATGGAAATCAGGTGGAGTATACATTTTTAGTTTCCTTCTCTCCCAAATCGATCTCCTCAATACTGGACTATGAGGATCTTCTTCTTCTGATTCATGTTCTTCTGTAGAGTCTTATTCATCATCCTTCAACTCAAACTCTATTTTCTCTGGTTCTTCCTTCCTTGGTAGGTCTTTCTATTTAAAAACATCTTTGATTTCTATAAATACCACATCTCAACTATACACTACCTTCTTAATTTTTGGGTTTCAAATCTTATAACCTTCCAAACCATCTTTATACCCAATAATGATACACTTTCCAACATTTTTATCTAGCTTACTCATGTTTTTCTTTGGAACGTGAACACATGCCTCACAACCAAATACCCTGAGATGTGTGAGAGAGGGTTTCTTACCAACCCATTCCTTGTGTGGAGTCTTGTCATCCATTGTTGATGAGGGTAATCAATTGACTGGGTAATATGCAATACCCACTTCCTCTGCCCAAAATTCTTGTTCTAACCTGACACCACTGATCACGCACCTTGATTTTTCCATCAAAATCATGTACATCCTTTCCACAAATCCATTCTATTGAGGTGTATATGGAGTAGTATTCTTCCTTGCTATATCGCACTTCCTACAAAATTCTTCGAATTAATTTACGCAGAACTCTCTCCATCCTCAACACCTTAATTTTTTTCTCTGTTTGATTTTCCGCAAGAACCTTAAAATCTTTAAACCTTTCAAAGACTTCAATTTCTTCCTAAGGAAATATATCCAAGTATTCCTTGAGAAGTTGTTTATAAATTAGACATATTATACAAATTTTCCTAGTGATGGAACCAACACAGGTCCAAACAAATCACTATGCACCAACTATAAAATTCCCTCTGCCCTCATTGCACCATAGGGGAATCTTACCCGATTATGCTTCCCATATACACAATTTTCACAAAAATTAAAATCCAGAGAGCATTTAGACATACCTTCAACCATACCTTTACCATGTAGTAGTGGAAATATCTTCTCTTCAATATGCCCTAGTTTTTGAGGCCACAACATAACATTTTCTCCAGAGACTGTAGGAGTTTTTTCTTCTTCAGCTTCAATCTCAGGAACAATTGAACTATTACATCTATCAATAATAGTGCTTCCCTACAAATTATACATAGTTCCAATCCAAACTCCCTTCATCAACACCATTGCTCCTTGAACCATCCTACAAGTTTCTTTCTCAAACATTGTTTTTACCCCTGCATCATCCATTTTACTTGCAAAAATCAAAATTATGGCCAATATTGGGATGTGAAAAACACCAATAAGTTTTCTAATCCTTCCATCCATGAGCTTCAACTTGAATTTTCCTCGTCCTATTATTTTGGTTGTCGAGTCATCACCTAGGAAACTATCACCTCCATCATACTTTTCTTATTGAGAGAACCACTCCCTATGGGGTGTCATATGAAAGGATGTGCCTGATTCAACCATCCATGCCTCATGATTTGCATGTGTGCTTGATAAAAAGTACAGACCCCCTCCTTCTTTTGATGAGGTTTTTTCTTATGTAGAAAGACCATCTTCAAATCCCTTCCCTCTCTCAATGCTTTTGGATCTACATTGCCTCCTGTAGTGCCCTTGTTTTCCACATCTCTAGCATACCTTTACAAAATTCCAAGAGATTTAGATCTACCCTTAGATTTATATCTCCCACTTGAGGAGATATAGATCTATTTCTTTCCTAGGAGTGTCCTCTTGCAAATAATTCATATGTGCTCTATCCTTCCGTATTCTTCAATCTGATCTCCTCTTACAAAAATGATGAGACCGCATCATCGAAACTTAAAGTAGTTGTATTAGTACCTATGGACACAACTAGACTATCCCACAAGTCTGGTAAAGAGCACAATAAACTGATACACTTATCTTCATCTAAAATTTTAATATCAATAGATAATAACTGACTTACCACAATATTGAAGGCGTTCAGATGATCTGCCAACGAGTCTCCATATTTCATCCTCAGGTTATATAACTTATTCCGTATAAACAATTTAATGTTTACTAGGGACTTATAATGATACAAAGTCCCCAACTTATTCCATAATTCCTTGGATGAAGCTTCCCCCGACACATTCAATAATACTGAATCTGAGAGACATAACCATATTTTTCTCTTCGCCTTCTGATCCAACTTTTTCCAGTATTTTGCTAAAGTTCTTGTAGGTGCAGTATCTAAATCCACAACAATCCAATGATCTTTTTCCACCAACAAATATTCCATCTCTAGCTTCCATAACTTAAAACTTTTCCCATTAAATTTCTAGATCTCTATTTTTGAACTTCTCACCATTTCTTTTCACTTGAAGAATCAATACCACATATCTCCCACCGTAACAAGGCTTATCATACACTCGAGCCAAACCCCTGACCATAAAGGCATCCCTCTGAAGCCAACAATTTCTTTGATACCAATTGTATATTAAATTATTGCAAACATATTATTATTAAAATAGAAAGGATATAATGGCACACACACACATTACATATATATATTTACCTTGGAAACCCAAACCGAGAAATCTAGAAACCTGTTTAGAGTCGCACCTCTAATATTATATCGATCATATTAATTTTTTACAATACAATATACATATAGGATCCCACAACATCCAAACCCCTAATCCATTGACCCAGATTAGTCAACAACCCTAATTCATTAACCAAAATTATAAAACCATCGACAAAAACCATGTGTCGAAAAACTGCCAAAAACAGTCACATAAAATCACAAAAAATGGACGCAAAAAACCACCAAAAATGCACCAAAGAAATTTTCTCAGGGGCTCCCACCCTTGAACACCCACAACCCTCTCAGCTGGGGGTTGCAGAGCACCCCCTAGACCCCCTTTTCTCCATATCAGTGTACACTACATGAGATCAATTTTGCAAAGAATATAACACATATCCAACACACCGTCGGTTCATGTCGAAGAGGTCTACAAAATGATTGGTGAGCAAGGTCGATTGAAAAATCTGGTGCAATATTTTATTGGCCAAGAAAAAAATATGGTGGGACACCCATGCCCCATACTTACAACCTGGATGATTGCAATCCCATATTTTGTGTAACGTTTTGATGGGAAGAAAATATCATTGACCACAAATATTCCAAAATTTAAGCCATGATTTGAACTTGTTGTCCACATTAACAAGTGTGAAAAAGAATGGAAAAAAATTGGGTATAAGGATGAACATGTATGGCCTCACATGTTCCCAAACACACTGGACAACATACCATACAAGTGGTATAAAATTGAAGAAGCCAAAGGAGGGACATTCTCATGGAATGAACTAAAAGATAACGCCATCAAGGATTTTCGTATTCAAACCAGAAGAACCCCATTTAGTTGAATTAGTTCGAGAAATAAAAGAACACATTGAAAATCCAAGTCCCAAAGAAATCGAGCAAAGGGGAAAAACCAAAGTCGACATAGGGTCAAATTTGACTTGTAACTATGTAACATGATATAACCAAGACCAATAGACCACTTGTTGAATTTATATGGAAAATTAAAGTTTTCCAGGGAAGAGATTTCAATAGCGAAGAAATCATCTGGGAGTAACCAAGAAAATCAGAATTGTCCTCAAAGTATCAAAAGAAAAACAAAAAGAGGAACCAAAAAAATTGATTTTCCCCTAGCCTATAATGAAGTTCGAGAAGGGGAACACAATTTGGATGAGTCAAAACCCCCAAAATGGATGGAAACAGACATAAAATTCATGGAATTTGACATATCAAATGATGACTGATCGAAAATGATAAAGATATATGACTATTGGACATACAAGTAGACAACTGAGACAATTGACCTACTGAAGGAATATCGAGATTTATTTGCTAGGGATTACAAATATTTGAAAGGATTGGTAAATAAATGGGAGTGTTAAAAATCGACCTTATTCTAGGTGCATAACCTATAAAAAAGAGAGCCTATAAGTTGGCTCATAAATATAAAGGAATCGTTCAAAGATATATTGAGGGAATGTTGGAAGTGACCATTATTTACCCCATAAACAAATTTGAATGAGCCAACCCATTGGTTGTTCAACCAAAGAAACATGAGCTAAAGAAACTAAGGATTTGTTTGGATTTTCAAGGATTGAACAAATTAACAATTACAAACCCATTCCCCACACTAGGCATGAGTGCTATTCATTCATTCATGATTTTTCAGTATACAATCAAGTACCTAGTCGCCAAGAAGATCAGGAGAAAACCACATTCATGTTAGAATGTGAATATTTTGAATATAAGGTGATGCTGTTCAAACATTAAAATGCTTCTGTAGTATTCTCCCATATCGCGGTCAAATCCTTCCAAGAGTACATTTATAAAAAAATGGAGGTCTATTTTGATGTCTGGACAATATATAGTCTAATGAAGAATCACATACATTGGTTGAGGATGATGTTGGAAAGATGTCGACAAATACATGTATCCCTGAACATAAAGAAATGTATATTCACCACACCAATTGGTATACTACTTGGTCATGTCATCTACAAATATGGCATCAAATTCGATATGCCCAAAATAAAAGTGATCCTTGACTTGAAGACACAAGTTAATAAAAACATATAAAATTGTTTTTGGGCCATACATGTTATTAGAGTAAGTTCATAAGAAATTACTCATATATCACATTCCCAATCAACAAGCTATTGTGGAATGGAGAAGAATTTATCTTGAGTTAGAGTGTAATGAATCATTTAAGTTATTAAAAAGGAAGCTGGTTGAAGCTCCCATCTTGAGATTTTATGACTAGTAAAAAAATGTTTCATGTACATGTCAATGCATCAAATGTAGTAGTTGGAGTAGTTCTTACTCGACTAGGGGATGAAACCATCAACTACCCCAACTCTTATGTTAATCAAAAAATAAACAAAGCAAAAAAAACTATTTGACCAAAGAGAGAGAAGGGATTGCAATACTATTCACCCTTAAAAAATTCAGACATTACTTACTAGAAAACTCATTTATATTTTACACAAATCACCAAGCCTTTAAATACCTAGTCAACAAACCTATACATCAGGGCATAGTTTGTAGATGGTTACTTATATTTTAATAGTTTGAATTTGAATTTATAGTCTAAATAGGAAAAAAAAATATCAGGCCTGACCACCTTTCATGACTTGAAATCAACAAAGAACATATTGTCATAGATGCTGAGCTACCTAATGCTCAATTATTCTAAATTGAGGAAACTCCAAAAGATTTGGCCGGAATAGTTCGATTTTTACAAGAGAGAAAATCCCCAGAGGATATTCCAGAAAGAAAAAAAAAAGTTTTATCAATGAAGGTCACCCCATTTACACTTATGTACATATTTCTATATAAATTAGGGCTGGATGATGTGATAAGATGATGCATGTTGAGAAAAATGTATGGAACACCCTACTCAATCATTTTCAGATCTTGCCTGGCTAGGACAAGATAGTTGGGAATGTAACCTGAGGTTTATAACCTCAAAACATTCACTCAATCCACAAGTATCAATTACAATGATTAAGGCTGGTTTTATTATTTGTATATGTTGCAATGTAAAAATAAAATTTAAACAAAACTACAAGAATGTATACAACTTTTACAATAAAGAAAACATGGATACCAAAAGCGGAAGGAGGAACCAAGTCATGAAAACACATGTAGGATACATGAAAACAATATGATTTTATTTCATTCTGAGATACAAAAAGTGTATTTCTCTTTACAAACCTCAGTGAGGGTATGGACCAAAGTCATATTTAGAGGTCTCCAATGGGTACCATACAAAAAGACTCGAACAATGAAATAAAACTGAAATTAATGATCTGGATCAACTTGCCAAAAAATGCTTCCATTTGACTTTGCAATATATCCTTTATCATCCATTGAAATTAATTCACAAACATACAAGAATACATAGACTATCAAGGATTAATCAAACACCTTTAAAACAAGCTGTTGGAAAGTATGATTCAAATTTTAAATCTTGCTGCCTTAAATAAGACCCTGCTGCCAACAAGAGGATTAGTCTTTCAAGTAAACTTAGAAATGAATGAAAACTAAAGCTATCTACTTAACTAAAGAGGAAACCTTAGTCTTGCCTTTATCCTTCTATTCTCCCCTTGTCTCTTCTTCTCATTGAACCTTTATTCTTTCTCAATAAGTTGAGGTCGTTCAACTACTTCCTTTAGTTAAGTCAAATTAACTTAACTAATTAGTTTATGGAGAAATAATTAATAATAATATATAAATAAGGGTCTAGTTAATAATTACTAAATAGGTGGGACCCCCTTGTGACTCTCATCATTCTCTTGTCAATCATCAAATAAAAAATACAAAATTTATCATTTGGATCATATAACACCCTTGTAGCTCCCATGGATATCATTTAAATGGAATATTTAAATATCAACAAAATTTAAGGACATATCCCAAGAAAACAATATATCCATTTTATCCACAAAAATATCCAAAATAAAGCTTGCTGTCCAAAATAAGTTGATAATTATTAAACAATGTCTTCATAAATGAAAATCATAAAAAAAAGCATTTAAAATCCATATTTTCTGCTTTGCGAGGCATACTTCCTCTTCTCACTGCTGTCTCCAACTAACTTTTCTTGGGTAGCCCTCGGTTGGTTAAACCCTTGGGTTTGTATTTCGCTGATCACATGGGAGAAATCCTCTATTAGGTGGAGACGTGAAGACACAAATTTAGAAGATTCTGTGGATGGAATAGAGGGGGAGACCACTGCTTTTCCTTTGTCTTTCACAGGTTGTGGGATATCAGTTTTTAATCTTTTGCTGGCATGCGAGGATTGTATTGGTGAAAAAACAAGAGAAATTTGAATATTGGGATTAATTGGTGGTGGTAAAGGTAAGGACATAATGGTCCAACCATGGTGGCGGGAGACCGGCAGGTGAAAAATTTCTTTCCAATTATCATTAGCAGGGACTTCGGGCTACATTGACACATGTGGAGGAACATGAATCCCAGGAAAATTCTGAGGAGGTTGAAATGGGGGTCTGTCAGGTCAGGGATGAAATATACCATGGTCAACCCAATTGAAAAACTCATCTTGAAACAACTAGTTTAACTCTTTTGGATCAACATCGAAGTGAATAGAAAAACGATGCCTTCTATGACCTCACTGCCAGTTACCTCTACCTCTATTATTTTGGCCATTACTGCCCCTGCTAAAAAAACTCATCTTGTAGCAATATTTTACCAGTCATGAAAAATTCTTAATAATACATGCATGAAACTCTACTTAAATAAATCAAGAGTTGGCTCTATTATTTACTACATGACGCATGCAATCCATCCATAAAAAGAAACACCATTTATTAATGCCACACAAACAGGGAATTGATAAGGTCATTGGGAGTATGGAGGGATTGTATTTAGTGTAAAGTGATATCAAGGAGGGGGAAATATTCATGAATACTTTTCAAGAAATCAATAAAACAATCAAACTGTGTATACAACCAGCTCCCAAAATACCAATCATCACTTAACTTACACATCATTTTTTCTTTTCCACACATACTTTTCTTTAAAAATGAGTAACAACAGAACAAGGAGTTAAAAATGCAATTGGGATAACGAGGGGAGTGTATTTTGTGTAAAATGGTATAATGGAAAGGACTCCCATGGATACTGTTCTATTAATATATCAATCAATGCCATTTCCATCATTAAAATTTTAACTTCTTCACTGTTTCAAAATTGAGATTCAACACTCTGTTTCCAAAATTCTAGAACTGATTATTCATTTGCATCTAGAATTTGCATTGCACAAGAATCACTTCATAATCCTTTGCTGAATAAAAATTCAACAATAGTAACATAGCTTGCGCACAATATGGTCGAGGAGTGAGCAACATCGTAACAATCATCAAAATAAACACAACCAATAGTCGAGGAATGGACAGACTGTGGTTCCTGATATCAACACCAGTATATTAAAATCACTACAGGGTTCCATGAAGTGGCCACAAAAGGGATCCCTTCGTATAACATAATTCAAAATTGAAACTTCAAATAACAATGCTCCTAAAATCCTTTTCATTATGGATCACAAAACTCATTCAATGCATATATAATTTATCCACAGAGGTATTCCTTTCATTCAAAATCAAACACACAGTAGGTCGTATCCCTTAAACAATGTTTTTGCAATGCTGTCATCACCCCAATATCTCCACAAGACATACTGTGTTATCCGAAAAATGAGTGGGGTTAACATTCTTTCCATTTTTACACAATGGATAATCAACTAAACCCATGACCCCAAATGAACATGAACAATGCCTTTATCAAACTCTGGGTTGGCCACCTCCAAAATAATTCCCAATACACAAGGTTTAATACATAACAATTAAGAGTAATGTGGTTAGGGGGATGAGATGACCGAATTGAGGGTTTAGCCAAAAGGAGCACGAGAAGTTTAAAACCTCCACCAAACTTCATATTTATATTCACAGAGTTGTTATAAGGACGCGGGCACGATGGGTACAAAGACTAAAAACTTAAATGACATGCAAAGTTTTCATATAACCCACATGTAAGGAGCAATGATACTCTGAGGTAATAAACCCAAAACAAGAAACCAGAGACAAGGCAGGTTCAAGAGTCCCCAACAATATTATTTCCCACAAGTAAAGCACAGATACCATATATAGTAAGAACATCCACACAACTTCTTAATGCGCATGGTTTAAATAAAACACCACAGAGACCAACAATTAACCACCAATCCATACACAGTCAAAAAATCCATACATTATAACTTTGGAAATGCACAGACATCGAGCAAACTCAAGAGCCAACTGTTGAATGAATTAAAGAGCATAGCGAAATATTCATGGATGGAGCAGCAAGAAACCCATACCTGTGTAAAAATTTCTAGGGAGAAACCACCAAGCTTGTATACCTCTTCCACGTCCAAACAAAATAGAGCATCAACAAACAACAAGAGAAAATGCAAAATGACTAGGGTGGCGGGCTAGAGGAGGGTTAGAGCGACGTGCATTTACTGCACGTCGTATATAGATTCATGTATAGGCAGTATGAGCAAGCTAACATACAACACATCAACCACTAACTCCAAATCAATTAATGCAGGTCGAATACACCACCATTTCCCTAATTTTCCATTTTAACAATGCACCAACCTTTGTTTAAAAACTCCAATGTGACATATCTCAAATACTTTCTAGGGATACCATGTTCCAACCTTACTTCCAATTCAAACAATGCATGTACCCTTCTAGCATGAAATCACCACATCACACATATAACTTAAGCATGGAGTTTAGGTCCTTCCTCAAAATTAATGTAACATAATAATACTTGTGAGTTCTATATAAAAACAACACCATTCCCTTTTAAATCATATCGTCCATAAAATCATATTTGATTAATCATTCCGACAGAGATTTTAAACGCAAATAAACTGTAGGGCTCATCTCAACCAACTCATAAGCATGTAAAGCATAAGTGTCGTTTCTTCGTCATAGTCACTCAAGTTACACAAGGGGTCCAACTTATTAATATATTATTAAATATAGTTAAATAATAAGGCGTTTGCAATCATTTTCAAGAAGGTACCTTATGTTGCGCTTTTGGGCATCAACAAATTGGTGACTCCATAGGGAAATCTATATCCAACAGATTAAGAACTCAAAATGTCCAGTTTCGCAGATCAGTGTACATAGATCAAACAAATATTGACCAAAATGATTATGCAACAGGGGGAAAAAGATGGTTTAAGGGAAATAATGAGACATGATTTTGGGAATAACTCATGGAAAGTGGTACATATGAGGGGGTTTGGTCCTGTATGTATAAAATTCGATCAGTCACAATAAAGTGTTTCTTCGTGTAAAGGATAAATTTTCTGATATGCTCTTTTGAATCTCAGGATGGAGGGAAGAAAGGGATAACATAAAATAGGGAAGAAAACCAAATCATCTATCTAATTGCAATGATGAAAGAAAAAAACATTTTCAACAATGTCTAAAAGGAGGACATTGTGACAACTATGTAAACTTTATTTTTATTGATCAACATGTTGGTCCTTGACCAAGTTTTGAGGATCCTTGTTCAAGTTTGACCTATTTTGGGACTTCGACAGCCTGTCAAAGACGGAGTGCAAGACGAAGCAGAGATCATGGGATCTCGACCCCTTTTTGGGATTTGGGATTATGTAATGGGTATGGGATGTTGGCCCATGGGTTTACCCATGTTTAGGCCTATTTTGTAAAGTATAAATAAGTAGTTAGGTGACATAAGTAGTGGGCCGATAAGCTAAGTGCTAAGTGCAAGTATGGTTTGTAGATGCTCTGTGCATATTGTGAGAACCTTGTAGAGCTAAGTGCAAGTGGTTGTAATAGAATGTGAAAGGCTTTGTGCTAGACCTAGCTCGGGGAAGGAGGATTTGGTGAGGTGCACACAGATCTCCTGTCCTATACGGAGTAGGGTTTTTGTGGCTCTGTGCATGTAGATGATTGATTGAAGCTAATAAAGAAGAAGAGTTGGTGGACATATCCCTAGGGTGGGGGAGAACCACGTAAATACTGTGTTATTCTGGTCTGTGTGATGTTCTAACGTGTTTATGTCTTTACTTGCTAAGTGATTTGATATAGATAGATAGATCTGTTTGTGCTTTGTGCTTATGATGACCCTAGATGCTAGATCTGACCTATGTAAACTTTCTTAGTGCTCAAATTTGCTAGATCTAATCTATTTCTTTATGCTAAGTGCTTAGATACATTAGATCTGGTTGAATGCTGCGATGCTCTGTTTTATCTGCGAAGTAGATATTGGTTAAATAATGACGAAATAACGGTGCTAAGTGCTCTATTAAGTATTATAATCACAGATTTGTATCCCAGCTAAGGATGTAGACACCTGAGTCCTGCAACCACTCTTGCCTCTACCTCGTGTGAGACTTCATATGCTTTGCAGGTGTTGCCGAAAGGGCTAGTAGTTAGGGTTTTGTTGGTGCGTTGAACCTTGAGTCTTCCCCTGTGCCAAAAAATGGTTCTGTTGCTGGGACCCGAAACTGTGATTGCTGGGAACTGAGGAAGAAGAAGCTTTATGCAAAGATCCAACCTGAAATTGTGAAAGCTTTGTGCGTAGATCTGTTGCTCTAGTGCACAATACTCTACTTAGTTTGATAAGCTCCGTGCTAAGGAAAATAAGTTTGATTTGAAGAAAATAGGTAAGATCTGAAAGCTTTGTGTTTTGAGAAAAATAAAAGTGAGAATTTTTGATTAAAAGAGGTAAGATTTGAAATCTCTATGCTTTGATAAAGGTAAGAATATTGGAAAGTTCTAGATCTGAAAGCTTTGTTCTCTGTAGAAGTAAGATAAGTGGAAATTTTTGTTTCAACAGTATGGATCTAGGTATGTTTGATAGATTCTATCCTAGCTTGAAAACTAGGGTATTAATAGATGAAAGAAGATTTGATATGAGTAGATCTGATAAGAATAGTGAAAAATATGTTATACCTATGCATAAAAAGAATGTTTGGACTAATAAGTGTATGCAGGATCCTAGAAAGAAATGTTTGTAGGTTAGATACCACGATCCTAGCGCACAGTACAAGAAAGGTTGGGGATAACTTAAAAGAAAGAGAGGATTAACCCTCTATTACAGTTGCAGAAGACTGGGGCATCTTGCTAAGGAATGCCCTGGGAGAATACTTAGTTTCCTTTGTTGTAAATCTATGAACCATGAAGTATTGGATTGCCCTAAAATGATTGCTAAGGTTGAAAGAATGAATATGAACCAAGAAAACCCTAAGGCAGACCCAAAAACTAAGATTATGACAGAATCCCAGAAAGAATCATAGAAAGTATTTCTACAGATGAAAGAAACCCTGAATGACCACTGACATGTCAGATTATCAGAGATCTTCAAAGAAAAATAATGCCTTGAAGCAAGAATAAGAGACTTTGACATTGACTGTGTTCCAGATGAGGAAACATAGGTGAATATAATGACATAGAGAACTTGGGAAGCTATAGGGAGGCCTGTAATGATTCCTTCATTAGGAGGAATAGGATTATTCAAAGGAAAGCTGATAAACCTATGTGGAAAGCTCACCTAGATACCTATGAATGCCAATGGAATTTTGACAGAGGAATATTTTGAGATTATTAAATTTATTGAGAACAATGCCCCATTTACCATGCTACTAGGAAAACCTTGGATTGAAAGAGATCAGGCCAGAAGGAAAGAAGAAGAAGAAGTTTTAGAGCAGAAGAAGCAAGACTTAAAAGAATTCATGACTAGAAGGATCACACACTTGATTGAAGAACCGAAGAACAAATTGAAGCTATTTAACACTAGAGACCCAGATGTCGAAGTTGCAATAACACTAGAAGACCCACAAAATATTGAAGTAACTATTCCAAATAAATAAGAAGGATCACCCTCGAATCTTAGGAAAGAATCTCAACAATGCGAAGTAACTATGCCAAAAGAAGATAAGAATTAGAGCAGAAAAAGGCATATTGAGACGAAGCTCACTGGGAAGAAGGCTAGAAAACTAAGTAAGAAGAGAGCTAAGATTGACAAGTTGCAGAAGGTTCCGAAGGGAACCTCACAGAAGGAAAATTTTCAAAATTGGAGCTTCACTGGGATATCAGAACAACAACACATGGCACTTTTCCATGGCGAAGCAATATAGATGCTGGGGACATTATAACCGTTATACCAACACTCCAAACAGGTAGAAAGGAATTTATGGACAGACAACTCGCCCTCCGACCGTTGGGACCATGCCATAATAGACATAACAGAGTTAATGAAGGCTTCATACCCATTGCAAGCGACCCATTGACGAGTTACCTATTTATCACATTGTGCAATGCACCGAGAACACTTTTGCCAACCAAGAGTTTGAGCCTGCAAACTAAGTTGATTTTATACAATGATCAACATACTCTTGCTATCTATTCTATTGCAGTATCTAAGTTACTCCCCGAACCCAAGATTGTTAACCCTGAGTGTGTATGTCGGACGAGTTGAGTGCTGCAGAGAAAGCTGTTGAAGAAGTAATTATCGACCTCATGACTGAAAGAGTCATGTCGATGTCTACAGGTGTACAAGCATCGTCGATGAGAGGACTGCCAACCTCTTCGTCGACTTCTCGCGGTGCCAGACCATCTTGACCATCAGATGAAAAGCGAACCAAGCATAGGGATGATCTAGAGAATTCCAAATTGATCCTGACCATATTACCCGCCTATATTCCACCCCTGAGCGGCGCAGTAAACCGATACAACATGCCCAAAGATTTAGAATACACCTTGGTTATGGCGTACCTCCTGAAGGGGATACACATAATTCGAGCAGACCAAGATAAGATTACAACGTTAAAGTTTAATGACTTCAACCTCAGAGATCTCAAAGTCTATAACATGCTCGCCCCACATAAGTACCTGAAAAAAACTAAGGGGAAGAATTAGAAGATAATCCCCCAGTCGTGGATTATGAACCTCGTGCAGTCCACCCTGTTGAACATCATGAAGATTCCCCACTTTGGTAGACACCAGGAAGTCAATGCCTGTGTCAAGCTACTGCTTTATTGTTACCATGGTGGCTATTTGTGGCTAAACCACCATATAAAAGTTGATCTGACACTGATCAATCAGATCATGGGCTTGAGTATGCAAGGACCTGATCCACAAGAGTTTTACCCAAGAAAAACCATGGATCGCGCTTTAGCACATAAGATCAGGGACACTTATGGTGATTTAAAGAAGGGAACAAGAGGCTACAAGGTAGCTTCTATCCAGAGTGGCATAGTGCACCTCGCCGGTCAGTTGATTGCACGGAAGTTAGTAAGAAAGAATCGACCTACCCAAGTCACCGATTTTGTAGTCGACCTCATAGGGAAGTGCGCGGAAGGCCTTCAGATGAACTGGGTGAAGTACTTGATGAACCAGTTGGAACTCGACTATAGAGAAGCATAGGATCAAGGATATGAATTTCATTTCAGTTGGCTTTTGATCCTTATAGCTTTTATTTCCTGGGAGATGCCAGAAGGTGTGACCTTCCCGAACATCGAGCCATTTGAACTGTTGGCCGTGAAGTTCAGTACACTGTGGTATTCAAGCGATATGAATAAACCATGGCAGTCAAATGTTGTTTTTCATACCTACTACAATCAACTAAATATAACCATACATTCCGAGCCTTGCATGACTCTTAACACTCTACATCGGTTCAGGCCTTTGATGAAGTTCAACGCAGATTGACATTTTATTTACATCACAGCACGTGCCGACAAACACAAGCAACAAATTCAATCCTACTATAAGCTGAAGGAGGAGGACTTGGAGGAGATCACTAAGGACTGGTCGATAGACCTCCTTATTCCAGTAGACCCTATGGAGATATCCGACATCAAAATCCCAGAAACAATGCAGGATACACCTGGACCCAGCAAGACAAAGAAGACCGAAGAGGTCTAAGAATTAGACAACACATCCGTGAAAACTGCTTCCATATCACTAGAGCGAGGAGGTGATGGTGAAGAGTTGAATGACAAAGAAATTGAACAGAAGAAAGGAGATGAGGTTGACCCCCTGAAGAAGAGGAAAGGTTCACCTCTGAAACCTTCCTCCCGGAAGAAATCGAAGGCCACCATGATCAAGATGTAGACTGTCATCACCTCCGATGAATTTGACTTCCTCATAGCATCCCTGCAAGATGCTTCATTGGAAATAACAGAGAAACAATAAGAAAATAAAGAGGATATGCATGATCGACTTGAGACTGAACTCCAAGGGGTACAACAAGCCCTACAGTCCAACCATGTAGTCTCCACTACGCTGAGAGAACCAGAATTAGGAGATGAGATAACTCAACTCCATCGCATAGCCGATACAGTCGAATGTCGCCCTCGACGAGCACCTGAAGAAACAGAGCAAGCTTCCTAGGCTTTGACACAAGTACAAGGAGTACTCGTAGAGAAACGCAGTGCTGCAGGATAGGAAAATATTTCTCTCTAAGTGAAGTTTGATGAAGAAAAAGAACAACTACAACAAGAAAAGGAATAATTTCTCGTGGATCAACTTGAAGTAAAAGAAGCAATCAACAAATCACTTCTCTCTGTGAAGATCAAGTTACACAGCAGGTGAACCATCTCGCAGAAGCCATCTAGCAACTACAACAACACATAGCAGATTTGGAGCTATGCACTGTAACTGAGACCCCAGAAGATGTAAGAGACCAAAGAGAAGTAACCACCCAGCGTGCAGTCGAAAGGCTAAAGGCTCTTACCCTGGAATGTAAGCAAATCACTGATCATAGTGCTTAGACCTATGAACAACTCACAGAGAACCTAGAATTGAAGGCACTGGAGTTGCAGCTCCAAGAGGCGAAGTATCAAGCCGAAAATATACAGGCGCAGTTGAAGCCCTGTCAGCTGTGGAAAGAATGAAGCACTCCCAAGAGCAATGCACTGCACAACAACAGATCCACACTATCCAGAGAAAAGTTATGGAGGTAACTCAGAGGCTCCAACTTGTACAAGATAAGGCCTATCAATTGTTTACAGAGGTACAAGGCCAAGGAGTAGATCTAGAGCAGGTTGTCACTACAACTGAACAATGTCTAGAGGGGCTTATCAATGATGCAGTCATCCAAGAGTTTGCTGAACATGAGGCCGTAGCACAACAACAAGTCAAAGCAGCTCAAGCTAATCTCAAGGTGTTTGAAGCAGAACTAGTCAGACCAATGTGACTCGGGACGAGTCATAGGTGAGTGTTGGGGACCTGTTGGCCCTTAACCAAGTTTTGAGGATCCTTGGTCAAGTTTTACCTATTTTGGGACTTCGAAAACCTGTCAAAGACGGAGCGCAAGATGAAGCAGAGATCACGGGATCTCGACCCCTTTTTGGGTCCTTTTTGGGATTTGGGATTATGTAACGGGTATGGGATGTCAACCCTTGGGTTTACTCATGTTTAGGCCTATTTTGTAAAGTACAAATAAGTAGCTAGGTGACATAAGTAGTGGGATGATAAGCTAAGTGCTAAGTGCAAGTATGGTTTGTAGATGCTCTATGCATATTCTGAGAACCTTGTAGAGCAAAGTGAAAGTGGTTGTAACAGACTATGAAAGGCTTTGTGATAGACCTAGCTCAGGGAAGGAGGACCTAACGAGGTGCGCGCAGATCTCCCGTCCTATGTGGAGTAGGGTTTTTGTGGCTCTGTGCATGTAGATGACTGATTGAAGCTAATAAAGAATAAGAGTTGGTGGACGTAGCCCCAGGGTGGGGGTGAACCACATACATACTGTGTTATTCTGATCTGTGCGATGTTCTGATGTGTTTATGTCTTTACTTGCTAAGTTCTTTGATATAGATAGATAGATCCGTTTGTGATTTGTCCTTATGATGACCCTGGATGCTAGATCTGACCTATGTGAACTTGCTTAGTGCTCAAATATTCTATATCTAATAAATTTATTTATGCTAAGTGCTTAGATACATTAGATCTGGTTGAATGCTGCAGTGCTCTATTTTATCTGTGAAGTAGATAATGGTTAAATAATGACGAGACAATGCTAAGTGCTCTATTAAGTATTATAATCATAGATCTGTGTCCCAGTTAAGGTTGCATACACTTGAGTCCTGCAACCACCCTTGCCTCTACCTCGGGTTAGACTTCATCTGCTTCGTAGGTGTTGCCGAAAGGGCCAATAGTTAGGGATTTGTTGGTGCGCTATTGTAGCGTTGAACCCTGGATTTGCCCCTATGCCAACAGAACAATACTTATAGAATGGCATTGTTGTGGCAAAATTGATCCAAAACTTATTTATGATAAACATAAAACAACAGAAAATGAAACAATAGAAACTGAACAAAGCAAAATAAAACAACGAAACAAAAATCTATATACAACAATGATTTCCACATGGCATTTATCAATCAAGCTGGTTCCACATAATGTTTCAAGTGGGAACCGTTTGTACTATAGGAAAAAAATGCTCCTCCAAATCTTTTAAAAGATAAGAGTTTGTGCCTAGGACAAAAGCGATTTTGAAATGACCTAGCCATACTTTTTGAAAATTTGAATTCCTTTACTTTAAATTTGATAGCTTTTACGCGTTTGTTAAAATATTTCTTCACATTTTTCTGTCTTCTCTTTATGTTTTCCAAGGAAAACATTCTGTTTTCTTCTAAGGCTAATAATGCATTTATCCTTTGAGTGACATTGGAAGAATTTAATTCTTTAATTTGTATCATCAACCGTAGAGAGGAGAGTTCCATCTCGGTAGGTAGAATAACCTTTGGACCATAAACAAGCTGCAAGGGAGTGCAACTTGTACTTACCTTGGTGGTAGTGCGATCTTCCCAAAGGGTGTAAGTGAGGAGGGTGTTCCATTGACGAGGCTTATCTTTAATGAGCATATTTAATATGATCCTAACCAGATTTTTGTTAGTAGACTCGACTTTCCCATTTCCTTGAGGGTAATAAGCTGATGAAGTGAAATGTTTGAATTCCATCTTAGCTAGAAATTGAATCAATTTTTTGAAAATGAAAGCGAGACCATTGTTTGTAATAATATCTAAAGGAATGCCAAATCTGGATAAGATATTAGTTTCCAGGAAAGAAATTACTTGTTCATCCCATGAGTGTCTAAGAGGGAAAAATTCAGTCCACTTAGTGAAATAATCAATGGATGTCAAAATGAAAACCTGCCTTGCGGAAGATAGAGGATTAATAGGACCTGTTATCGCTCAGTTTGTAGTATAGGTCAAGTAGTTGGAAGGTAGGGACCAAACTGGCATAACAGGAGCTTCCCCACCCACTGTCACCTTGATGGGGGGCTCTTTCTATTCAGGGTGGCTAATACAGAGGGAGACGTCCCTAGTAATCTGGGGTATTGAAGGAAAAGGATTAAGGGATTAAGGCTCAAAGGTCAAAGTAGGCTTTCCCTTCACAGATTACTGCCAAGAAGATAGTCAAGAAAAGATAAACCACTGTAGAAGCACCTGTTTGCGAGACAAGGCAACAATACAACTAGTACATGCAAATAGTGGTTAATGCTTCAAATGTCAATGACTATCAATATGAAATACACATGAGCATAAATAAAAGTAATTATTGACGAAGTCAATGATTGCAATAAAGGCCATGGCTTATAATATTACTTCTTCAATAAATACCAAAATGACAATAGCATTCAATGTACAAGATCAATCTTTGGATTATCACAACACATTAAATATGCTCACATATACTGTTGCTGCGTCACTATACTAAGGGTGACGTCAGCCCTATTCTAGGTTAGTTTTGCTAGACAATGAGGTGGACGTTTTGCTAATTAAGCCAATGAAAATAATCAATACTTCAAAGTCTATTTCTAGATGACAAAGTCACGACGTTTTATGTCAAGCAAGAGTTCAAGAGAGGCATGACGTCATCATAGAATTAGGGTTAGTAAGTCGGTAGGGTTAGTTAGGGTTTCAAATTTTGGAAGTTTGAAAGGTTGTTTTAACACAATTGACTCAACATTAGAGTTCTAGACTAGTGCCTTAGGGTAAATGGAGTCAAGGAGCAAGGCTAAAGTCTCGGGAGAATCTAAATTTAAGGACAAGAGGGTTAGGCTTTCTAGTGCTGCAATGGCAGGGCCACAAAGTCAAAACCCTAAGGGGAGGAGGCTCATTCCGGTGTTGCTTAAGCAAGGCCTCATGCACCTCCCTCTTTCCTTAAAACTCTTTGGAAAAAACGGCTATCTTTAAAACATAAATCTAGGGATGAAAAGTGTTGTAGGGCCAAGGCTTTACAAACCCTAAGAGTCAAACCCTAGGTGTAAAATCAATTAGGCCTAGGATGTCTTCTTTCTTCAATTTATGTTTCAAAATTAACTCAGAAAAAGGGGAATTAGTGTAGAAATGGCTAGGCTATATTCTCCTTAATCAAATGGATAAACAAGTTTCCTATCATGGGGACATGAAGCAAGGACCTACTTGTGTGCTTTCTACCTAGGGTTTCAATGATTAAGCATAATGATAACAATATAACCATAAATGTAAGATATTTAACCTACAACCATTCAATCAAGAAGTTTTGCATGAGAAATACACTTACAAATAAATGAAGAGCTTATCAAACCCTAGTTGTAAACCTTCAAAATGATAGAAAACACCATAAATATTCCTAATATGATCCTCCTCAAGTGTAGCACCTCAACTCCAAGAGCCAATACCAAGACAAAAGACTAAAAGTAATCCTCTCACAAGAGAGTGAGTTGTGTTATTTTCAAAATGAGGCTCAACGTCCTCTATTTATATCTTCCAAATGACCTTTAATTACAAAAATAGGTCATTAAAACAACCGACAAGGTTGACTTAACAATATTACATTATTTGTCACATTAAATGCTAAAAATGTCAAAATATGAGCTAAAAGGGAGACGTCAGGCCCCTCTGAGGGAGACGTTGGCCCTTTTTGGGCAAGATCAACATCCAAGAAGCTAAACGTTGCCCCCCCTGGGTCTCCTGCAACCTGCCACACGTGACAAGTAATCCAAGCACACTGCCACATGCTCCAGAAAATGTCCAGCTTGCCCTGGGTGACGTCCTATCCATCAGAAACAATCATCTCATCTGCAGTGGGTGATCCCCCTAGGTCGGGCTCTACCAAATCATCCTGGGTGAGGACATCCTTCTTCTTCTTCATGCAAGGGCTCTTCACAATGTTGTCCTGCCTCTGCCATCCAAGCAATCATCTGATGGGATCTTCAGCCCCATGGAGGTCCGAACTAATCATATCCCCATGTGTACCGGTCCACTGGTACCTGTCCGCCGGGTATGGTCCTGCACATCAAAGACTACGCCCTGCATGGGTTCATCAGTCCTAGGGATCATAGCAATGTCAATCATATTTCATCATTAAATTTGTCAAATACATGCATGAAATTTATAGCATATCATCTAAGAGCTCAAAGACATTACACAGATCTACTATACAAAGCTGAAGAAACCGATAGAACAACCTATTGGGCTAATACCCACAAGATAAGGAAAGTTTCCTAAGAAGATCATTCAAGCCATGTTTTATGAGGTGATATGGTTTTAGGGATGTCCAGTCATAGTAAGACCAAGGGCAGGTGTTCTCTGTGGGTGCCTTTGTAGGAGGCGAGTTGTACCCGTCATGGATGCATTTTTTCCAAGCCCTTTATTGCCTTTATCTTTTTATTTTATTGTTTTTCTTTTTTTTTTACTTCAAGGTCTGACCAGAGGACACTGCCTTGGCGTGGTGACCAGAGCTGGCAGTATTACCCATTGGTATCTTCACAGAAATGATAAGGCTGGCTCGTGATGAGACCCCCTTTCCCTTGGCCATGCAACCAAAGGTCACTGCCCTGGCGTGGTGACCAGATGATGGCAATGTCATTATGTTGGATACCTATGAACATAATGGGCCGGCTCATGATGAGACCTCCCATACTCTTGGTTAGGTCTTGTTTTATTATTTTTCTTAGGGTCCCTTCAGTTTCTTATCGAGAGGCCTTTTATTGCCTTCTCGGGGATCCCCTGGGTGGAGCATCTCTAGGTTTTATTTCCTATGGATTTTATCTCTTACCAGCTGCTTTTACCCCCTGGGCCTTTAGCCCCTTCTTCCCACAAGATAAAGTATAACCCTCAAAGGTCATCCTAATGGCCGGACTAGGGGAATGGGATGGATGTGCGGGGTATAAGATGTAAAATGACAAAAAATGGTGGGAGTGGATGATGGCTCTGCAAATCCCTCTTGGTGGCTAACCAAAACCCATGAATACCAACTTTCTAAGTCACCCCATCAATCATCCCAACAATGGTCAAGTGGATTAGTGTAAGATCCAAGCAGTCATCGGAACTGAAAGGAACCTAATGCATACATAAGAAGGTTATAATGATCAAATACGACACATACTATGATACCTTAGACCAATTACCTCATGGAGCGAGAGTCCTCTCCGATGCAAGTCCAAGCCGGTGGTGATGGAATCTGTTGCTGCTGACAAGACAAGTCGGGTGGAGAAGAAGAAAGATGGGCCCTCCAGGGCCATACTCAGGTCAATCCTGCTCTCGGTACTTCATGTCTAGGACCTGTGGGCCTCGAGACATGATCTCCTAGTTATCCCTAGATATCGGGGATAACATCTGGCTCCAACTTGGGGACATGTGCTAACTGCAGAGTGCATGAGAACCTCAACAATCTCTGGCATAAACCTGTAGACCTGCTCACACTTAACAAGAAAGCATCAGCGTCAAAAGGTGGGGTGGTATTTCCACCCCGCAAAATAATATAATCATATATGAGATAAAACAATCAAGATGCATATATAAGAGAAACAAACAATAAAAGCATACAATATAATACACGGAAGTGCCTACCTACTTATACTTACCTGTATAATCAAGTCCCACCACCCTGGTGGGGTTTGAGGAGGCGTCCGTTGATGGGTAATGGGTGCCTTCTTCCTTCTAAGGTGGATAAATAATAAGAGTTATCTACTGATTCCATTCCGACCTTGAAGGGTCCGAGCCATGATTGTATACTTCCTTTTACATTAGTAGGCTCTCCTTTCTGAATATCCCACATCCATACTAACTCTCCCTCCTTGTATTTTCGGATCTTGCATTTTTCAGTTCCTTGAAGAACCCTGGTGTATTGAACTGAGGGAGGTGGGTGGGCTTCTGGAGTAAAGGTTTCTTGTTGGGACGGATGTATCTGCACATCTTGTTCATTCTTTGGCCTTTTCAGTATTTTGACCGTACCTACTTCTTTACTTTGAAATTGGTCTAGAAGTTGCTGATATTCTTCTTTCTTGGGCCACTCAATCTGGTCAAAGTCTTCTTCCGTAGTAAAGGGCATATCTTCTGGAGAGTATTCTTGAAGAGTTTGTATCACATCCTTTTG
>ML792119.1:675551-695955 GCA_009831015.1 Picea engelmannii | reverse complement strand
CAATTTTCCCCTAACCTATAGTCCAAACATGAATTCCTTTGCCTTGTAATTTAACTTTTTAACAATATTTAATTTTTATGAGATTTTGTGATTTTTATGCTATTTACAATTTTAATTACTTCTATGTGGGGTTTTTACATTTGACATAATGAAAATTAAATCTAACCAAGTAAAAGCAAAAACTAAAATGAAAAGGCAATTTATTTTGTATTGTTTTATAAGAAAATATTAAAAACAAAATTAAGAAGGTTAGAATAATTATGCTAGTTTTAAAGTGATTCGAAAATAAAATTTTACTAAACTAACATTAGTCTGAAGGTTATATGAGAGTAGCATTCTAATAATTTAATATTTTTTCATATTTTCTTTTAGAAGTTATGATGTAAAAATAATAAAAT
Source organism: Picea engelmannii (assembly GCA_009831015.1). Lineage (NCBI taxonomy): Eukaryota > Viridiplantae > Streptophyta > Pinopsida > Pinales > Pinaceae > Picea > Picea engelmannii. The sequence goes on along the minus strand of ML792119.1, from coordinate 695,557 downwards.
CAAAATAGTAAAGTAAGCAGAAGAAAGTTATGCACATTAACAAACTAATAAATAAAACTTTATACACATGGTTATAAACATGCTTTGTTTTTCCTTTTATATTTTTAACTTTAATGTTATATTTAAAAGAAGATGAGAAAAACTGAGGATTTTAAAGAAAAATCAAAGAGATAGTTCAGAGTGAGGAAGAAATAATTTTCATTAAAAGGGATTCCCATAAAAATTCATAAACGTTCAAAATATGCAAGTCTCTACGTAGACCAGGGCCAGGTATATGGTCTTTAGCCCCTCTAGACACAATGTACAATGGAAAGACCAACCATGAAAATAAAAAAATAAAGATGATCCAGAAGTGGAATGGAGCAACGATGGATGATCACAAGGAGAAAAGCCTGCATATAGAAACTAATTAGCGTCGAATAAAATCGAGCTTTAATACAACAAACTAACAAGTAAACCTTTACCTTGTGAATGCCAACAAGCTCATCCTCTCTTATCCTTTTTGCTGCTTTGCAAGACCCCTTGCTGTCGACGATTCCTTCAATCTGTGTTGAATATGTAAAATAAGAAAGAATGGAAACAATCCTCACAACACTCCAAGCATATTTATCTCTGAATTTTCTACCCAAATTTCTCTCTCAAAAACTTTCTCTTTAAAAAATCTTCTTCTGAAAAAAAATTGTTCATAAAATTCCCCCCTTGCTTTGCTGGGTGCTGCTTCTTTTATCTCATTTAGTAAACGGTTCCTTCAGTTAAGTGGTTTTGTAACCGAATTCGAACTGTCTGGGAACTTCCTTAACACATTACTAAATAAACTTACTTTTCTGTTGTTATCCCTGGGTCATTCGTTTGGGATTTATTCATGTGTTAATTATTATTTTCCATCATATTTTATATGTAGCATCTCTACTTATTTCAACTGTATTCTCTAGATTGGACTATACAAGAGTGAATTTTTTTATAAATTTTTCACTGGAAAAGTTACCAGAGGTAGAGCTTGATAGAGTTAATGTGCACTTTGTGTCTTTGCATTGCCCATGTTTTGAATCACAGTATGAAAGTGAGTCTGTATCTCTATATGAATCTCGTACAATCTATGCCTATAGCATTCTCACTCGCTTTGATGTGCTCTTGGGAGATTGTGTGCATTCCTTGCAACCGTTATCCACCCCCTTTTACCACTTTATAGCCACCTCACCCTGATCTTGTTGACAAGATGTGCAATTGTCCTCATGGCAGAGGACCAGGCCCTCTACTTACACATCCCGGATTTCTAGAGGAGAGACTTTCAACGCAGTAATAGTCCCGTGAGAAGGCTCTTTCCACATTTACAGTTACAGATATGCACGTTCAAAGGATACAAATTGGGACAAATATTTGACTTGATATGGAAAGAGTGGTACCCTAGAACGCCAATGCAATCTTTTATAAGTGACACTTTAAGCTATCACCGTGAGCTTGACACAACCTTCTTTGTATCTTTTTTTTTCTATACATCAGAGCAAGGTCCATTTCAATATCTTCCCCTCAATGCCAATTGTGGAATTGAACACTTGGGTTAATTTAGTGGTTAATTCAGTGCAAAATGTGTAAGACTACAACATATGCTACATGCATAATCTATAGATAAAAGTCCAATCATTAAACATGTTGGTGTTTTGGATACATTCCAAACATCCCAAAATCCTTATCAGCATAATGCAAAAGTATTTGCAATCGCCGAACCATGTCACAATGTAATGGTAGAGAAGTACGTCAATCTAAGAACGCAGGACTCACTGATAACCATGAAAGTGCTTGTAGTTCTGTTGCTACACACTCCAAAATATGATGACCCTCAACTTGGTAGTCCTTCCCTTCTACAACAGGTAATCAATTTTTCTTACCTTTCCCCATGGTTTCAGATGTAATAGATCATTTTTGGTCAATTGATACAATACATGTTCCCCCGCAATAATCTACCAAGCTCACCATAAGAGTAAATGGCCAATCATCTTTGGAAATATGCTGCATGGAATCTCTCCTGATGGAGGGAGTTGGTTTGGATACTACCAAACTAGTAGTAAAAGTGGATGCAAAGCCTTTGCTATGTAATACGTGTGCAAGTGGTGGAGATTGAGATGTAAGGCATGTTGGCAATTGCATGGGTACCAGAGAGATAAAATGAAGACCATGTGAAGGAACAAACAAGTTTGACACCGTTGTTGATGAAATCGACTTTACTGAGTTTAAACCTTCCATATAGTTTGATAGTCCCAAAGAACACCTTGAGTTCCACCTAATGAAGCCATCTCGACTGGAAAAACTAGCTGCAGAGAGTGGTGTATACACAATCCCACTAGACTGATGTTCTGGACCCATTGAAAACACCCTTTGGTATATCTTGTGAATTTCCAGGAATAGTTTGCTTTCTTGTGTTCACTTGCCCAAGGTTGCCTTTAATGAAACTAGATGACTTTGAATGTGAACTATAAGAAGAAGATGATTGATTGGGCGAAGTCAAAGCCCTATATTGGATCATATTGATTTCCTTCTACTGAAGTGTGCTACCACCACTTTTATGGCCACATTATTTATTTATATGGAAAAGGCCATGCATGCATTTGATTTGGCATATAAAGCTTTAAATAATGGTTGCAAATAGTAGGCCAAACTAATCCGCATGTAAAGTCAAGATTCATTTTTATCTTAAATAATAAAAATGTCATGTGGATGGGACATAATAACATGGTATAGTTTTGAAACGTAAAAATATTCCAAAGTCATAACCCTAAAGGTATGTTAATGATGCCATACTTAGGAAAAGAGAGGCATACGAAATAACTTTGGACATGGGTGTTTTGAGTGTAAGATTGAAAAAATTAGGAATGTGAGAAATGAGAGAATAGGCCATTTGAATTAACCTATATCATATCCAATAAAATATGTCGACTGGCGATCATGGACATTCATTAATTGATGCAACGCCCCACCTCAGAGGGTACTTCTTGACCTCCTGGCCAACGGATCTTCCATAGGACAGAACTAGAATGGTTCTTTAGGCCTTCAATAAACCCCAATTACAACTATCACATACATAGGTCCAATTCCTTTTCTCGCACGAATTGATTTCGGGCGCAAGCTTCCGCTCACTTGACCGCTGGCTGTGACCAGGTGCCTACCCAAAGGTGCTCCGTAACTATGGACTTCGGTTTTTTTGATGTGAGCCGCTACCAAATCTCCCGAGTCCCGAATTGACAGATTGATAATCTAATAGATTCTAGCTCATCTCCTCTGGACCCCTTCAATGTGACGTCGGGCTATGACCTAGGGCCCAACTACTGAGCGCTTCGAGACTTCACTCTTTGCATCTGTGAAATATAGCTTACCTCTCTTCTTCCGAAGTCCAAGACGATAATTCTTCTTGTGTCAGATCGATGGTCCATGTCTCCCTGCAACCAATGAATCATATCACCTTTCACGCTTCGCGAAGTTGACACTCTACTCCTTGCGATTTTCTCGAATCATGAAGCCTCCTCTTCTGATCGGACGATTGTTGACAAGTTAAGATCTTCCCCCGAAGGGATATCAAGCGTTTCTTTGTTAACTCTTTCCTCTGGAAGAGTTCTACACCGCTAACTCTTCTGAGCTTCAACTCTTGCACACTGAAAACGCTACGTCCACTTTGAGTTCTTCAAAGGTTCTACCCTTAGGAAATTTGCTAAGTAGTTTTTGACCACCAATCTAAAAACCGATCTCCCTCCCGAGCTTCGTGAAATTTGAGGGCGACTCAAACTCTTGAGTTCCCTTCTGAACAATTGTGAAACCTCTATCCTTCCCGAGATTAACTACTCCTTTTGACAAAAGTACTCGCTATTTCTCCTGAGCTTATCCTTCACTGCAAACTCAGAAGTTGTCTGGGTTTGTCTCCTCGCACACCTTGCAGACTTTCTCCAAATGTTCTTTAACTCTCAGAAAATATACCCACCTCTGTGCACTCCTTGCAACAGGGAATTTTCCAACCTTTCCTCAAGTGAACGAGCCTAACAAATGACTCGTACTACTCACCTTTTGCGTAGTTTCTGTGCACGCCTTGCACTCATGCTGATAGTGAAACCCCGATATCTCTCCTGAGGTTTCCTGATATTAACTCAGAACCCTGTCAACACACTCTTTGCAGACTAACAATGCACTTCTTGCAGGTTTTATCAGGAAGATAAACAATTAAAACTTATTGCTCTTCATAGAATCATTCACTCAACATTCATAAGTATAAAACAACCAAATAAAAAAGACTAAAATAAAAATGAAAACATACCATTCATAAGATGAACACAGTGAACATAACACACCATGAATTTAGATCAAATCCTTCTCTGTTATATTAATTTAAGTGTTCTATACATAGGGGTTTTCAAGAACTTCTTCAACAAATTCTATAATACTCTCTACGAGATATCTCTCTTCTCCTTACAATAATAATCAAACATATAGTTTACATATTCCTTACAAAGAGAAGCTCATTGAGCTTTTCCCTCCAACCATTTAAGTGCTATCTTATCAAAATTAAGAATATCAACTACTAAGGCCTCATATAATAAATGATAGGCACAAACATATAAGAGCAAAAGGCTACAAATATGTACTGTCCATAAATACATTGACATAATTACAATCCTTCTCGATCTTTCATCGAGGGTTTGTCTTCTTGTTCTTTTAATGATACTTTAATTTCAACCACATCAAAACTTTTAAACATGCCACATCCCTCAAGATTTTTATTTCTTCAAAATTTGCGTTGGCCGTTGACTTTTCCTTCTCAAGTGCCTTTGGTATGGTTGCTCCTGCATCACACTCCTCTGGACAAAAATTCATGGTCTCCTGTCCATGAGCTTCTGCACTGTCCTTCCATGTTTTTGGACATCTGCTTCACTAACCCAACTGGCATCCTCTACGGGGTGTCCTTTCCATTTGACTAGATACTCATAATAGGTTTTTCTTTTGGTCTTTTTACCATCCCTTTGATCAATAATCTTCTCCATTTGTGGCTTTTCTGCTATATGCATCTATTTTTCCCACTGAATCTCTTGCTGATATTTGGGTCCTCCTGCCTCATCTTCCCTACAAGGATACATGTCTTCTATGTTGAATATGGGTGATATTCACACATAATCCAAAACCTCTAATTCATAAGCATTAGCCTCAAACTTTCTCAAGATTTTGCATGGCCCAATATTTTTCATCTCAATTTTTTGTATGTTCCCCTTGGGAACCTCTCCTTTATGATATGTGATAAAACTAATTCTCCCACTTCAAATTGAAGCTCTCTTCTATGTTGATCAAATCTACGCTTGTACTCTTGGCTAGAGTTCTACAATTGTTCTCTGATCTGGCTATGGAGCTCCTGCATTCCTGCAACAAAAACCTCTACTCCAGCACTCCTGAACTCAGTCTATTCTATGTCTCTCAACTCAGACACTCCTCTTGGATGCATTCCATACATAATTTGGAATGAGCTCTTTCCAGTGCTTCTATTTGGTGAGTCATTGTAAGCAAACTCTGCTTGTGGAAAAATATGATCCCACTGAGTACGATGTTCAATGACCAGACTCCTCAACAAATTTCCCAAGATCTTATTCACTACCTCTGTCTTTCCATCTATTTGAGGATGATAAGCTGAGCCGAAGGAAAAATTTGTCCCCAACTTCTTCCACAGTGTTCTCCATAAATTCCCGACAAACTTGGTGTCTCTGTATGATACAATTCTCTTTGGCAGTCCATGAAGTCTAACAACTTCTTTAAATTTTTTTTTGCAATGTGCGTTGCATCATTTGTCTTCTGGAATGGGATAAAGTGTGCCATTTTTAAAAAATGTCCACTACCACAAATATGGAATCACAACCTCTTTGGGTTCTTGGCAATCCTAATACAAAATCCATACTTTTTGCATCCCAAGGCCTCTCTGGTATTGGCAATGGTTGATACAATCCCGTGTTATGTATTTTTCCCTTAGCATGCTGGAAAATTTTGCACCTGTTAACAAACCTCTTTACTTCCATTTTCATACCTAGCCAATAATACGAACAGTTCAATTATGAACATGTTTTTTCATGGCCAAAATGTCCAGCCAATCCTCCACTATGCTTCTCTTTCATAAGATTGTCCCTCATGGAACACTTTGGGATACATAGTTGATTACCTTTAAACAACAATCCATCCTAAATAAAGTATTCTGCCCACTGGCTTCTTTCTCTCAAGACAGGATTCATACATGCTTCATATGCTTCCTTGAAATCTGAATCATCACTGTACATTTCCTTAAGGTGTTCAAACCCCAAGGTCTTCACCTGTAACTCCTGTAGAATCAAGCATCTCCTGCTTAATGCATCAACAACCTTGTTAGCCTTTCCAAAGATATGTTTAATTACAAAAATAAAATTCTACATAAATTCAATCCATTTGGAATGTCTTTGATTCATCTTTTCTTGTCTAGTTATGAATTGTAAGGCTTGGTTATCACTGTATAAAACAAACTCTTTAGGAATCAAGTAGTGTCTCCATTTCTTTAAAGCTTGTATTACTGCATAAAACCCTTTGTCATATGTGGAGTTCTTCTTCTTTGTATCATTCAACTTCTCACTAAAATAAGCAACATGTCTGTTATCTTGGCTTAAGACAACTCCAATTGTAACTCCACTTGTATCACACCTTACTTGAAATGTCTTACCAAAGTCTGGCAAAACTAGAATTGGTTGTCCAATTATATTCTCCTTTAATAATCTGAAGCTCTTCTCTGCTTCTTCTGTCCAATTAAAAGACTTATGTCTCTTCTTGACTATGTCTAAAATTGGTGCACATATCCCACTAAAATTTCTGATATACTTCCTATAGAAACTTGCTAAACCATGGAAGCTTCTCACTTCAAAGATGTTTCTCGGTGACAACCATTATTTGATTGCTTTTACCTTCTTAGGATCCATCTTCAGTTCATTGGCCGAAATAAAAAAACCCAAATAAATGAGCTCCTTCTGCATGAAAGAATATTTCTTCAAATTTATCAGTATCTTTTCTCACTGCAACCTCCTCATCACTAGAGTCAAATGTCTCATATGCTCTTCTTTAGTCTTGCTGAAGATTAGTATATCATCAATATACAAAATCACAAACTTGCCAATGAAATATTTCATCACTTCTTTCATCAATCTCATAAAGGTACTTGGAGCATTTGTTAACCCAAATGGCACGACGATCCATTCATACAACCCTTCATTTGTCTTGAATTCTATTTTCCATTCATCACCTTCCCTCATTCTTATTTGGTGATATCCACTCTTTAAGTCAATCTTGGAAAAAAAATTCTCCACTTAAACAATCCATTAAGTCATCCATTCTCGGTAAAGGGAATCTGTACCTGATGGTGATTTTGTTGATATCTCTCGAGTCTGTGCACATTCTCCATCCTCCATATTTTTTTGGACTTAGTACTGTTGGTACAACACATGGACTCAAGCTTTACCTTATCAAACCTTTGTCCATCAAATCTTGAACTTTCTTCTTGACCTCTTCATTCTCTTGAGGTGTCAACCTATATGAAACTTTTTTTGATAGAATTTTTCCTGGTATAAGGTCAATATGATGGCTTATACTCCTTATAGGTGGCAATGAGGAAGGAAACTCATCTACGACTATATCAACAAAATTTTCCAGCAATTCTTAAATTTCTTCAGGCAAATCCTCTATTGAAGTACTTGTCAAAATGAATTTTGGTTTCCTTACTACAACAAACTGCATTTCTTGTTCTTTCTTGACTTCATTTAGGAGTTCCTTCCCGCTCATGAGAAGTATGCTTGTGCTGGCTTCTTCCTTCATTTTCTTGTCTTCAATTGGAAACAACATGTGTGTCCTACCATTCTTTTCCAAAGTATAGGTGTTCTTACTTCCATCATGAATGGAATTTCAGTCATATTTCCATGACCTTCCTAACAAAATATGACAAACATCCATATGAATCACATCACACAAGATCTCATCCCTATATCCTCCTATCTTGAATTCAACTTGGCACTGTTTAATAACCATTACCTGGTGTCCTTTTTGCAACCATGAAACTCTATATGGGCTAGGATGTGCAACGGTTTCCAGCTCCAAATTCTCCACCATCTCTGTGGATACTATATTTTCAGTACTTCCACTGTTGATTATCACTTTGCAGAACTTGTCCTTGGCCTTACAAGCAGTCTTGAACGAGCTGTTCCTTTGGACTGGTTTCTCTACTTCCTCCTCTGGTTTCAAGAGAACCTTTCTCATCATCAAAGACCTTCCACTTTCTGCACCTTCCGATTCAATATTTCTCCTTTGAGATTATGAAATGTGAGCTTGGTCTCCTCCTTGTTTCTTAATCTCAAGGCATTCCTAAGACATGTGTCCTACCTTTCCACAGGAAAAACACTTTACTTCACCTCCTCTGCCTCTTCCTCTTCCGCGAGGAAAAGTATTTCTTCCACCAACATATTGTCTCCCTATGGAAATTCCTCCTCTTTCTGGGTGACTATGAGGTTTCCTTACCTCATCCTTGGGCTTCTGAACTCCATCATGGGTAATTTCCTTGCCTCTGTTCAAACTTTGACTTCTGCCCCTTTGGATTTTTTTCCTTGCCAACTTCTCCTCTACCTTCAAAGCAATATGATAAGCATCTTCCACATTTATAATGGTCACCATGCTTATCTCATCCTAAATTTCATATCTTAGGCCATTAATGTACATGGCTACCTTCTCATCATCACTTTCCCTGTGACCTGCTCTAATATTCATCCTATAAAACTCTCCAGTATACTCTTTGACTGCCATTCCCTTCTGCCTCAAATTCTACACTCTCACGAACAAATTAATATGACAATCCCTGGGTATGAATTTAGCTTTCATCTTGGCTACTATTCTGTCCCAGCTCTTTATCTTCTTCTTTCCTTTGCACCTCTTGTCAGCTTGCAGTTCATCCCACCATAATGCTCCATGCCCTTTCAGTCTTGTGACTGCATGTTTGACCTTCTTCTCTTCTTCAATGTCTTCATAATCAAAATATATATCAAGAGCCCTGGACCAATCAATCAACTCTTCTACATCCATATTACCTTCATACATCGGGATGTCCATTTTTTCTCTTGCTCCGATCCGTGCAACAAATTTCAGTAATCATTCCTCTATAACAACTTCTTCAGTCCCTACTTCTTCACTTTCGGCCTCATTGATGTCTCTAGCATCAGGTGCCCTTCTTTGTGCTATATCCATGGCCTCCAAATGAGCATGAAGTTCTCTCATCTCTCTTTCCACAGCTAGGTTAGGCATAGGTCTCTCTACACGTCTCCTTGGAGGCATTATTCCAAGCTTCTTCTTCCTCTAAGTTAAATTTATTTCACTGTCCTGTGTCTTTTTCAGCCTACAATTTTTTTTTCCGTGTGGCTTTGATACCACTTGATGCAACGCCCCACCTCAGTGGGTACTTCTTGACCTCCCGGTCGACAAATCTTCCACATGACGGAACCAGAATGGTCCTTCAGGCCTTCAATAGACCCCAATTACAACTATCACATACACAGGTCCAATTCCTGTGCTTGCACGAATTTATTTCGAGTGCAAGCTTCCCCTCAGTTGACCACTGACTGTGACCAGGCACCTACCTAAAGGTGCTACGTAACTACAAACTTCAAGTGTTTTGATGTGAGCTGCTACCAATTATCCCAATTCCCGAATTGGTGGATTGATAATCCAACAAACGCTAGCTCCTCTCCTCTAGACCCCTTCAATGTGACGTCGGTCTATGACCTGGGGCCCAACTATCGAGCGCTTCAGGACTTCGCTCTTCACATCTATGGAAGATAGATTACCTCTCTTCTTTCTAATTCCAAGCCGCAAATTCTTCTTGTGTCTGATTGACAGTCTGTGTCTCCCCGCAACCAACAACTCAGATCACCTTTCGCGCTTCGTGAAGTTGACACTCTACTCCTCACGATTTTACCAAATCGGGAAGCCTCCTCTTCTAATTGGACGGTTGTCAACGAGTTAAGATCTTCCCCTGAAGGGATATCCACAGTTTCTTCGATGATTCTTTGTTAACTCTTTCCTTTGGAAGAGTTCTACACCGCTAACTCTTCTGAGCTTCAACTTTTGCACGTTGAAAATGCTACATCCACTTTGAGTTATTCAAAGGTTTGACCCTTAGGAACTTTCCTAAGTAGTTTTTGACCACCAATCTAAAAACTTCTCTCCCTCCCGAGCTTCGTGAAATTTGAGGGCGACTCAAACTCTTGAGTTCCCTTCTGAATAATTGTGAAACCTCTATCCTTCCTGAGCTTAAATAATCCTTTTGACAAAAGTACTCACTATTTCTTCTGAGTTTAACCTTCACTGTAAAATAAGAATTCCTCTGGGTTCCTCTCCTCGCACACCTTGCATAATTTCTCCAAATGTTCTTTAACTCAGAAAATCTACCCACCTCTATGCACTCTTTGCAACAGGGAATTTTCCAACCTTTCCTCAGGTGAACGAGCCCAACAAATGACTCGGCCTATGCAAATCCTGCATAGTTTTTGTGCACGCCTTGCACTCCTGCTGATAGTGAAACCCCGATATATCTCTTGAATTTTCTTGAGATTAACTCAAAACCCTGTCAACGCACTCCTTGCGAACTAACACTGCACTTCTTGCAGGTTTCTCAGGAAGAGAAACAATTAAAACTTATTTCTCCTCACAGAATCATTCACTCAACATTCATAAGTATAAAAAAACCAAATAATAGATACTCAAAGAAAAATGAAAACATACCATTCATAAGATGAACATAGTGAACATAACACACCATGAATTCAGATCAAAGCCTTCTCTGTTATATTAATTTGAGTGTTCTGTACATAGGGGTTTCAACAACTTCTACAATTCTCTCTATGACATATCTATCTTCTCCTTACAAAATAATCAGACATATAGTTTACATATACTTTACAAAGAGAAGCTCATCAAGATTTTCCCTCCAACCATTTAAATGCTATCTTATCAAAATTAAGACTATCAAGTACTAAGGCCTCATGTAATAAATGATAGGCAGAAACATATAAGAGAAAAAGGCTACATATCTGTACTGTCCATAAATACATTGACATAATTACAATCCTTCTCGATCTTGCATTGAGGGTTCATCTTCTTGTTCTTTTAATGAAACTTTAATTTCAACCACATCAAAACTTTTAAACATGCCACGTCCCTCAAGCTTTTGATTTCTTCAAAATTTGCGCTGGCCGTTGACTTTTCCTCCTCAAGTGCCTTTGGTATGGATGCTCCTGCATCATTAATCAATAAATATAGTAACTTTTGGAACATTATTGAATGACGAGGTATTTGAAGGCATCTTCCTCAAATGTGTAGCATCAACTCAGTGAGATCGCACAATAATTTAAGCAAGAAATTGCAAAATGAGAGGGGAAGCCTGACAATGCTTTACCAACTAAGTACTGTTGACGAAAATCATCGTCAAAAGGGATGTGCACATAGAAATAAAGTTCCTTCTTTGATTTTACCTATATTTGAATGTTGCAGACTGTTATAGGAGAGCATGCTTCTATAATTTTCATTAGTACATGATAATCCTAGCTCTTCCATGATGATTTTTGACATTACGCTTGGGCCCGAACCACCGTCAATTAGGAAACAATGGGCTTAATCATATCCATAATTTTTATAGAAATGAAAAATGGAGGGTTTTTTATAGGGTGTCTAAAATTATTTACACCTATATTATTTATAGTGGGATCCTCTTGTTTTGTCTCTTCACAAAGATTGGCTATGGTGGAATATTTTCCTTCCATAAAATTCCTAAGATGCTTTTATTGTTCAAGGATGGAAACCATGTCCAAAATAGTAGAATTGACCTTGATATTAGCCAATTGGTTAAGGATGTTATACTTGGAAAAGGGAAGAGGGGAAGAAACTCCTTGACTTTCAAGAATTTTGATAGTTTGTACATTAGTTCCTTGTGAAGATGAGGCTAGGGTGGAAGAAGTACGAGGAGGATCGTGTTTCCCTTTAGGATCATAAGATTTGTTCCTAGTATTTGTGATCATAACATCTTCCGGTTCTGCCCAATCTAGAACAACAATAATGGTTTCGGGCTTCTTGCCAAAGATTTTATCTCTGGCACTCTTCTTAACTTCACACGTACTTTCTTCATGATTTTCTTCGCAAAAGTTACACCAACTGTGAGACATAATGGCCTTGGGCTGAAAATTATTTTCATTTTTATTCCTAAAAGGCACCGCAGAAGAAGAATATGTCTCAGGAGTAAGTGAGAGAACATTCCCCTTTTGTTCATAGGATATCATTCGATTGTTCATATCTTGTACAAGTTGTATGAGGGAAGACATATCTATTTATTTGAACAAGTCTCCTTTAGGGAGACTTGTTCTTTCAGGTTTCTCTTCGTACTCTAGGCAAGTGTGGAGAGTGGATCCAAGATTTTGAATATCCTTTTCTTCGAGCCTATGATGATAAGGAGAGGGAAGCACATTATAGTAATTCATGAAAGTGGCTTGGTTTTGGGGGCGGATTAGTTCATGGATTTAATTGTACAATTTGGTGAAGTAGAGGTTAAAGGACTTAATAGTCTCACCATCTATTTAAGAAATATTGTTATATTCCCTTCACTATTCGACTGGGCTCTTGGATTGTCCATAAGTGAACTTGAACCAATAAACCAACTCTTCCCAAGTGGAAAGGATCTTTGGAGGGATATCAAAGAAATCAACTGCTGCTTTCCCTTCAAGGGAGTTGACAAATAAGCGCATGCATGTATCATTATTGTTATCTCTGATATTATGAAAAGCATTAGAAAATGCCACTAGGTGTTTGTTTGTAGAAACAATATTATTCCTTGAGAACTTAGGAATATTCTATTTGAACTTGGGTAACGAACGAGTAGGAGGTGCTAGATTTAAGGGGGAAGATACATGCCATGGGGTAGATATAACATCTTCCTCAAACTGAAAAAGCCTATAATTCTTTATAACTTTAGCAGGGTTGGTAGTCGATTGTATAGGAACTTGATGACTATATATACTACCAATTACCGATGAGGTCAAAGTTGGGATGATGAAGCACCTCCAACACAACTAGCACCACTCGTAGATACCATTTTGAAAGTGATGGGTAAAGGAGAAAAGGGTGAGCTGGTAGAATCAAACAAAGTCCTCCTTAGAGTACTTTCTTGGGTTGACAAAATAACTTTCCTTATTCCTATATCAATGATAAGGTTAGATTCAGGGGACAATCCTCTTCTTCTTCTATAAATGCGAGGATTTGAGGACATGAAAAAGAAGACAAAAGACTCAGAAAAATGGAGGTTACTGCTGATTTCTAGGCTACCTTTTCCTGGATTCCCAACGTTCATAGATACTTATATCTTGTTCAACTAATTCCCAAGAGCATTCAAGCTAGGCCCAAGTACTAGCAATTTCTAGGATAGTATTGAATAAGGTCAAGGAAATGCTAGTCTATTCTTTAAGATCGTGTTCAAGACTAGACTGCCTTGTAGAAGGTACTGTCATGAGAAAAATCAATCAAAGAGTACTCAGAAAAAAAACATAAAGATTCAAATATAATTGTGAATACAATCAACCAAAGAGATATGGAATATCTCCCCAGTATGGTCGCCAAATAAATGTTGAAGAAAAGGTATGGAACACCCTACTCAATCATTTTTAGATTTTGCCTGGCTAGGAAAAAATAGTTGGGAATGCCATCTGAGGTTTATAGCAACATTCACTCAATCCACAAGTATTAATTACAAGGATTAAGGCTGGTTTTGTGATTTGTATATGTTGCAATCTAAACTAAAATTTAAACAAAGCTACAAAAATGTATACAACTTTTACAATAAAGCAAACATGGCGACCAAAAGAGAAAGGAAGAACCAAGTCGTGAAAACACAGGTATGAGACAAGACAATAATATGATTTTATTTCATTCTGAGATACAAAAAGGGCATTTCTCTTTACAAACCCCTGCGAGGGTATGGACCAAAGACAGATTTAGAGGTATCCGATGGGAACCATACAAAAAGACTCCGATAGTAAAATAAAACTAAAATTAATGATTTGTATCAACTTGCCACAAAATGCTTCCATTTGAATTTGTAAGATATTCTTTATCAACCATGGAAATTAATTCAAAAACAGACAAGGATACACATGCTATCAAGGATGAATCAAACACCTTTAAAACAAGCTGCTTGAAAGTATGATTCAATTTTGAATCTTGCTACCTTCAATAAGACCCTGTTGTCAACAAGAGGAGTATGCTTTCAAGTAAACTAAAAAATGAATGAAAACTGAAGCTATCTCATTAACTAAAGAGAAAACCTTAGTCTTGTCTTTCTCCTTCTATTCTCCCCTTGTCTCTTCTTCTCATTGAACCTTTATTCTTTCTCAATAATTTCAGATAGTTCAAATACTTCCTTCAGTTAAGTCAAATTAACTTAAATAATTAATTGAGGGAGAAATAATTAATAATAATATATAAATAAGGGTCTAGTAAATAATTACTAAATAGGCAGGACCCCCTTGTGGGACCCCCTTGTGACTCCCATCATTCTCTTGTCAATCATCAAATATACAATACAAAATTTATCATTTGGATCATATAACACCCTTGTAGCTCCCATGGATATCATTTAACTCGAATATTTAAATATCAACAAAATATAAGGACATATCCCAAGAAAACAATATATCCATTTTATCCACAAAAATATCCAAAATAAATCTTTCTTTCCAAAATAAGTTGAAAATTATTAAACATTGTCTTCATCATTGAAAATCATAAAAAAAAGCATTTAAAATCCATATTTGCTGTTTTGCGAGGCATACTTCCTCTTCTCACTACTATCTCCAACTAACTTTTCTTCGATAGCCCTTGGTTGGTTAGACCCTTGGGGTTGTATTTCGTTGATCAAATGGGAGCAGTCATCTTTTAGGTGGAGATGTGAAGACACATATTTATAAGATTATGTGGATAGACTAGAGGGGGAGGCTGTTGCTTTTCCTTTGTCTTGCATAGGTTGTAGGATATCAATTTTTAATCTTTTACTGGCATGCAAGGATTGTACTGGTGAAACAATAAGAGAAATTTGAACATTGGGATTAATTGGTGGTGGTAAAGGTAATGACACATTGGGCCAACCACGGTGGTGGGAGATAGGCTGGTGGACAATTTCTTGCCAACTGTCATTAGCGGGGACTTCGGGCTGCATTAACACATGTGGAGTAACATGAATCCCGAGAAAATGCTGAGGAGGTTGAAATGTGGGTCTGTCACATCGGGGATGCAATATATGATGGCCAACCCAATTGAAAAACCCAGCTTGAAACAACTGGTTTAACTCTTGTGGATCAACATTGAAGTGAATAGAAAACCGAGGCCTTCTATGGCCTCACTGCTAGTTACCTATGCCTCTATTATTTCGGCTATTACTTCCCCTACTGAAAAAACTCATCTTGTAGCAATATTTATCCATTCATGAAAAATTATTAATAATACTTACATGAAACTCTACTTAAACAAATAAAGAGTTGGCTCTATTATTTACTACATGACGCATGCATTCCATCCATAAAAAAAATACACCATTTATTAATTGCCACATGAACATGGAATTGATAGGGTCATTATGAGTATAGAGGGATTGTATTTAGCGTAAAGTGATATCATGGAGGGGGAAATATTCATGAATATTGTTCAATCAATGAATAAAACAATCAAACCGTGTATACAACCAGCTCCCAAAATACCAATCGTCACTTAACTTACACATCATCTTTTTCTTTTCCACACATACTTTTCTTTAAAAATGAGTAACGACAGAACAAGGAGGGAAAAATGAAATTGGGATAATGAGGGGAGTGTATTTTGCATAAAATAGTATCATGGAAAGGACTCCCATGGATACTGTTTTATTAATATATCAATCAATGCCATTTCCAACATTGAAATTTAAACTTCTTCAATGTTTCAAAATTGAAATTCAACACTCTGTTTCCAAAATTCAAGAACTGATATTTCAGTTCCAGGGTGTTCATTTTCATCTAGAATTTGCATTGCATAGGAATCATTTCATAATACTTTTCTCAATAAACATTCAACAGTAGTAACATAGCTTGCACGCAACAAGGTTGAGGAGTGAGAAACATCATAACAATCATCAAAATAAACACAACCAACGGTTGAGGAATGGACAGACTGTGGTTCCCGATATCAACACCAGTATATTAAAACCAACATGGTTCCACAAAGTGGCCACAAAAGGGATTCCTTTGTATAACATAATTCAAAATTGAAACTTCAAATAACAACACTCCTAAAATCCTTTTCATTCTAGATCACAAAACTCATTCAATGCATATATAATTTATCCACAGAGGTATTCCTTTCACACAAAATTGAACACACGATAGGTCATATCCCTTAAACAATGTTTTTGCAATGCTTTCATCACCCCAATATCTCCACATGACAGACTTTATTATCAGACAAATGAGTGGGGTTAACATTCTTTCCATTTTTGCATAACGAATAATCAACTAAGCACATGACCCCAAATGAACACAGACAATGCCTTTATCAAAATTTGGGTTGGACACCTCCACAATAATTCCCAATACACAAGGTTCAATACATAAAAATGAAGAGTAATGCGGTGAGGGGGATGAGCTGACCAAATTGAGGGTTTAGCCAAAAGGAGCATGAGAAGCTTAAAACCTCCACAAAAATTCATATTTATATTCATAGAAATATTATAAGGATGCATGCACGATGGATATGAAGACTAAAATCTTAAATGACATGCATAGTGTTCATATAACCCACAGATAAGGAGAAATGATACTCTTAGGGAAGAAACCCAAAACAAGAAACCAGAGGCAAGGTAAGCCTGAGAGTCCCCAACTGTATTCTTTCCCACAAGTAAAGATGAATACCATATACAGTAAGAAAATCCACACAACTTTTCAATGTGCATGGATCAAATAAAACACCATAGAGACCAACACTTAACCACCAATCCATACACAGTAAAAAAATCCATACATTATAACTTTGGAAATGCATAGACAACGAGCAAACTCAAGAGCCAACTATTGACTTAATTAAAGAGCAGAGCAAAATATTCATGGATGGAGCAACAAGAAACTCATACCTATGTAAAAATTTCTAAGGAGAAACCACCAAGATTTTATATCTCTTCCACGACCAAACAAAAATGAGAAGCAACAACCAACAAGAGCAAATACAAAATGACTAGGGTGGTGAGCTCGATGAGGGTTTCAACAACATGCATCTACTACACTTCATATTTACATTCGTCCATAGCCAGTATGAGCAAGATAACATACAACACATCAACCACTAACTCCAAATCAATTAATGCAGGTCGAATACACCACCATTTCCCTCAGTTTCCAATTTAACAAATGCGCCAACTTTTGCTTAAAAACTCCAATATGACGTATCTCAAATACTTTCTAGGGATACCATGTTCCAACCCTACTTCCAATTCAAACAATGCCTATACCCTTGTAGCATGAAATCACCACATCACACATATAACTTAAGCACGGAGTTTAGGACCTTCCTAAAAATAAATGTAACATAATAATACTTGTGAGTTTTATATAAAAAGAACACCATTCCCTTTAAATCATATCACCCATAACATCATATTTGATTAATCATTCCGACAAATATTTTAAATGCAAATAAACTGTAGGGATCATCTCAACCAACTCATAAGCATGTACAACATAAGTGTCGTCTCTTCGCCATAGTCACACAAGTTACACAAGGGGTCACACCTATTAGTATATTATTAAATATAGTTAATAATAAGGCGTTTGCAATCATTTGCAAGCATGTACCCTATGTTGCACTTTTGGGCGTCAACAAGGCACACTAGAACACAAAAGGGATAGTATAATCGACAAAGAACATGCTAGTCTTGTGGGAGAACAATTTCAAGCTAACACAACCACAAAGAAAATCCTCCAAGTAGGCCTATGGTGGCCCAAATTGCATAAATAATGGATATTGGGAATTAGTGGGTGTGCAAAATGTAAGAGAATGGTATGACTACTTTTGAAAGATAAAATTCCTCTGTAATCAGTAAATCCTAGTACCATTCGAAATATGGGAAATCGACTTCCTCAATCCATACCTGAAAAGGGAAAAATGCATAGGATCAAGGTATATCATCATTGTAGTAAAATATTTAACTAAGTGGGATGAATCAGAACAAATCGAATCATGTACCAAAGAAGTTGTAACAAAATTGATTTATGAAAACATAATTACAAGATCAAGATGCCCAATAATTTTAATAAGTGATCAAGGAACACACTTTGTGAATGGTACAATTAGGATATTGTTGGAAAAGTTCACGATCAACCAACAAAATACACCAGCTTATCATTCAAAAGAAAATGGAGAAGTCGAGTCATTTAACAAGACATTGCACAAAGGGTTGATAAAAATTTGTGGCATCAACATAGATGAATGACATGATAAAGTATCGACTATCTTATGAGCATATTGAACTACTTTTAAAATATTGACTGGTCATACACCTTTCAAATTAGTATATGGACAAGGAGCAGTGGTTCCCCTACATTTCTGGAGGAACACAAAAATATATTCATTGGTACTCCACTTTGACCTCTGCATGGAAAAAAAGGAAAGGTTCTATCGAGTAAATAAACTTCAAGAACAACACATAATTGTACTCCATCACTAGGTAGTCCAAAAGCACTAGTAGAAATCTTAGCATGACAGACACCTCTGGAAAAAAGATATAAAGAATGGCGACTTGGTTCTTTTATACAACAAAAAAATTAAAGGAAAACCAAAGAATCTAGAAACTACATGGTTGGGACCCTTTGTAGTCGAAGATATCCAACCATCAGGTGCAGTTCAACTTAGAACATTGCAAGGAAAACTCTTTGAAAAAGTCATCAATGGTGCCCATCTAAAAAAATACAACCCCTGAAAAAAAAGTCCATTAGTGAAAATTTATTTAGAAGTGATAATGGATTGGGACTAGACTAAAAACCACTATGTGATGGTCTAATCCTTGAAAAAGAGAGAGAGAAAGAAACCCCCCCCCAATAAAATAGTCGGTTATGAAAGAATCATGTAAAAAACCGTCCTAGGATGAAAATTTATTTAATGAAGTCATAACTGACTGGGACCAGTAATAAAGGACAAATCATACAAATCTTGGTTGGATTATCAAGAAAAAGAACATAAAAGGAATGTATAATTTTTCAACAAGAAAATACAAATAGACCAAAGTACTTCTTCAAAGGACCACAACTATCATAGAAAAACCCACAAGTGCATCCTAAGGATTTTAGAAGATTTTTGGACCAACAAAAAAGGAAGGAATCAATCGAGCCATGAAAAAATTAATCAAGTGAGAAAGGGAAAATTGAGTTAAGTGAGTGAGGATCAAGTGAGTGTGGAAAAATTAAATTGAAAAAGTGTAGACAAGAAGAATTGAACGACCAAGAAAAGCATAAAATATGAAAAAGTCAACATATCGACTATGACTGTTAAGAACCAAATATCAATATAGCATAGAAAAACCTCAGAAAAAAGTACTCAACGCCTTGAAAAAGAGATAATTCTAGATAATAAGCCTCTTCGAGGGGGAAACCTCCTTTTACCCCACTTAAATGTTCAAGTACAAGATGATTCAAAATGAAAATGTCTCCTTGGTATATATATAGGAGACTAGGAGGTATAATTACAACTAATGGCCTAAAGCTAACATAAATAAAATAATATTACTAATAAAATATGCCCCAATTAAGGGGTAATGAGCCAATATTAGGGCTTAACATGCCCCTCCCCTTGAGACAAGTGTTGTCCGCAATGCTTGAGTAACTTTGGATGCTTCTGTATAAAAGACTCATCTTCCCAAGTGGAATATTCAGTCG
>ML792119.1:653553-671390 GCA_009831015.1 Picea engelmannii | reverse complement strand
TCCCTACGCATTTCTTCACCTTCATCAAGAGTCCAAGTAGGATTTTCTGGAGGCTTAGTTGGTGTAGAAGTTCCCTTTTTGGGTGGCATGTTGGCCAAGTATCACTTTTGAACCTTGATTTTGAGGTGGTTCTGCTAGACAATTTTCTTCTGTTGTATCTCCCAAGTTTCGACCCTTCTGGGTATGAAAATTTATTTTATGTATTTCTCTGATATTTATTCTCTGCAATGCCACAGGTCTGATCAAAATTGGATGTGCCAAGTGGAATTTACGGTAACTTCCCCACAACTTGTCTATTTTTGGCCTTTCCAGGAGATCTCACTTGTATAGAGTGCCCCACACCAAATAATTGATATAAAATTCTGAAACTCGCACCCAAAATACTATAGACTGTCCACGATCCAATGCAACTAGTCCCACTCAATTTGGATACTCTAGGAAGAAGTTATGATTGTTTTACCTAGAACACCTTCTTGAGACTAGTCAATAGGACTAGTCATATACCCTATTTTACACAAGGTGTATATACAAATGTAAGATGACCCAGAAGCTGAAATTTTTACCACAGATTCCTTCCTAATTTCTGTAAATGGCCTCCAGAGGGCAGGTTGTGAAACGTTACAAAAATTTTTTTATAGTGAAAATTCCACAATGACTTAGTTCAGGATGATTCCAGAACCCTATCTTGTACATGTTGTATCTCCAAAATTATAAGGCCTCAAGAGCTGAATTTTGAACCCAACGTACCTTGATCCGTCTAATAAATATCCTCCAAGCCGTTCCTTCTGAAACATTGTAGAAAAAAAATTATAGCGAAAATTCCAAGGTGTCTTAGATGTAGCAGCAAAACCCCAAGACCTTGAGCTCTGATACCATATGTTAAGAACCAAATATCAATATAGCATAGAAAAACATCAGAAAAGTACTGAACGCCTTGAAAAAGAGATAATTCTAGATAATAAGACTCTTCGAGGGGGAAACCTCCTTTTACCCCACTTAAATGTTCAAGTACAAGATGATTCAAAATGAAAATGTCTCCTTGGTATATATAGGAGACTAGGAGGGATAATTACAACTAATGGCCTAAAGCCGACATAAATAAAATAACATTACTAATATAATATGCCCCAATTAAGGGGTAATGAGCCAATATTAGGGCTTAACAATGACCATAGAATTGACCGTGAGAAACAAACCAAACAAGCAGATTGTATTGACCACAAAGAACAAATAAACCAAGCTAATCGTATCGACTATGAAAAACAAATCGACCATTCGACTTCTTCAGTAATTGACCAAAGTCATTGGATTACACATAAACAATCCATCAATCAGGAAGAGAACCCACACAAAAGACACTTAATGACAATAATTAATGAAGGAAGCCATCAAATTATCACTTCCACATGTGATTGGACCAAAATTCCACCTGAAATTTTCTATAAATATGACTCCCTAACAACATCAAAACACATTGCTCGAATCCACAACTAGTCTACATAATTATCGCTGCACAAAAATCCCTAATAGAAATTGTTGTGATCTTGACCAATCTAAACGAAGTAGAAAAGAATAAACTAATGAAGAAATGGCTCCCAAAATGTGAGGCCAAGTCCAAACCAGTGAAAGTCTGGTCAAACTGCATAGAAAGAAAAGATTCGACAAAGAGAATCCATTATAATTAGAAATTCACATGAATACAATTCGATAGGACTAGATGGATGATATATACTAGAAGAAACAATGGATGAACTTCACCAATCGGGGGTTTGTAGTTGTGAAATGGAGGAAAGAAGCAATAATGCTTGATAAAGCATAAATTAAAACTTACATCAATGTCCTGGATGTTACATATTTTCAAGGCTAGAAGAAAGAAGCATCTAAATTTATTATAAGTCTATACCATCAGGGGAAGTTGTGGCTGGACTATCCACTTGTAGTTATGGAAATACTAATACACAAAATCACTGGGTTACCAAATATGGATGAAGCAACAACAAAAATGATTGACCCAATAGCCTGGATCCATAAATTTATAGAGACAAATTCAACAAAGAATTCAAAAGGATATTGGACATATAGTCGAGGAGGGAAAAATATTTAATTGTGAAGAGCACCTGAAAGACATCCTCAAAACAAACTACCAAGAATGCCAGGAATCCAGCAAGGCCATTAGGTACACAACAATTATCCTTCCCTGCTAATCTAGATAGAAACAATCCAAATCTACCCAGTTGCAGAGACTACATTCACTAGCAATTCAACCACAACCATGTACAAATTCCAATTTTTTGCTGCATATTGGAAGGGGAAAACTGAAGAACATTCACCCCAATACATGTTCCAAGAATGAGTAAAGACACTAAAAAATGACAGTATTCATTGGAGAGTTTCCCAAAATGTAAGAAGAGGGCTATCACCATCTATACATGTTCAGTTAGAGCTCAAATTTGCTAAAGTTTGGTATGCACATGGACAAACTAAACATCAACTAGAATAACTCCCATACCAACTGATTGTCCAATAGATATTTTAGGAGATCCAACGATAGATAAACACCATTGCTTATATTCCACCACTTGTTATAGAAGTCATTACTGATATCATCATGCCATTAACAAATTCATAAATCAATGAAGAAGAAGAGCCTACCTTATACACAATTTCATTTGCTGTTGGCAGGGGCAATACATCAAAATCCTCTAAAAATAGGATGTCTACAAGAAAACAATTAGATCAAATAGTAGAACAAATTGATATAGACAAGGAATATTTAGAAGCTGAATTACTATTGGATCTCTTGCATGCATCCTTTTTAATGCTGGGGGGGTCGATGACCTATGGTTCCTATAGATTTTACCAACAAAACCCCCAAGGCATCGACATATCAATGTTCAATCAGAGACTTAAGAAGGTCTCACCCGAGACATGATGAGAATTACATAGACCATCTCATATTACATTGATGATGAAGGGTTAAATTACATAGGGAGTCCACTCGAGATGACATCCATACATTCCATTTAAATATACTTAATGATCATCAACAGGTAACATTAACAAATACATTCATTGAACACAAAGTCAACACAACGAATGATAGGAATAACAACAACTTATATTACTTTCATTCAACTAGTGGCATAGATGGACCGAGAGATTCATGATTCATTAGAAACAACACCCTGTGCTCTCATACATTCTAACAATAATGCATTAAAAAGGGACATGCAATCTATTAGATTCCACTCATGCTACTAAGATGAATCTAAGGCAAACTTATTACAAAACCAGTTCCAACTACATACAGAACCCGAATCACAACTAGGATCTTACAAAACATAGCCAGACTCATCTCTCGATTGAGAGAACTCAGAGTGAACCCATTGAATGAATAACAACCAACAACCTTCTTTGTGTCATCACTACTACCTTTATGTTTCCTTCTCTGCTCTATCACTCTGTCACTTTTAGCTTTGCTCCACTTGCCCTATTGATTTCTAGTCCTGCACGCTTCTGCCACCTGCATGAAGTCCATGTAGCTTCTTTGGAGTCATGGCATCCTTAACTAACTTTCCATCTTGTCCCTTAAATTCTCCATGATCTCTCATGCTTTCCGAGTTAATCATTCGATAATATTTCCCGAAGTTCCTCTTCTTGATTCTGACATGTATGTAATATATTCTTGATTTCTAGAATGCATAGTGGAACTTGGAATGGCACATGTGCCTTATTTCAACCATCACACAACTATTGGTGTGCTTGCAAAACTGTAGTGAATGCACAATTGTGTTTTCACGCGTGCAATATTTACCTCAAAACTTTGGGTGCCAACATTTCCAAATAAAGGACTAACTAAAATTTGATATAAATTTGATATATCGCTATTCAATTTTTAGTGATGTCATCTCATTTCCTGAAGAAACTATTTTAAAAATTAATATTTGCGAGTTATATCTAATCATTATTAAAATAAGATCTAGGTCTAGGACTACAACACATTATGCTAAGTAAAATCAAGAATTTTTTTCATAACCTAGCAGTTTCATAGTTCTAGATATAATTGGGATATTGATGTTTTCATATGAGGGATCAATGCATGGAAAGTTAATATTACCTTAGATTTTGTTATGAGTTCAATCTCCACTAGGATCCTTTGAATGGAATTACATTCAATGGTTGATATAGAAGTGCGCATTGATAAATATTATACCATAGATGACATCCAAGGAACCCACCTATTTAGATATTCTATAGTAGGAAGAGAATCCAAAATCAGAGTGAATTGATATAACTATGCAAAATTTTAGAAACAATACAAATCATATCAAAGAAAGGGTATTCATGATGTGATAAGCTCTACAAAACTATGCAATAGTGAAACCATTAGGAAAGTAGACTCCATGGGTACAATTTTCATGATCTTTTGAGATGGTTACTCTCATGAGTAAAATAAAACCAACACATTCTAAACTTTGAAATTGAATTCACAATGAATCAAAGGAAATTACATGAAATTTTGGTGGTTGGAATCATTATATTAGAGTCATTAAACATTGATGGTTGGAATAATGGATGGATGCTTCAATTGTCCCTATAAAGTATGTGTTAGATTTTGATTAATCAATGCATTATTCATAGTGTTCATTTCTTACACTTGTGACATTTGAAAGAGGAGGAGGATATGTCATTTCTCACACTTTTGTAATATGAGTGAGTATGAGAAGGATCACTCACCCTTTCTCACACTTTATTAATTTTTGGGTGGAAGAGTAGTATCCTATTCTCATACTTTAGTAATTTTTGGGAGGAGGAGAAGCAACATTGGTCATTTCTCACACTTTTGCAATTTGAGTGTCAAGGGGAGGGAGGAACACTAGACCTTTCTCACACTTCTTCCATTATAAATATGAGGAGAAGGAGCATGGGCCCTTTCTCACACTTTGATAATTCAAGTTATTAGGAGAAGGAACACTAGCTGTTTTTCATAGTTTATTAATTTTTGGGAGGTAGGGAAGGAGCTCTAGACCTTTCTCATTCTTTAGCATTTTTCGGAGGAGAATGAGCACTGAACCTTTCTCACACTTTTGTAACTAGATATATGAGGAGGAGGAGTGGATTCATTTTCTCACAAGTTAGTAATTCTAGTAAAGATGAGAATGAGCACATACCCTTTCTCACACTTCTATCATTTAATTGAGAAGGATAAGGAGAAATGGACCCTTCTCACACTTTTATAATTAGAACTATTAGGAGAAGGATGAATAACACCACCCCTTTCTCACACTTCTTCCATTTTAAATATATGGAGAATGAGCATCGACTCTTTCTCACACTTTTTTAATTTTAGTGAGCAAGAGAAGGAGCACTGTCCCTTTCTCACACTTGTGACATTTGAAAGAGAAGGAGAAGGAGCATGGAACATTTATCACACTTTTGTAATTTGAGTGAGAAGAAGAGGTATCATTGGCTCTTTCTCACACTCCAGTAATTTTTGGGAGAAAGGGAAGGAGAACTATACCTTTCTCACAATTTAGTAATCTTTGGGAGTATGAGAAGGAACATTGGCCCTTTCTCACAGATTTGTGATTCGAGTCATGAGTAGAGGAGGAGAATTGGCCCTTTCTCACACTTATGTCCTTCATGTCGAAAAAAAAATCAAGATGGAGCATGGGCCCTTTCTCACATGTTTCTAAATTGAGTGAGAAAGAGAAGGAGCATTGTTGCTTTCTCATACTTTAGCAATTTTTGGGAAGAATATAAGGAGAACTGTCCCTTTCTCATAACCAAGTAATTTTTGGAAAGAGGAGAAGAAACACTATCCCTTTCTCACACTTTTTTAATTAGAGTGATGAGGATAATGATAAGGATATCTGACCCATTTTCACTCTTCTATCATTTGAGTGAGGGGAAGATGAAGCATGCTCCCTTTCTCCCACATCCATAACTTTAGTGAGGAGGAGAAGAAGCACTAGCCCTTTCTCACACTTTATTAATATTTGGGAGGAAGAGAAGTATCTCAATCCCTTTCTCATACATTAATATGTTTTTGGAGGAGAAGGAGCATTGGTCCTTTCTCACAACTTTGTAATTAAAGTGATGATGAGGAGGAGTGGCTTCATTTGATCATACGTTGGTAATTTCAGGAAAGGGTAGAAGGAGCATAGGTCCTTTGTCACACTTGTGTCATTTAATTAAGGAGTATAAGGAGCATCGGTCCTTTATCACACTTTTTTCATTACAAAGACGAGGAGAAGGAGAATGAACACTAGCCCTTTCTGACATTTCTACAATTTGAAAGAGGAGGAGAAGAATCATGGGCCCTTTCTCACACTCTTTTAATTAGAGTGACGAGGAGAAGAAAAAGGAGAACTACCCCTTTCTCATACTTCTTCCATTTGAAAGAGGAGGAGAAGGATCATAGGCCATTTATCACACTTTTGTAATTTGAATGAGCAAGATAATGAGCACTATCCCTTTATCACACTTTAGTAATTTTGAGGATGAAGAAAAGGAGAACTAGACCTTTCTCATACTTTAGTGATTTTTGGGATGAGGAGAAGTGGAACTAGCCCCTTCTCACACTTTTCTAATTTGAGTGATGATGGGAAGGAGAGGGACATGATCTGGCCCTTTCTCACAATTTTGTAAATTGAGTGAGCAAGAGAAGAAGCATTGGATCTTTCTCAATTTAGTAATTCTATGGAGGTTGAAAAGGTCCATTAGACATTTCTCATAAGTTTATAATTTCCGAGAAGAGGAGAAGGAACACTTTCCCTTTCTAAAACTCTTGTAATTATATTTATGAGGAGGGGTGGCTTCATTTTCCAAAAAGTTACCAATTTCAAGAAAGAGGAAAAGGATCACTATCCCTTTCTCTCACTTGTGCCATTCGAAAGAGGAGGAGAATGAGTTTTTATATCATCTATTGATACCTCCATGTCTTAAATTCCCTATTGGCCACCATACACCCCTCTTGTTGACTTTGATAAATTTTTAGGTCAATCCACATGCTATTCATACTCACAAAATGAGTGTGTACACGCCCTTCCTGCTCACAAAAGGAATGCGTGCCTTAAGAAGTGGATACAAAATTATAAAATTCACAAAAATATGCACTCCTAAGCGGGGTTTATAGGAAAAATACTTCCATAACTTCCTAAAACTCTTTACAAACTATCTCAACCAACTTTCAATGGTATAAAATGAGGCTTGATTCAAAGGAAATGAGAAGCACTAATGAAGTAGAAAATCTATCATTATGTTATCCTTATGCTAGAGCAATCAAAGGTGCTTGTTTCCCTTGGTTTTTTATGACCTTCATCCCTCAGAAAACCCCTAAGTATTTTCCCTTTTTCATGCATTTTAGTTCCAAATCTCTCAGTTTCCCACATCCTATTGCATGGAGAAGAGTTGGAGTCCTAAAGTAGTCCTAAGTAGATTTGGGATGGAGGACTCAAGATGACGGTTATGGAAGGTGCCAATAAAAAATTAGGTATAACTTTGTATTGCTTTATTTTTCCATTAATTAAAAAGGAATATCTCCTTTCCCTCCCCCAAATTCAATGTTTTTTTTATTAATTGATCTCTTTTTGTATTTTGTTGTGGAACTAACTCTCCTAGTTGGTTATTTAATATTAGTTATTTCATCCTTGTTATATTTATCTATTTTCTTTAAGGGATGTTTCTCATCTTCTTGTGTACATATCTAGAATTTGGATCAGAGAAAGGATAAGTGGAGAAGGATTGTGATCTGAGATTTCCGCGAGATCTTTCTCTACAAAATCCTCTGATGAGGACCTTTTACTAATGCTTAATCACATGTGAAAATGAAAAAATAATCATTAAGCATTGCATATGAACATGATAAAAATTATCATAATTAGGTGAATATGTGTAATTAAATCTCTACTTAACCAAGCGAGAATGGAAAAAAAACTCACACATATAATTTGACACCCATGTGTTAACTGAGTTCACTAGACTTTGCTGGCTACATCTCAGAATCCACTTGGAAT
This sequence comes from Picea engelmannii, assembly GCA_009831015.1. NCBI lineage: Eukaryota > Viridiplantae > Streptophyta > Pinopsida > Pinales > Pinaceae > Picea > Picea engelmannii. Next base: position 663,372 of record ML792119.1, on the reverse strand, counting down.
ACAAATCACTTTATTGTCCTTCCTTTAGTAGGGATGAAACCTTCTCACAAAATGTGGCACATGCTCCTTACATGGTGGAAATCCAAGAGAAACCTTCTCTTGTACAAAGGAACTTAAGGCTCTCAAATAAGTGACATTTCTTCAGACACTAGAAGGACTACATATATCTCAATGCAAATCTCTCTCTCTCTCTCTCCAAGGGGCCTAAAGGGGCTCAAAGGGCCTCAAGGTGGCCTCAAGGGACCTCCCTATATAATGCTTACATAATGAATTTATATAGTTTCCATCTCTCCATAATTCAAGGAGACAAGACCCACAATTTTAGGATCTAATAACAACTCAAGGACAAAAATGAGAAAGCATCTCAACCAACCTTAACTTCCCCTTGAGACTAAGAAAATTCTTGTGATAAAATGAGGAATAATCCCAAACCAACTCATGAGACTCCCAAATTCCTCTTAAAATTAGGAAACTAATTTAGGAGGTGGATTTTCTCACTTAATTTTAATTTCCTTTTTACAAATTAATTTAAAAATACATGAGCACATGATGCTAAAAAACATTAATCATTTTTACAATATGAAGCATTAAACATCCATTTTAAAATTGGTCACCTATCATCAATTATTATTTTAATGATATTCTCCATGGTGTTCAAAGTAATGAATCCTTGTGTGGAGATCCTCCTGGATCATACCTCCCCACAAAAGACACTTTTGGTCCTCCAAAAGTATAGAGAGAAATTGTGACTTGAATATCCACAACCAACTTCTAGGAAGAGTCTTACCCTCCACGATGCACTTCCTCACTGCTCAATATGCATAAAAAATGTCTCTGATAGACCACACCCTTCTTCTCCTTCACCTTGGTACCTCTAAATGAGGATGTAAATGCCGACACTTGCACCAATGCAAATCTGTAGTTGATTCCTTGATCTGCATAACAAATGTCTCTGAAAGGCCACACCCTTCTTCTCCTTCACCTTTGTACTTCAGAATGAGGATGTCGATGCAAAAACTTGCACCAATGCAAATATGTAGCTGGCAATACATGGATTACAACTTTTCAAAGTCGTACCATACTTGCCAAGAGTTTATAAAACACTCGTGTACAAGTTTACAATGATTGTCAAGACATGCCTTAAGAAAAATAATGCCTCTCAATCAATAGTGGCTATAATACCCATTACAATGTTGTCAAAATAGGCCTAAGTAAAATAATTCCTCTCACTCAATAGTGGCTACAAGACCCATTACAATGTTGTCAAACATGCCTAGGAAAACCAATGCCTCTCACTCAACAATGGGTACAAGACCCATTACAATGTTTCCAATAAGGCTTACAAGGTTTAGGCATAGAACATAATGCCTCTCACTCTCATCATCACTTACAAGAGTGGATAATTACAACCTTTTTACATCAATTTCATTAAGGCGGATACCCCTAAATGTGAAATAGTGGGAACTTTATGGATTTTAAACCCCCCATTACAAACATGTGCAAAATAACAAATAAGGAAAATTCCATCATCATCACACTTGTCTCACAATTCTGAGACTTTTGACTATAAGCATGACTATTTTTTGTCGAAGTGTAAAAATGATCTCTTACCGCACCATCTTGATTTACGTGTAAGGATCAAACAATGAATTTCCTGCAATAATTCATATATTGTTGCCTTGCTTCAACAATCAAATATCACCATAATATACAACATACATTCATCCTCTTGCAATTTCAAAAAAGAGGTAAAAACCATAAATGTATAAAACTTACATTATTTTTCGTGTCAAGGCACTCAACTAGTTACTCAAATATCAACATACACAACACTAGGAGGTTCATCTCATCATTTTTCAACTTTTGACTGTAAACTCGACCTATTATAAAAGATGAAACTCTACCTCAAAGTTTGTTCCATGCATTAATGACAAAAGTGGGCTTCTGCCATGAGCCCTGAAAATCCATTGGTTGGATCCAAATTTTGACCGACTAGTGGATTCTTGGTGAAAAATCCTGTAAAAACGACTGTACTTTCATCAAATTCCATCACTATGACTTCTAGACCCCTCATGGGATTTCTGCCTCATTTTCCATGCTTGTTGGGCCATACCCTCTGCATTAAAAGGTTCTTGCAAAATATTGAAATTTGTGCCCATCCTGGGCACGCACGGATCCTCTCCGTCAGATGACAATCTTTGGGTTCAAATAATTGCGGGTGGGCAGAGAAACCAAGCCTCACCTGTTTGACATATTGGTAATGACCCACATTAATAGGGGCTAGGTCCCGAGGTCAAACCCGTGGGGCTACCCCTTTTGTATATAATACAAATGGTAGTTTAATATATGGTTTTATATTTTTAAACCATATTATGACTATGTCCTCCAATCCAAAATTTGCTGTCGGGTTTTGGGATTTGACCAATTCGGTCGTTGGATTCGGCGTTGGCCAATCGGGCCCCTTTCTCGGCCTCCCACAAATTTAAGCTTTAAATAAAAATGACGATACATAGTGGTTAGAACTTTCCTGTAGATGAGTTGGTTGTGTCGTTGGTTGTTAATGTGCTAGCCTCCAGAAGGTCCAATGTTTAAATCCCGACCGGTCTAGGCCGAACGTTTAATAAAAACAAATTTTGGACTCTGCCAAACTTTCTCTTGGGATTTTTCACCGCCGGCCAGTGTAGTGCCCCTTTTTTTAATTTTGTTTTTTCAAACCCAACTGTCTTTGGGAATTCACAAGGTGCCATGTGGAACCCTGTGCTTGGGCATGTGGCACACTCTTATTGGACCACTCTCACAAAATCATCCACCAAATGGGTTGTATGGCCTACCATGTCATCATACGGTATGCCACATCATTTCCACTATGCTGCCATGTCATCAAACTGCCAACAATACCTACCATGTTAGTTTCCCTGTTGTACTGCCACATGGTGTACGACCATCAGACCAGTCATCGCCTAGTCATTGTATGACCTACCATCTCACTATTGCATCATCATGCTGACATCAACGTGACACATGGCCAAATATGGTTGGTCCAACTAGGCACCAAATCACCTAAAAATGAGTGACACGTGGTAAGATCTTGAGCTACCACGTAACCCTACTGTCGTCATGCTGATGTCATTAGGACATGTGTCGTACTCTGCACCTTCCAAATCAACATGCTGACATCAACACTATACAAAATTCGCTAGATCCACCCATTTGTTGGAAATTTCATATGGCCATAAATTTTTCATCTAGAATCCTTTTGAGGTGTCGTTGGAAATCTCTCGTTGAGCTCTTAGACTTGGCGTTGTTTTCATCAAATTCTAGACACTTTGATTTTAGGCCATTTTTTTTTCAACTAAGGAGGATATAGCCTCCAACTGCATAGGCACTGGTATGGGATTCTTGATTGGTGTACCATGAAGCTTTGGGTGAACCTTCCAACATTTCCTGATCCAGTGACCACACATTTGGTAGTGAGTGCAATAATTGTGTGACTTAATATCTATCTCTCTTTCACTATAAATATATTTTCTCTTCCAGTACTTTGCAACACTCTTTCTATCCCAATATGGTGTTGGTGATGATCTCATATATTTTCTTGAATAATCCTCTGATTCTACTGCTACTGAGAATTCTCCTTCACCATACCACAATCCCACATATCAGGGTCTTCCTTCAACTTCCAATGGTTGAATGATGCCTTGGCCATCAATACCAAAGCCTCCTCCTTTATACCCCATCTTCCACAACAACTTCAAGCCAATGCCCTCGGTGTTCCTTTCAAAAATTCCAAAAGAGGCATCATCATTAATAAGGGAAGGATATGAACATGGAGAATTCTTTACCTCCATTCCTGTTTCTGACGCTTGGTCATCTTCCTAACGTTGGGCCAACTGCTCCTTCTGGTTGGATGAAGTTGTAGATGAGGCTTCTAGGAAACCAACTTGGTTCCCTAGTATCTGGAGAGAATCCTCTATCATCTAAAAATATGTGCAACCATAAACATTTTCATGACAAGAACCATAACTGATATACCTGCCATGGCCATGAGTTGACCTGATGTTGGAGGGGATTTTTTCTTCTCCTGTAGCAGAGCATTCTCCAACTTGCTCCTCCATAGCTTGTAGTCATGGATGATTTTAAGGATGGAAATTTATTTTAAAATGTAGAAACCCGTGTGAATCTTACTAATCCTTCATATGCAAACTATAAAATGTTTGGCGATATTTTTGTAAAAATATTCAAATTTCTAAGGATTTTATATAGTTTGTATAAAATTTTGGCGATTTTTAAGGTAAAATAATTTTATCCTTTATAATTTTGGCGAATCATTTTTTGAATAGCGAATCCTTTTTTGGGAAAAACCATGGAAAATTAGCCCATGAGCAAAATTTAGCCCCTAAAATCATCCCTGCTTGTAGTTGCATTCGTAGTCTGCTCTTTTCATCTTCTTTGGATTCTTGAAGTAACCTCCTTAATTCAATGTTCTCTTCTTGAATGGTTTGGTTGATTTATTCAAGCTCATGAATCCATTATTTTTTCTTTTCTTTTCCCATGATAATATTCACAATCTACAAAACTATTCAGACCTGCTCTGATACAACTCGATCCAGGATTTCTATGAGATCCTTCTCTACAAAAATCCTCTGATGAAGACCTTTTACTGATGCTTAATCACATGTGAAAATGATAAAATAATCATTAAGAATTGCATATGAACATGGGAAAAATTATTATAATTAGGTGCATATGTTTAATTAAATCTCTACTTAACCAAGCAAGAATGCAAACAAAAATCACACATAATTTGACACCCATGTGTTAATGGAGTTCACCAGACTTTTCTAGCTACATCTCTGAACCCACTTGGAATACAAATTGCTTTATTGTCCTTCATTTAGTAGGGTTGAAACTTTCTTACAAAATGTGGGACATGCTCCTTATAGGGTGGAAATCCCAGAGCATCCTTATCTTGTACAAAGAGAACTTAAGGCTCTCACATAAGTGACATTTCTTCAGACACCAGAAGGACTACATTTCTATCAATGAAAATATCTCTCTCTCTCTCTCCAAGGGGCCTAAAGGGGCTCAAAGGGCCTCAAGGTGGCCTTAAGGGGCCTCCAAGGGGTCTCCCTTTACAATGATTACATAAGGAATTCATATAGTTTTCCTCTCTCCATAATTCAAGGAGACAAGACCCACAATTTTAGGATCTAATAACAACTCAAGGAAAAAAATGAGAAAGCATCTCAACCAACCTTAACTTCCCCTTGAGACTAGGAAACTTGTGATAAAATGAGGAAGAATACCAAACCAACTCATGAGACTCCCAACTTCCTCTTAAAATTAGGAAACTAATTTGGGAGTTGGATTTTCTCACTTAATTTAATTTCCTTTTTACAAATTAAATGAAAAATACATGAGCACATGATGCTGAAAAATATTAATCATTTTTACAATATGAGGCATTAAACATCCCTTTTAAACTTTGTCACCTATCATCAATTATTATTTTAATGATCTTCTCCACGGTGTGCAAAGTAATGAATCCTTGTGTGGAGATCATCCTAGATCAGATTGACACATGAAGTCTCATCTCTAAACAACTATGGGGACTATGTAGGTCCTCCTTGTAACCGAGAGGTAGTTACAACAAGTAGTTGTAGGCTAATCTTAGAGATTGAAGTGCATTCTTATTTGAATATGATCTGTTATAGTCCACCCTAGATATAGGATAAATTTATATGCAACAAAATTGGCAACTCCACTGAGGAGAACTAATTGAGTTCTTTTCATTAGGGTTCACCACATTTCGTTTGGACTTTTCTTAGGGTTTTGTGATAATATATGTTTACCTTACTGTTAGTATTGTAGACTAGTCTTCAAGGGATTTTTGAGGGAATTTGTGAAGTGTTTTTCTCAAAACAAGCTATGTATGCTTGTTTTCTTTAGTAATAGGGTGTGCACATGTTGGTTTCTCTCAAAAAAGGAGTATGTACATGCATGCCGCTCTCATAGAAAGAGAGTGTACATCCCGAGACTCAAAATTTCTCATTTTCCTCCCTTCTTTCCTTCCTTTTTTAAGTGTTATGACTATTTTGAGTGTTAGGGTCTATAAGAAGTGAGAGTTTCTTGTGATTTAGTGTTTTTTTGCATGCATTTAGGGTTTTTTTATAAAGAAAAAAAGAAAAAAAGAAAAAAAGAAAAAAAGAAAACATTTTTCTTGTGTTCCTCTTTTTCTTTCTTTTTGCATTTTTCAAGTAGTTCTTTTCAGTTGTATTTCTCCTTTAAATTGCTTGTTTAGTAGGATTGCATTGTCATAGTTTCAAAAGAGAAAATATAAAAAGAGTTTTTTCATTGCATTTTACTTTTGATTGTTAAATAAGTTGTTCATGCTTTAGCTTGGTTGAAACCGAATACATTGAAGGAAAAGTGTGAATATTTTTATTTTCCAGTGTTCTTAAGTTTCTAATTACAAGAGTCTCTAAACATCACTAGTTTCACTTTCATTCATTTGAGTAATTCAAAAACCTCTAAAATAAATGCTTGACCCAAAATCAACTAGAAGTTTTTCTTGTTACAAAAACACGAGGTCAAGTTAAGAAAGTGGAGTAGATATCCCATATTCACTTGTGTGGTTGGATTATTGTGTGTTCAAGGGTTTCATATTGAGGTGGAAAGTCCTCGGGGTGACACCACTTCTCTCTAGATATTTAATTCAAGTATGTAGTCTTATATTCCCTGCCCATATGCATAGTCTTGACCCATGGATGTTCCTCCTAGTTGTTGATTGTGAAGTGGTATCCTTAGTGGATTTTCCTAAGGCTTTGTGAGGATGACTTCAAGTGGGAAGTTCTTGTGGTACCTAATATAGATGTATAATATTCATTTCATATCCTCTAGAGGGTTCTCATATTCATGAGGGTACTTTCACCTTAGGTGACTGTATCAGGCAGGTTACCATAATTGTCTCCCTTTCTATCACTAGTTTTTCTCGGGACTTAATTAACCCAAGCCAACTTCTGAAAGGTTCTCTTGATCTAGTCTTCACTATCTTGTTTTTAGGCCCTATTCACCATGGATTGAGCTTTGGGAGAGTAGTTTACCTATTGATTGATCATAGGATTTTGTAGTTGAAGTGCTCTTTTATTGTTTGTTAGTCAACCTTAATTTTTCTTTGTCTTATCACTTTCAAATCTCTGATCCAAATTATTTCACTTTAAAGTGTGGATCCACCTCCTCAAATTCAAAGGATGGATCAGATTGAATATCCTCCACATGAACTAGTGGAAGAAACCAAATAAGCATCAACTAATCCCATAAGGGAGGAACTTATGCAAGAATAGCTTGGTGAGGAGGAATTATCGACCAAAGGGTATCTAAGGGATTTGGATGGTCACAGACTAATCCCAGAGAGAGTTCCATCTTCTCTTCCATAGGATTATCTCAATCCAGTCAAGATTGAGAATATTCATGATCTATCTATGATGAATTATAATCCACCCCTTATCTGTCATAATATTCCTATTCTTCTACATGCTTGAATTTTTGAGAATCCAAATCACATTGTGATTTTTTTTTACTAGTGGTCTATAATTAATAATGTTAATAGTAATTTAGGGGCTGGGGGAACCCATATACCGATGTCATATTTTTCAGGTGGAGGATTTGTTATTCCCATTTCAAGTGTCCCTACAAAAACCATGTTCCCATCCGTATCACAAGCTTCAAGTGGAGGTACCTTCCCTCATGTAATAAATCCTAATAGTGGCAATGGGACTCAAACCTCTACATTGTATCGTGGTAGTTATTTCTCTTTTAGGATGATGTCTATTGGAATGCCACATGTTGTAGCCAACACACTCCCTATATTTCCCAACATTGACATGTCAACGGGGAGTTTTTCTACCCCCTTCCTTGCCTTTCCATTTGGAGGGGGGAATATCATTGCATCAGTTCCATCATAGGTAAGTGGATATTTTATGACTTCCATCATGCCTACGGGAAAATTTCCCTTCCTGGGAATGAGAAACCAAATGAGAAGAGGAATTCCTCTAGTTTTCTAGGTCTAAACAAGCTTTCCCCAAAACCTTAATTTTCAAGTGAACACTCCTTTTATGACTGGTAGTGGTTACATGATAGGTTATTCATTCACGAGTACCAACCAAATGATGGGATAAAATCCCAAAAGTTTGAACTTAATGATTTAGAAAAATATACCTTTTATGGTGAGATTGAATCTTCCATATTTGACGAAGCTTGCTAATGACCCAATGCTACATGATCCAAGTTGGCCATTGGTTCCTATAAAGTTGATATTGATGGGTCCAAATGGCTCATCGAGAAGGTAAGGGAGAATGCCCATTGGCAGGTCCCAATCATACCTACTCTTTTTTGGGGTAGCGTTTTCGACTAGTATGTGGGCCTGGTTTCCATGAAGAATTAAAAGAAGAAAAAGGGGAAAGACATTAGACTGCCTCCAAATAATTCTAATTAATTATAAATCTACTCTAAAACAAAAAACAATTTAATCTAATCTAAATACTTCTAACCTATCCTGTGTAGAAGTAAAACTAATATATGAATGCAATTTAAAATGATATTTTTGACAACATAAATAGTTCATGGCAACCAATAATATGTTAAAACAATAATATTGTAGATATTATCACAAATAGTTGCAAATAAGGCCTGTAACATCATTCATGTACTCAGAAGAAATCACAACAACATAAGCATTCCAAATACTAAGATTATAAATAGTTCATATGATCAACACTAAGAAAAACATAAATAACAAACACATTAGTGGAGTAGTCCAAAACAATTTTGATAACAATTATGACTTCAAAACCCATTCCGCTCTTCATATATCCAAAAATAAAAGTATTCTCTATCTATACAATGTGGAAAAAGTCCCTAATTACATCCAACAAGTTCTCTTTTATAAGATACAATAGACTCCTAAGTTCTCGTGACTATTCATTTCATTTCCCTTTGTTTTGTCATTATACACTTCAAATTTTTTTTAAATTTTTGTAAATGAATAAGTAGATGTTATAAATAGAAGTTGAAGAGACTGCTGAGTAGTTCTTTTCATTTTATATGTTCATGAGTGATATTTCTAAAAATATCATTAACTCTATTCGTTAGTGTCCTCTTCTATTCTTCGAGTTATTCGGGGTGTCTCTAGTGTCAGTTTGTTGAATAAGATCACTCCAAATTCTTCTTATATGTTTTATATTTCCAATGTTCTCTTGCATGTCCAATTTTGACTCCTATAGCTCTAGATATGACTGCCTGAACATTGCATAACCTATTTTCTAATTACACTTGGGTCTCTTCTGTTTTCTAAATTTTCTAAGAAATTCCACCATCAAATAGTTATTTATTTTCTATTCCATCATGTTCTCCTCTCTATATATTTTTGATGAGCTATCCTTGGTATGATTTCATCTTCGGGAGCTCAAGATACGTCCGTCTGAACATTGCACAATCAATTTTTCATTAAATTCACGAGCTTTTATTCTTTTCATTTTCTGGGTTTTTCAATCACTAATCTAGCATGAAGTCTTGTTTCAATGCATTCTCCTACTCAATACCTTTCCAATGAGGTATCCCGGGCCTGATTCTGATTCATATAGCTCTAATATGGCTGCTTGAAGTTCAGTGCTGGGCAACCCTTGATTTTTCCATGGGGGAATCTAAAACGTCGATCTTCAACATGGAAACCATTATACCACATACATGAGGTAATTTAAGACTGAATTGTATATATATATATATATATATATATATATATATATATATATATATATTAAT
>ML792119.1:609112-652652 GCA_009831015.1 Picea engelmannii | reverse complement strand
TATATAAGTCAAATTGCATATCAAAAAGACAAATTGTATCTAATTTTATGGGGATATGGAAAAAGAATAAGAATGTACATATAAAAACTATACATTAGGGTTTTAGGAAAAACACACCATGTCAAAATAATTTACCCATGTAAAACTAATTTTACTCATGCAAAACTAATTTTACCCATGTAAAACTATTTCTAAAGTAAAACCGATTTTTCCCATGTAAAAATAAATACCAAGGGTAATTTTGAGGAAAAACATGGGCAATTAAAAACCATGGGCAATTTGTAAAAACCATGTGCAATCAAAACCATGTGGTTTTGCAAAATTATTGGAAATAAAAAAATACATAAAAATAAATAAAAAAATAAAAAAATAAAATTAGAAATAAAATAAAACTATACAAATTATATACAACAACTAGGAAAATGAGGCCAAATTACACACGAGTCAGGGTTTCACACCTATGGACCAAAAATAGGAGTAAGGTATACCATGTAGATGTCGAGTAACTGGGTGCTAAGTTAGGTAGGTATATTGTATGGAGATCACGACCGCTCAAATTCGGATGTGAAAAATGGAAAGTGACCATGAGGTGAAAAGATGACATGTCACACGACACATTAATATCACAAAGAGTGACTCATATGATAAAGGATACTGACACTATATGGGTGCACGATACATGTCAATCTGGTCAAGATGAAAATCTTGGAGGATAGACCTGATAAGATTGCAAGGAGAGGGAATATAATCAGATTAGGGAAAATTTTTCCATGTTAGGCCATAATGCATGAAATTGGTTACGACAAGTGGTGAAAAAGCATTGGGTGGTGATATGACAAGGTCTCACATCCATGCAACTTGATAAGTCTTCAGGTCCGGGTTTTTGAAGAGAGGGGAGGATGAAAAAAGACTCGATAGATATCAACCTAAATAATCTCATTCCTTTTAGACCTTGGGAATATCACAAGGGACTTGAATTGGCTAGCTCGATGAGACAAACCTGATGAGGGGAGTCCGACAAGATTTCGGCCTTTGGGCTTCAGACCAATCTTAATACAATGCACACTCAACACTATGAATGGGGACTCTTGATAGAGTAATTCTGATGAGCTCACATGATAGGATTACCAAAAATGTGGATCCAATATCCTTGTGAGCTTCGGACCTTCAGTACACTGTAAGAAAAGGTTAATCTACTTCCCGATGAGGGAGAGCCTGGTAAGGTTAAAGGTTCTGACCTCATCAATGCAATGATGATAAAAAACAAATCTAGTTAAGGTTTGGGTAATACAAGGCCTAGTTCATAATGTTGACTATTGGCTTCAAATGATAGTCAAGATCCTCATAGAGAGAAATCTAGGAAACAGAAAGAATATCAAGGGATTCCACACATGCATTTCAAGGCTGTAGTGGGCATGTAAAGAAAAAGACCTTGCGGATCTGCTCCTGCAAACACAGAAAATATGAGATCAATTATGCGAAGAACAAGACACTTTCCATTACACCATAACAATAAATTATTGAATTCAACACACTTATGAATGCGTGTTAGGTTTGTTCAAAGACAATCATCCATGATCTCGGATGTTGTAGATACGTGTACTAAAAAATGCATTTACCGAGTCTCAAATTCATAGAAAGGATTAATGATTCAAGATAAGATTTCGAAATTGAATAATATGATCAACATATGAGAGCATAAAGATGAAGACATTAGGCGTAACATGCAAGCAAGAGGATGCATAATGCATATGTGTTCTTTATTTTAGTTACCCATTTAGAAAATCCTAAAAAACAAAGCTCCTCAAAGACAATCATCAATCAAGATCAAACCCCCAACACCCTCAATTAACATTAGGCTCAAGAAGTAGAGGATTATGCATTAGGGTTGAATTTTTAGTAGCCCCCCCTCTTTCCTTTCGCTCGTGAAAGAAAAAGTAAAAGGGGGTTGTTGTGGCCACATCAAATGGTGACACACTAGAAGAACTGGTTATCTTTGTTAGTACAATTCTAGGGACTTAACTTCATATTTGAATGTTAAGGATAAGGTCAACAAACTGCAGATAATTTTCCAATAATCATGGGTACCACAATGACGCCAAATTTCTAAGAGATATGAAAAATATTTCTAGTACTTGTAATCTAACACACCCTTTTCAAAGAGCCAATTAGTGAGGTAAACTGTTTGATTGATTGTATACTTCAGATTGGCTTTGGTTTTACCATATTTTTACATTTTTTGTAACAAGAAAACATCTACATAAGTGTGTTCCTCATCTCTCTTTTCCTAGCATTTCTTTGCTGCCAGCGAGCGTCCATAGCCTTGATGAAGTTTCCTTGGTGCCATACAAGTACAACCTTGTTTCCAACAAGCATCCATAGCCTTGACAACTTTACTTGTACTTCCCACACTATTAAAATTTCTTTCCACTTAAATTTTATTTCAAAATATGCTCACCCTTTTAGATTTATATATAGATATGCATATGCAAATAAGGTATGAAGGAAAAGAGGTGATATGAGGGTTTCTTTAATTTTATGAGTAGATTTTATTCATTTTAGTTTAACCCATGAGTCTCCCCAAAAACCATCATAGTATTGGCCATCTTATTAATATGAAATGGATGGAGCTCAAAGAAAGGGGTAGATAGATACTTTTTTATACTTATGAATTATCATGGTATGCTCAAGTACACACATGTGTTCCACCAAAGCCATCAATCCATACCAACAACTAAAAACTTTATAAATTTTCATTCAAATAGAGCAACCCATGCATCTCATGACCTGGGAAAAATTCCTTCAACATGTGACCAAAATTGGACTAGCCCCTCACTAAAACTTAAATATTATTTCTCAAGGCAGACTAAAACAGTTCCGGGAACATACCAACATTCAAATTAAAAGGTATAAGCAATCTATACAAGCAGAAATAAAGTGCCAAAACTAGAGCTAAAACATGAAAAAGAAAAATAAACTAAGAGAAGTTGGAAACTAAAAAAGTCAGTCATCAAAATAAAATGAAACCGACTTAAAAATAAGAAAATAACCCATTAGCAAGGAATAAATCTGGGGAAACAAAAGAGTATGAATGATATGAATAAATGGTATAATCATTCCATCTCCAAGAATTAGAATAAAGGAAAAAAATTTATTAACTAAACTTTTCACACAAGCTAAGACCCATCCAGAAAATTTTTCAGGACCAAAAATCAACAAGACTACGATGAGAAGTGATCAAGAAAATCGATATCCAACCAAGCTTTTGTTCCATTAGATTTGAGATTTTTTAGTTACAAAAATTCGGATTGGTTAAATTCCCACAAGAGTGGATAAATTGGGGAATTCATCTCTTTGAGCTCATGGCCATGGATAAGATCTTAGCGAAATAAGATTTTGAAGATACCAAATTTTCAAACTCATAAATTTGCATTGATATTTTCACCAAGATATTCATTTCCATTTTGATTATTGATCCAGATCAGCCAATGATTTTATCATTAACCCATGATGGTATAATAATATGAACCCACTTCCATGGTTGGAAAACTAAACGAAGAAAGAAGTAAAATTATGTACAAATTAAAATAAAGAAAGTGACTACACTAAAATAAGAGAAAAATCAAAAGCACACTCTATTAGTCTTTACAAGAAGAATTAATCTTTAAATACAGGGTAATCCCAACAACATGCGACACATCATGAGCATCACCAACGAAAAAAATTTCAGTGAAAGCTTGGAAGGTAAGCCAAGGGAAATAATTAGTCAAGAAATTTCAACCATTCATCATCAATCCCAGTATAAATATTCCCAGGGTAAAGATATGAAATGAAGGACAAACAAGATTACAAGAATTAGTAATCTAGTGAAACAATTCGGAACACAATCCTATAATCCAATTGCTATTTAGTGAAACAAGAAAAATCTTCCGGGAACCTAGATGTTACACACCAAATTCCCACACTACTAAGTGTGAATTTGTCACACTTTAGTGAGGGAGTGTTTTTCATAATCCCTAGACATGTTAGGAGAGAAATTTATCATATGAAGGTCAAAATACTATGTGCACATGTATTATTCATTTTTATTAAAAAAATGAAATTAATTTAGTGTGAGAATCCACCTCACATTTAGTTTCCTATTCTCAAGGAGAAGTTGAGAATCTCATGGATGGTTGAGATATTTTCTCAAACAAATATCCAAATTTGAGGGATCTTGAGAGACATTTCCTCCTTAAAATCCTTGAGAGATATTTTCTCCCTAAAAATCTTGGAGATCCCAATTTAGTGGATCTAATGAGTGATATTCTCCATGGTGGTTAATCCTCCAAATACTATATAATGAGGGCATTCCAAGGTGATATGGGGGAAGAAATCCATTCACACATCATCTTTTTTATCTCAAGAAATTCATGGAAGGGTTGGACTAGAGAAGCGTGGAGGAAGATCTGCATCACATCATGGATGTAAGCCTTTCTTGTTTCTCTTAATAATAATAGCTTGGCCTATTCCCATACTTATGTACCTTTTAAGTTTACATATGAATATCATGCTTGTTTTGTGTAGTTAGATTTTATTTTATATAACCTTGTGCAAGTAGTATAAGAAGAATATCCTTTTGTTTAAGTACAAGGAGATCATGATTGAGCTAGGATTGGATCCAACGCTGGAGCAACATGGAGCAACAAGGATAAAATCCAAAAAAGGTGCACTATATTAGCCTTTATCTCTTCTTGTTTTCATGTGTGAATAGATATGAGTAAGGGATGTTAGTGTCCACTTTCTCTATTTTGTCTTAGTCGAAGAAAACCCGGCTAAGGGGAGCTTATCCTGTCTGTAGGGTAAGATTTATCACAACAAAAATTGGAGACTCCACTGGGGATGACTGTTCCTTGGTTTTTATCCCTGCCATTTCTTGTGTTTTGATTGATGAATGTCTCTTTTTATTTGAATTTATTTTGTCTTTTCATATTCACTAGATAGCTTACAAAATCCTTGATTAGCTTCTTGTTGAGTCTGGGATAATTTTCAGCTATCCTGGAGCACTTTTCAGTAGTAACACTCCCCCCTAGTGCCTTACATAGAGTCACTGATTGATCCAGGTGGAAATCGGTGGCCACCCACCTATTCCAACTGAATCACATACATATGTCATCTTGGCAGTTTCAATTTTCATCTTGGCATTTTTTTTCTAGCTTTTCGGGTCTTGAACTTAGGGGGCCGTTTTGAGGCCCTAAATAATGTTTTTTGGGACCACCAAAGTCACGCCAAAGATGGATTTAGAGAGTGACATCATAATGTGTAGTCCTCAGATAAACCTTTCTAATGGGCTATCGTGCGCCTAAAACTAGGATCGTATGCAAAATTTTTGAACCTGGGAAGTTGTTTTACCAACTTACCCCAATGGGGCCCACATGACTTTTGGTGCTTCATCTCCTAGGGTTAGGTTTTTGGATGTCTAGGGTTTTGGAATTCATGTTTTATGTAAAAGTGACTTTGGAGCCTCATTGTACTCATCTTCTTATGAATTAGTGTAGCTACCACATCTCTTCTTAGAGATAAGATGCCACCATTCTAACAAGCTTGTTTTAGTCTGCAATTTACAGTTTCAACATATTTATTATTTAATAGAAGTCAAGTTTTACTTTATCTCTATTATTATTCACTATGTCTCTATGTTAATATTATATATATGTGTTTTCATTTCGTTCCACTCATAAATACAGATCAATGATATCAGAGCGGTCTTCTCTTGTCATTTTTAGTGCATGTCCCAGACGAGGTTAGGGTATAGAGAGTTGGGTCTCAATCTTGTTTCTCTTGAGGATAACTACTCTCGCATGCCAAGGAAACAAGAAAAGATATCCTTTCAAAATTTTTCTCAAGAAATCCCTCGAGTGACAGAGGAACAAGATGATGGACAACTTTTCACAAATCCTTCGACGACTTCCGACAAGCGACACATCTACCTAAAGTGGAGGTGCCACCCCCTTCAAGGTACATATCAATTTTGATATTCCTATATTTTAAGGTAAAATATATGTAGATGCCGTAGATAAATGGTTAAACCTTGTAGAAGGGTATTTTTTTGTCCACAACTTTTCTGATAGAGAAAAGATTACTTTTGTGCTCCTCAAGGCCGTCCCCCATGTCAAAAATTGGTGGGATAATTTCTGTGAGAAAAAGGAAAAAGAGGGATCTACATTATTTGTAGTTGCACCCAATTGGGGTTCCTTCAGGGATGCTATTAAGAAACAATACTACCCTATTGGAATTTATGACAACTTGTATACAATATGGACTACACTACGATGGGAAAGGGACCAAATAGTGCTAGAGTTCACCAATGTCTTCCATACCTTGCGCACCAAGATGGGTATCAAATACTCTGAGAGACATCTGGTGCTCAAGTATCGAGATGGTTTTCATAGATACATCCAGACATAAATGGAGTTTCTGGACATTTTTTACTTGGACACGACCTATCAATATGCTCTCAAAATCGAGTAGAAGCTTAAACAAAAGACACGATAGTTTGGGTCTACCAACCCCTCACAATAGAAGTAGGGAAAATGCATCCCCAACCCATAGAAAAAAGGTTAGAGAAAGGATGGGAAACCTCAAGACAACCATTCCAAACTATAAACAAAGAAGGACAATGGGAAGACAAAGAAAGACACTGGGAAATGGTGTGAATTCCATAAGAGCCCCTGACATAACACCACTGAATGCCACTCAAAGTAGTAATTGGTGGTAGAGGTGAAATAATTTGAATCATATGTAGGCTCTGACTCTGAGTCAAAACCAGAAAAAGGGAGATGAATTAGTGATTCAAAACCTAGTGCCACCATTGCTACCACCACCAAGGTCCATCCCAACAAACCTGATGAACCATAGGAAGGTGAACTCCTCTTTCATTCACAAATATTGGTGAGGGGTACTCTGCTGCACTTCATCGTTGATAGCGGTAGCCAGAAGAACCTCATATTAGCAGAGGCCATCAAGCGGTTGGATCTACCAACATCACCACACCCACAACCATACACCATCAGATGGCTCTGCCAAGGGAGTGATCTTTGCGTCAGTCAATAGTGTTGCCTGGCCTACGACATCAAGGCCTTCAAAGATAAGGTATTGTGTGATGTTTCCCCCTTGAAGTTTGTGATGTACTTTTGGGCCAACCTTATTTATGGAAATGTCATGCTGTATATGAGTCTAGGGTTCATAATGTTATTATTACTTTGGATACGAAATTATACATGATACCAGAGGTAGTCCCATCTACTGTCATTTCCTTGATCTCTGCCAAGCAATGCAGGAAGGTCATCTATCAGACTGAGAATTTTGTCTTCTTCATGATTCACGATCAAAGTGAGTGAAAGGTTGCAACCACATCCATGGACTCCATGACAGGTCTCTCCACACAGTAGAAGCAAGTGGATAAGGTTGTGGAAGAATATAAAGACATCTTCTCCTCACCCACTGGGGTACCTTTATACTGTTAGGTCAAGCACTCAATCAATTTGACCCCTAGTGCATCGCTACCTAATGGGCCAGTCTATCACTGCTCTCTATCAGAAAATGAGGAAATCAAGCACTGGATACAAGAGTTTCTTGAAAAGGGGCGCATCTTCTGAAGCTCATCACCTTGTGAAATCCCAATCATGCTTGTGTAGAACAAAAATGGGTCCTGGCGAGTCTGCATTGATTATCGATCCCTAAATAAAATCACAGTCAGGAACTGGTACCCAATTTCCAAAATTGGATATCTCCTTGACCAAATCAAGGGGAAAAATACTTCAGTAAGATTGATATGAAGTTTGAATACCACCAGGTCCCAATAGAACAAATTGATGTATGAAAGACTACCTTCAAGTCCAAAGAAGGTACTTTTGAATGGTTGGTCATGCCCTTTGGCTTGAAAAATGCCCCAACAAATTTCATGAGGATAATGGATGATATATTGCGGACTTTCACCAATTATTTTGTTGTAGTGTATTTGGATGACATCCTCATCTTCAACAAGAATTGGGAAGAACACTTGCAACAAATTCAACATGTTCTGCACACTCTATGACAACACAAGCTATATGAAAATTTGGAAAAATTCTCCTTCGACATGAATAGAGTACAGTGCATAGGATACATTGTTGATGAGAATGGGGTTCATGTCGATCCAACCAAAATCCAGGAGATTCGTGAATAGTCAGCCTTGGCCACACTCACTGAGCTGCAGAGCTTCTTAGGCCTTGCCAATTTCTATCGCAGGTTCGTGTTGGGAGTCTCCCACATTGCATGAGCCCTTATCAAAATGACCAATGATGGTGGCAAGGAAAAATTCATGTGGGACCAGTTGCAATAGAAAGAGTTTGATAATTTGAAGCAACGCTTGTGCTCAGCCTCGATGCTTTCATTCCCTGACCTAAAATAGCCATTTGATATTGAGACATATGCTTCAGAATATGGTGTGGGCGCAGTTCTCACTCAACATGAACATCCCATGTCCTATCATAGCATGACACTATCATATACTGTCCATAAGTACCCCACTTATGAAAAAGAAATGTACTCCATTGTACAAGCCTACCGCCTGTGGAGGAATTACATTCTCGGTAAGGAGACAATCATCCACACTGATCATAAGCCTCTGCAGTTCATTAAAACACAATGTAAATTGTAGAATGACCACCATCAAAAGTGGTCGACATAATTGTAGCAGTTCCATCTCAACATCAAGTATAAGACAAGGAGAAACAATTGCATCGTTGACTACCTCAACTGACCTCCAGTTGCTGTACTAACCATGATGCTAAAATCCTATGGAAATGAGACCTCTGGATGGCCCCAACTCAATGAGTGAGATTCTGACTTATCCACTACCTACCAGATGCTAGGAACAAACACAACTGTCACTGATTTTCATTTCCAGGATGAGTTGTTATGCCATTTGGTCCATCTCTACGTTCCATCAAGTGAGTGAGAAAAGATGATTTGGGAATCTCACTACAGTTGGGTGGAAGGAATATTCAACATAGAGAAGACATTGGAAATGCTGCAACGACATTTCTATTGGCCGAAACTCTGACAGGATGTCATCAAGTATATTGGGTCTTGCACGACCTGCGCCATTGCCAAACCAACCATTAAGAAATAAGGCATGTGCACACCTCTTCCTAATCCTAACAGGCCTTGGGAATCCATCTCGATGGACTACATGTCGGGCCTTCCTTCAAAAAAGCAAGGAAATGACTTTTTTTTTGTGGTTGTTGATCTATTTTCCAAGATGGTAATTCTGGTCGCTTGCAAGAAGAGCATTACAACAGAGGCCATTTCCAAGATATTCTTAGAATGACTATGGGGACATCTTGGGATACCACAAACCATCATCTCTTATCAGGACAACCATTTCCTCGACACATTCTGGTCAAGCCTCTGGTCACGGTTGGACACCAAGCTCACAAAATCCACGACCTTCCACCCACAAATGGATGGCCAAATCGAGGTTGTCAACAGGATGATCATACATATTTTGTGCATGTACAATTCCAATCATCCACACACATGGATGAAAGTCTTCCCTATGTTCATCATAGTTAAAACAAAGCCATACATAGATCAACCAACCATAGATCCTTTCAGGTGGGGTTGGGATTTCAACCATTGGGTCCCATGGATGATGCACTACCCCTTGCGTCCACACATGCAGAATCTTCCCATGCAGAAAATGAAGCCGACAAATACACCCAATTCATTGAAATAATCCAACACATCCGCCACATCCACAAAGTACAAGCAGTGCCATGATCAACATCGAGTGCCACACAAGTTTCAGGTGGGAGATAAAGTTTGGTTTCACTTGCAGAAAGAACACCTTACATGACCCCATTGGAAGCTTCATCCACTCCGATATGGACCTTATACCATCACCAAGGCTGTGGATGAAAATTAGTTTGAGATCAACATTTCCCCCTTCCTTGGCTTGCACCCAATGTTTAATGTGGACCTCCTTTGACCATAATTTCCACCATCATTGGACACCTCAGAGGTAGAAGAACAATTGACACTGGAAGAGCTCAAACCTAACTACATGGAACAAGAATCCACTGATCAAATCATGGACACACAGATCAAGGGCACTCAAAAACAAAAGTTTCAAATTTTTCGTGTTGTCAAAGTATGGAAGCTCCTACACCAAGGCAAGTGGCTCACTCGGGGCCAAATTCAACATAAATTTCCTCATTTGATGGGGGAACTCAACACAATGGAGACCGTTGCTTCCTAAGGGGGGAGGATTGATCCAGGTGGATATTGGTGGCCACCCACCTATTTTAACTGGATCACATCCATATGTCATCTTGGCAGTTTTAGTTTTCAAATTGGTATTCATTTTCTAGATTTTCGAGTCATGAACTTCTAGGGTCGTTTTGAGGACCTAAACAACGTTTTTTGGGCCCATCATAATCACACTATGGACAAAGTTAGAGTGTGTTGGAAGAATGTGTATTCCTCTGATATACCTTTCCAACGGGATATCATGCACCCAAAACAAAGATCTTATGCAAAAGTTACGACCCCGAGAAGTTGATGTACCAACTTACCCCAAAGGGGCCCACATGAATTTTGGTGCTTCATCTCCTAGGGTTAGGTTTTTGGATGTCTAGGGTTTTTGAATTCATTTTTGATGTAAAAATTCCTTTGGAGCCTCATTGTACTCATCTTATTGCGAATGAGAGTAGCTGTCACATCTCTTCTCAGAGATAAGCTGCCACCATTCTTGCAAGCTTGTTTCAATCTTCATTTTACAATTTCGACATATTTCTTATTGAATAGAAGTCAAGTTTTACTATATCATTGTTATTATTCAGTGTGTCTTTGTGTTAATATTATCTATCTGTGTTTTCATTTGGTTCTTCTCATAAATACAAATCACTAGTGCTCATTAGCAGTGTATTTGGGAGCGTCACTCTTGTATTAATGCTCTGTCCCCTTAGTGACAGGAGCGTCACCCTTGTTTTTGCAATGATTTTTGATCTTTGTCTTCTATTTTTCTTGGATTTTTGACTCAGATTTAGACCTTAATTTATTGTTGTATTGCTTGTGATTTTGTTTGATTAAGAAGGTTGTTCATATCACTCTTTTTGCTTTTGGTAATCTATTGTCTTGGATCAAGTCATGAAAAGGTCATAAGCCCTTCAAGGTTAATCTAAATCCTTGGATATAACTTTGTCTGTCAATATCTCTGGGTCTTGGGGATTATACAATCATCAAGCTTCTATTTTTTTGTCACCGAGAATTTTCTTTTACTTGTTAGTTTTGAAAGTTTGTTTCATTAACTTGTAGACATATAGTGCTTCGAGCCCTATCATTTCAGTTTTCTTTTTGGAAATTGTTGATCCATTAAGTCAATTCTAAATATTTGAAAGTATGTTGCAGCATCAATTGATAAAAAAATTGTTGATTTTAAAGTCTTTTTAAGATTGATTTCTTTCTTGCTTGAATTAGTGTGAAAATCCATTTTTGAGTTTGATTCCCCCGGTCTTGTGAATGCGTCTTTGTTTGAATTTTCTTTTTTCTTTGTGTTCATTTCTATATTAGCACTGAACTCTTTCTTTTCATTTGAAAGTAAAGAAGCATTAAGAAGGTGAATTTAATTGTATTTCACATTATCTCAAACAAAGATAATTTATTTGCATTCTAGTGAGTAGGTGAAACATTTTGAGCTTGCATTTTAAGAGTAACAATTGCATGGTTTTTGGCATTTTTGAGCTTTTATTTTTAAAATATTTCGCCCCTCATGGCTTGGTGGGGGGGGGGGCGGGGGCGGGCATGAATCATGTATCCTATAATTTCTTGGACTTATATATTGGATACCTTTTTCATTCAAAGGGTAATTTATGTTTCTTGCATTCTTGCATTGAAAGTTGTAATTGTTTCTCTGCTTGAAACCTCTTGCTCCTTTCTATATATACCCTTCATTGAACTTTAAAGATTGCATTGCATTCATATTTTATTTGAAGTCTTCTTGGAGTCAAGTTTCACACTTCATTATCAAGTTTCATCCACAATCCCTTTTGAGTAAAAAACATCCATAAAAGGAACAAACACTTGATCTAAAATTAGCTAGACCTTTTCTTTATTAGAAAATGATCACAAGTCTAGGATTTTAGGGCCTTGGTTTTAGGGTGGAGTGTAAATTCTCCAAGGAAAATTAAATGAGATTGTAGAATACTAGAGAGTGTTGAAAAACAAGTAGTAACAAATGACGTTTTTCAGGAGAGTTCCTCTTACATAGGATTTAAGCACGAGGTCAAGCGAAGTGACGATTTGAGATCTCCCCTCTTCCATTTTCCTAGTGGGACTACAACAAGTTTGAATATTTGAAGAGTGGCAGGTCCTCAGGGTGACACCAATTATTCTTATTATTTGGGTCATGGATTTGTTTCCACCATTCCCAATTCCATTTTCTTAGTCTTGACTGTCAACTGGTTACCCGTCTGACTCTCCATTGTGAAATTGGTAAATATATTTTGTTTTACTAGGATTCTACATGGGTGACTAGAAGGGGGGTTCCTTCCTCAAAAGGTTCCTTTTGGTACCTAAGGAAGACACCACACCACACTCTCAGTACCCCTATAGGGTGGGCCCATGAAGCAAGGGTTACTTGCACCGAGAAGGGCTGTTACATGGAGGTTGGGATAACTTCTTCTCATATCTTCTTTGACGACTTCATCTTCTGTCTCTGGAAGATCCCTACTTCCTTTGTTTGTTTTCTCTTATCTTATAGTAACTTTGATAGTGTGTGCTCTTTGATTTAGAAGACCCTAGGTTGAGTCTATGTCTATGACATCAGTTCCAGGAACTACCAACCAAGGGACCCATTTTCCCGGGGAACCTTTTGTTTTTCCTTCTTTTGGAAATGTTGGTCCTCCTTATATTGCTACATTGAGTCTTATAGGATTCACTATTGGGTTACCGATATGGTTTTTTTACACTCCGGTGATCCCAAATGTTCTTGGTACTTCGTATGAAATCCATCCACTTGAAGAACATCAACCTCATGTTGACCCTTCACCTTCTTCACCTTTTAGGTCTTCTTCCCTTTCTTCTTCCTCGCTTGGTGAAATCTATGAAGTTGGTAACCGGGTGGATAATAATAAGAAGAAAAGGAATATTAAGAAGAAAAATAATCAAGGGAACAAGATTTCAAACACTAGAGGTAATGTTGGAGGAAATCAACCAACGACTATTAATCATACTGGGAGTGTTGATGATATCGACAAGCCCATCAAGACAACTTGCAAGCCCAAATTCCCTTGTAGGATTTGTTAGGGTGACCACCTTCTTAAGGATTTCCATGGTCTTCCCAATATTTTAGAAGTGTGTTCTGAGGGTTTCCAACAACCCGTGTCGCCAGATGCCTCCGGTCATGATGGTGACAACCCATCAACTAGTGATAGTAAGGTTGGAAGTAAGAAATGTAGAGTGAAGTTTCCTTGTAGGTTATGTGAAGGAAGTCATCAAACTTATATTTTCCCTCATATGGATGAGCCTTCATGTTTTTTGGAAGATATTGTTGTTTCCGAACAACAACTTCCAACTGGTTACCGTAATATTTCTACTGACCAACCATTGGTTGATAAAGTGGTCTATCCGGTTCCGTAATTGGTCGATCCCACTCTTTCCCTTTTGGAGACTGAAATTCAAGTGGTTGACCCGATTCCATCATCAGTCAATCCCACTCTTCCATTGGAGAGTGAAGTAGATGTTGCTCAGTTTCTTCTTGTCACTACAAATAACTCCAGACAAGGGGGAATTTCACCCATTTCCATGGAACCCCTTCCAAGTACTAAGGTTATTTCCTTTGATTGGAATATACTGAAGACACCTCACCTTCCTTCCTAATTTCCTTTCCAAATCATTGTGAAAGTTTGTGATATAAATATATGTCACTCTATTATAGATGAACGTGCTTCTGTTAGCCTTTTATCTACAAATGCTTGGAAATATTTAGGTTCCCCTCAACTTGTGCACGGTACTCAAAATACGTTGGATTTTAATAGAAAAGACAGTGAACCCTTAGAGATCCTTCCTCAGTTACTTGTCACTCGAGGAGGGAAAGCTGTCTATATTGACATGATGGTAGTCCAAGGCCCCTTGGATTTTAATTTTCTCCTTGGGAGAGACTATGTTTATGCTATTAAATCTATTGTGTCCACACTATTTCGAGTGATGTCTTTCGCTCATAATGAAAACATTGTGACCATTGACTAATTTTCATTCATTGGCCCTCACATGATGGTCAACCATCTGACTTCCCTGAAAGTTCCTT
Source organism: Picea engelmannii (assembly GCA_009831015.1). NCBI lineage: Eukaryota > Viridiplantae > Streptophyta > Pinopsida > Pinales > Pinaceae > Picea > Picea engelmannii. The sequence goes on along the minus strand of ML792119.1, from coordinate 638,323 downwards.
ACGTGTAAGAAGTATCCACCTTGCCATAGGTTAATTATGTGGCAACATGTCCCATGCTTTCAATTGATTATGAGAAGGAGCCTCTCATTGTATACTCATCTTATTTGGATTTAAATTCGACAATTGACATGGTAACTCCCTCATTAGGGACCTTGGAGTCTATTATTCCCCTATTGATCTGAGTGAGTCCCTCACCATGTATTCCTTTCAGAGTGTTGTTCTTCCAACTGATGAAGACCTCTTGGAAGCCATGCTAGAGAGTGTTGAGCAAAGTTTATTTTCTGGTTTCAAGATCGTTAAAAACTAAAACCAACCCTAAGAAAAGTTTATTTTGTGGTTTCAAGATCGTTGAAAAATGTAACCAACCATGAGCACAATTTATTTTTTGGTTTCAAGCTCATTAAAAAATGAAACCAACCCTGATCAGGGTTTATTTTTTGGTTTCAAGATAAAAAATGAAACCAACCACAAACATAGTTCCCGTTTATGTGTCAAGCTCATTAAAAAATGAAGTAGGTACCCACAAGCATAGTTTTTCTCTGTTTCAAGATTGTGTAAAAATGAAACCTACCCCAAACATAGTTTTTCTTTGTTTCAAGCTTGTGTAAAAATGAAATCAGCTGTGAGAAAAGTTTGTTTTTTTTGTGTCAAGATCGTTAAAAAATGAATCATAGGTCTATGAGCATAGTTCCTTTTTTTGTGTCAAGGTCATTAAAAAATGAAACATATCCCCCATCTATCAAGTCGACTCTTTCCCAAGATATTGTAAATGTTGAGTCAAGTCTTTCCCTATATATTGTAAGCATCTAGTTGAGTCTTTTTCTAGATATTGTAAATGTTGAGTCGAATCTTTCACTAGATATCGTAACTAAACCTTCATTTCATCCACCTATGTTAGTTGATCCTCTTTCTTCCTCTTGTGAACATTTATCTATTAGTAACCAAAAGTCTAATTGGGTACACAAATTGGTGACAACATCAGAGTTGGCAGATGAAACGAAGCTTGGGGGGCATGTCTCCAGCCTCTAGACATCATGCTGGAGTTAAGCTGCTATATTTTCAAGATGGGGGCAAAGTACTGAGCACTTCTTCTTTTTTAGTTTTGATCTTGTGTAAAAAACTCGAGCATAGTTTGTTTTCTGTTTCAAGCTCGTTTAGAAATGAAGCAAACACCGAGCTTAAAATTTGTTCTTTCTCATGCTCGTAAATACATAAGAATAGGTTATCGAGCTTAGTATTTGTTCTTTCTTGTGCTCATACATACATTAGAATAGTTTACCAAGCTTACTTTTTTTTCTTTCTTGTGCTAGTAAATACACGAGAATAAGTTACCAAGTATACTTTTATCACTTTTTCAGACTCATAAAAATTGTTGAAATAATGTAACTGCGAAGTGTATTCTTATTATTATTTGATATATCATTCATTGGATCAATCCCCATTGTGGATTGATCATGTCGGTTATTGTATAAGGACCAAATCCCCTTTTGTGGATTGGTCATAATGTAATTGTAAAAGGAAAAAGAAGAAGTTGGCCCTAGAATATATCAAGAGGCCCCAAAATATAATAAAGGTGGTTATAACCACCCAGTTTGAGAAGTCATCCCTGCCAGTGAAGAGACACTTCACATGTGCCATATTTGTATAAACAAGGAGGCTAGCGCCTCACTTAGAGAAACAACTCACTTGCTCATTGAGAGAAAATTTTTAGAACTGCAGTTGGAGAAGAAGGAGAGAGAGTGGTGCATCTTTGGGAGAGAATCTTCTGTATTAGCTTAAGTTATCTCTTGACATTGTATTGGCTATCTATAATAAGGAAGTTTTGTTGGGTTTTCTTCCCTTAGAGGGTTTCCCAGGATAAATGTTGTGTCTCTTGTGATTGTGTATTTCTCAGTGATCTTGTCTTATGTTGTTGTTATCTATTGAAATGCAAAGAACTATAATAATGGATTAAACATTAACATGGTATCAGATCCAAGCTAAAGGAAGCATCTTTCACAAGAGTGAAAAATGTCACTGTTGCTGTACATGCAAATTAGGGATTTTTGATGGTGAAGATTTTCAGCCCTAAAACCACCTAGAAAAGTGCGCCCTCCCCCAAGTGTTACTTTGGCACTCTCAGTGCACCTTTTTAGTGTCTCTATCTCCCGGAAAGTGAAACCTTAGTTTCACAAAGTACCAGAAGTACCAGAAAACCAGTGTACCAGAAGTACCAGAGTACCAGAGGTACCAGAAAACTAGAAGCACCAGTCCAAAAATCCATAGATCAAGTTTGGAGGAGTAAAATTTGGATTTTCTCAGATCCAAACACACCAGGATACTCACCTCAGTCAAGCACACCTCCTGGTAAGTTCAGAATTTGATTTTGAGCATTTTTATTTTTCAGTCATTTTCCTAGCTCTCGATAAAAGATGTTTGCAAGCACTAAGCTTGTTGAAAAGATGGAAGGTGTGGAAAAATTCCGTACCTGGAAGTATAGGATTGGACTGATTCTTTAAGAGAATGACCTAGCAAAATTCATCAAAGGAGAAATTCCGGAACCCGACGATGCTGCAGAAAAAGCCAAGAATCAAAAGGACACAATTGGGGCCAAAAGAATCATTGCATATTCAATCAAAGACCACTTGATTCCTTATGTGTCATCTAAGAAGACTCTGAAAGAAATTTTTGATGCCTTGAACAAAGTGTATGAAGGAAATAACATAAACTGGAAGATGAATCTACGAACCCAACTAAAGAATACAAGGATGTAGAAAGGAGAAACAATTCGGGAATATTTTTCCAGAATCTCAGAATTCAAAGAATAGTTAGAAGCGATTGGAGATACCATAGACGAAGACAAACTCATAATGACGACCCTAAATGGTCTCACAAGACCTTGGGATGAATTCATCCAAACGATATGTACCAGAACGGATAAACTGAATTTTGATAGTCTATGGGAAGAATGCATCCAAGAAGAAACAAGAGTAGCTAACCGTGAAGCGCTACTGGCAAGAGATGATGATCAAGACCTATCTACTCACAACAAAAGAGGAAGGAGGAAACCCTACTTCCAAAAGGAGACTCATAAAGAGTCTCAACCACTAAACAATAAAGAATCTCATCCAAGGAGATTTCAGAAGAAAGGACAATGAAGGGAAAGAGATTACTCATTTGTACAATGCTATCATTGTGAAAAGATGGGACACATTGCAAAATAATGTCCATCCAGATGAGAAGAATACAAGAGAAAACATAAGAGGCACCATGCCCATGTAGTCGAAGATGAAGAGCCACTTGCAAAGATGATAAGAGAGCAGATCAAAGACCATGTCTTAATCTTGACCCTCTCAATATCTGTAACACCTGGAGAGGACACTTGGCTCATTGATAGTGGTGCATCCAAGAACACGATGGGACAAATAAAAATTCTCTCTTGTATCTCAGAAAATAAGTTTTCTCAGAAAGTGACACTTGGAGATGATTACCAATATCCCATCAAGGGAGTGGGAGAATCAAACCACAAACTGAATTCAGGGAATTCACTAAAAATGAAGGACGTACTATATGTACCAGGTTTGACAAAGAACCTACTCTCCATTTCATATGTAGAAAAGAAAGGCTTCAGAGTTGCCTTTATAGATGGAGAAGTTCTTATGTGGGCTAAAGGGGAAACCTTAAATGAAGTGATCATCATTGGAAGTGAAGAAAATGGCTTGTATAAACTAAAGGGTCACGCAGAGGCTACCATGACCCACACCATTGAAAAATCATGTGAACTTTGACATAGAAGATTAGATCACATAAACTACAAGGCACTACCATACATATGCAAAGCAGTCATAGGTTTTCCATAACTCAAGGTTGAGAATGAAGGTGTATGGAATGGATGTGCACAAGGGAAGAACATCAAGAACCCTTTTCCGAAGAGAGACAACAAAGAAGGAGTCCTATAACTCATTCATTTAGATGTATGTGGCCCAATGCCATCGTCCTCCATTAGTGGGTATGTATATTATGTATCATTCATTGATGATTATTCTCGTAAGACTTGGGTATATTTTTTGAAATCTAAATATGAAGTGCTCAGCAAGTTCAAGGAATTCAAAGCCTTGATAGAGAATATTTCTGAAAGAAAGATTAAGATACCCAGGTCAGATAATGGAGAAGAATATACCTCAAAAGAGTTTGTGAACTTCTGCAAAGATGTTGGGATAAAGAGGGAACTCACTACTCCCTATAATCCCCAACAAAATAGTGTAGCTGAATGAAAGAACAAAATGATAATGGAAGCTGTGAAGATTATGATCCATGATCAAGATATTCCTATATGCTTATGGGTAGAAGCAACATTGACAGTTGTATATGTGCAGAACTGATTGTCACATAGTGCACTTGGGCTCAAGACCCTAGAAGAGATGTTCACCGGAAATAAGACAGAGGTAAGCCATCTCAAAATATTTGGTTGCCCAATATTTATTCATATACTAAAAGAGTAGAGAAACAAGCTAGAACCTTCAGGAAAGAAGGGAATATTTGTGGGATACTGTGAGGTCTCCAAGGCCTTCAGAATCTATATACCAGGTCACCGTCACATTGAGATCAATAGGGATGTGACATTTGATGAAGATGCAGTGCTTAAGAAATCCAAAAGATGCCATCTTGAAGAAGTATATGAAGAGGAACCCATAATCCCTAGAACTATAGTGAGGGAGGTTCCCAGAGCTGCAGAACCAGTGAGGGAAGTCATAACTTCCCCTGATGAGGAAATTCTAGAAGACCATGATATATTAGAAGTTCAATAACCTCCTCAGATGAAAATACTCCATAAAAGAAAGCCATCTTGGGATAGAGATATTATTCAATATGGAGAGAAGTATGGTGTTCCCGAAGGAACTACGAGACAGGTGAAAAGACCAAAGCCATTCTCCAGTTATATGAATTTGATGTATGATATTATAGAGGAGGAGCCTACCTTCTTGGAAGAAGCCATTCAAAGGAAATAATGGGCAGATGCCATGACAGAGGAATACCAATGCATAATGAAGAACAAAGTATGGGAAATATTTCCCAGAACGAAGAATAAAGATGCGGTATCCTCCAAATGGCTCTTCAAAATAAAACATGATGCTGATGGAAGTATTGAGAAGTATAAATCAAGATTTTTCGCTCATGGATTTTCTCAAAAGGAAGGCATTGACTATGAAGAGACAATTGCTCCTATAGCCAAATACACTTCGATTAGAACCATCATAGCTCTTGCAGCTAAGATGAAGTGAAATTTACACCAGATGGATGTGAAGACAACTTTCCTAAATGGTGTCATCGAAGAGGAAGTGTATATAGAGAAACCTCAAGGATTTGAATTTGAAGACAAGGAGTCTCATGTCTGTAGGTTGAAGAAATCCTTATATGAATTAAAGAAGCCCCTAGAGCTTGGTATGGCTGTATAGATAGTTTTCTGATGAGCTTAGGCTTCACCAAGAGTAAAGCAGATTCTAATCTCTACTTCAAGGTCATGAACGATGAGCCAATAATACTATTACTATATGTGGATGACTTATTCTTAATCGGAGAAGAAAATCTCATCACTGAATGCAAGAAGAGACTTGCCTCAGAATTTGAAACAAAAGACCTTGGCCTAATGCATTATTTCTTAGGTCTTGAGGTATGGAAAAGTCTAGAGAGGATATTCCTTAACCAAGGGAAGTATGCAGTCGAAATCCTGAAGAGATTCGACATGTTGGAATGCAAGTCCATGAATACATCCATGGAAGAGAAGCTGAAGCTGCTGGTCGACACTTCATTAGAATTGATTGATGCCACACTGTACAAACAGATTATTGGATTGCTGATTTACTTGACAAACACTAGACCAAACATTTGTTTTTCCATGAACACCTTGAGTCAGTTTCTGGTAGTACCCAGACGTGTTCACCTAGTGGCTGCAAAACATGTGATGAGGTACCTTAATGGTACAATAGATTGTGGTCTCAGCTATGAAGGAGATCATGATTTCACATTGAGTGGATATATTGATGCAGATCGGGCAGGAAGTGTTTCTGACAGGAAAAACACTTCAAGATGTTGTTTCAGTTTGGGATCAACCATGATCTCATGGCAGAGTAGAAAGAAATCCAACATTGCTCTTAGCACCGCGGAAGCAGAATACATTGTTGCATGTTCTGCTAGCTATGAAGCTATATGGCTTCAAAAGTTGCTGACTGACCTATTTGACCTTGATATGGAAGAAACCATGATCCTATGTGACAACCAGAGCTGCATAAATATGACAGAGAATTTGATATTCCACGATAGGTCTAAGCACATAGAGATTCGATATCATTACATCTGTGACATGGTGCAAAGAGGAGCCTTAAAGCTCCAGTACATTAGCACGGATGAACAAGTTGCTGATGTGTTGACCAAGCCTCTATCTCATGTAAAGTTTGAGCACTTTCGAGATAAAATTGGTATAGTTTGAAAGGACCTTCCTCGAAAGGGGGAGTAGTTGCTGTGATGAGACATCTCTTGCTTCCAGCCTCATTGCTGTGATGTAAAGAAAGATGATGTGATGAGACTAGAACTGTGCTTCCGGCTTGACAACTGTGACGTAAAGCCAGTCTAGTATCCTGCTTCTAGCTTGATTGCTATGAAGTAAAGCAGGATGAGTACCTTGATTCCAAATTGATGGTTGTGACTTAAAGCAAGATGTTGTGATGAGACTAGTACTATGCTTCCGGCTTGACAACTGTGATGTAAAGCCAGTCTAGTATCTTGCTTCCAGCTTAAGTGCTGTGACATAAAGCAAGACATTGAGATGAGACTAGTACCATGCTTCAAGCTTGAGAAGTTGTGATGTAAAGCCAGTCTAGTATATTTTTTCTAGCTTAAGTGCCGTGACATAAAGCAAGATGTTAAGATGAGACTAGTACTATGCTTCCATCTTGAGAAGCTATGACGTAAAGCCACTCTAGTATCTTACTTCCAGCTTGATTGTTGTGATGTAAAGTAAGACAAGTACTGAGCTTCCATCTTGATAGCTGTGACGTAAAGCCAGTACCGTATTATGATGAGCCATCCTCGTGCTGTGACGATGATGATGTATCAATTTTATACTAATACATATTGATACAGATGATGATTTCATTCCTTTGAGAATGACGATGTTGCCGATGAAGAAAACTTCCGATGATTTATAGATACACCAGTCAGTGTTCCAAGATGATATTGATGATGTTATCCTCTCACCCACTTGATGCTGTTGATGATGTTTTCTTCTCTCTCTCACCTGATGCTGTTGAAGAATACCCCCTCTTGTTAAGGGGGAGTGTTGAAATAATGTAACTTCAAAGTGTATTCTTATTATTATTTGATATATTATTCATTGGATCAATCCCCATTGTGGATTGATCATGTCGGCTATTGTATAAGGACCAAATCCCCTTTTGTGGATTGCTCATAATGTAATTGTAAAAGGAAAAAGAAGAAGTCGGCCCCAAAATATATCGAGAGGCCCCGAAATATAATAAAGGTGGTTATAACCACCCAGTTTGAGAAGTCAGCCCTGCCAGTGAAGAGACACTTCACACGTGCCATATTTGTATAAATAAGGAGGCTAGCGCCTCACTTAAAGAAACAACTCACTTGCTCATTGAGAGACAAGTTTCATAACTGCAGTTGGAGAAGAAGGAGAGAGAGTGGTGCATCTTTGGGAGAGGATCTTCTATATTAGTTGAAGTTATCTCTTGGCATTGTATTGGCTATCTATAATAAGGAAGTTTTGCTGGGTTTTCTTTCCCTAGAGGGTTTCCTAGGATAAATGTCGTGTCTCTTGTGATTGTGTATTTCTCAGTGATCTTGTCTTATGTTGCTCTTATCTATTGAAATGCAAAGAACTATAATAATGGCTTAAACATTAACAAAAATTATATAAAAAAATAACTCTTTGGAGTTTCCTTTAAGCTCTTTTCATACTCTCTAAACATGAAACAATTGTCATGCAACGTTGTCTCCTTTCATGCTTGTTAAAGGATTGGAAAGGGTGTATTTCAAGTGATAGTTTACCCCTTTTTCGACCTTGTAAGACTAATTATGAAAAAGGAATACTCTAGCCCCTTTCAGCTAGAAGAGTTCTCTCTCGTATCATTTTATACATTTTCTGGCATGAGAGACTAAAACTTACAAAAAAGTCAACTTTGGAGTTTCCTTTAAGTTCTTTTCAAATTCCATAAACATGAAAAACTACCGAGTTTACCTTCTCTAGGATCGTAAAATTATTCATTGAAGGACCCATCTGGGATCAAACCCTTACTTCTTTAGGTTTGTTAAGCATGTGAAGAGGAAATTAGAAAAGGTGAATTATATTGAGCATATGTTATCCTCCTTGAGCTCATTAAAAAACAAAGAGGTACTCATCTATTTTGATGGGGGGGAAATTTTGAAGTGGGTCAAGATTCTGAAACATTAAGAAAACTTTTCTTAGTCACCCTTGAACATGGCACCTATCTTCATTCTAATTACAATTGGTTAATCCGCTTGTCTCTCATTCATACTGATTTTATGTGTCGTCATGCTCTTTCGACTCCTTCGAAGAGAAATTTTGGTTGTTGTCACAATATGTTTCGATCCATGCCTCGTCAATTCAATGCTACTGAGTCACTTTCCATGCTGCACAATGTTCAAGGGAAGTCTCAACTTCAATCAACATATGCAATATTATCCATTTTCATACCCGTGTCAGTCTGTCCACATTTTATCTATCAACTCAAATCACTATCCTCATCCGTTTCTTGTCGATGATGGGGGATACATCATGGCCCTCCTTCAATGAGTTTGTTCCTATTGAAGTCAACACATTATCCATGATTCAGACTTAGAAACCAACTAGTGCCTTGGAACCTACATGCCTCAATGAGAGGTTTCCTTGCTTTCGATAGTGGATTTACATCATTGGCCTCTGATCGAAAGATTCCACTGAATGTTTGAATTCAAATCATTGATTCACATTCTTTGGATTGTACTAGGGTACCTTGGGAGTCATTGACATCACAGGTGATTTCCCTCACACTTGTTAACAATATACATTAATGACCGATAATCAAGTGGTTTCTACAATGTTTGACATTAACACATGTATTCACATGGTTATAATCGTACTAGTTCGGGATCAGGATGAAGACCATGGGAACCTTTTTGGTACCTACCAATGTTATGTTCCCAACCTAGGTAGTGATGGAGGATAATATTACTGATGTACACTATCACATAGATCCACTTTGTATTGGTCCATGGCTATGTTATTGTCATATTGTAGCTCCACTGTGTAAAATGTCGTCACTACACCCTGATAAAGTCATGGAGGTATGGATCCACATTGTATTTTTGGTGGCCATATCCTTTGTCAATGCTATCATGGATCCATAGTGTATTGGTTAGAGGCCATGCGCTAAGTCTTTTGGTACTGAGCATGGGTATGCCTACCTCAGGATGATTCATATATACTTATACTGTTTGATGTTTGTTTTCATCTTCATCCAGGATCTCCTACTCCAACACCCTTACATTAATATTTTGTAAAGTGTTTCGACCATCAGTTTCTCTTCTGACATCACACTTTAGGGGGCATCTGTTACACACCAAATTCCCACACTACTAAGTGTGAATTTGTCACACTTTAGTGAGGGATTGTTTTTCATAATCCCTAGACATTATAGAAGATAAATTTATCATATGAAGGTAAAAATACTATGTGCACATGTATTATTCATTTTTATTGAACAAAGGAAATTAATTTAGTGTGAGAATCCACCTCACATTTATTTTTCTAATCTCAAGGAGAAGTTGAGAATCTCATGGATGGTTGAGATATTTTCTCAAACCAATATCCTAATTTGATGGATCTTGAGAGATATTTCCTCCTTAAAATCCTTGAGAGATATTTTTTCCCTAAAATCCTTGAGAGATATTTTCTCCTTAAAAATGTTGGAGATCCCAATTTAGTGGATCTAATGAGTGATATTCTCCATGGTGGTTAAGCCTCCAAATCCTATATAATGAGGGCATTCCAAGGTGAGAGGGGGGAAGAAATCCATTGAAACATCTTATTTTGATCTCAAGACATTCATGCAAGGGTTGGACTGGAGAAGTGTGGAGGAAGATCTGCATCACATCATGGATGTAATCCTTTCTTGTCTCTCTTAATAATAATAGATTGGCCTATTCCCATACTTTGTATCTTTTAAGTTTACATATGAATATCATGTTTGTTTCATGTAGTTATATTTTCTTTCATATAACCTTGTGTAAGTAGTAGAAGAGGAAGATCCTTCTATTTAAGTGTAGGGAGATCGTGATCAAGCTCGGACTGGATCCAACGCTAGAGAAACAAGGAGCAACGAGGACAACCTTTGAAAAAGGTGCACTCTCTTTTCCTTTATCTCTTCTTGTTTTCATGTGTGAATAGACAAGATTAAGTGATGTTAGTGTCCACTTGATCTATTATGTCTTATCCAAAGAAAACCCGACTAAAGGGAGCTTAACATGTCCACATGGTAAGATTTCTCACAACACTAGAAAAATGGGTTAATGGAGAAGTTTAGTGAAAACAATTCTCAAAAATTCAATTGCATGAAACATTAAACAAACCCATAATCTCTCAATATCTGAGCAAGTCTTTTGCACACTTTAAAAAAATGAATTTTTTAACAACAAAAAAATCATTTGATGTTCCTCACTAAAACATCAATTTCTCTTTTCCATAAAAGATATTAGTAATCCCATATATTTAAATGATTCATTCTGATGAGGCAAAGATGTGATACTACCGTTATGGAGGTCATAAAAAATAATCATGAAAAGGACTCCAAATATCAACTAGATTAGAAACCAACATGGGAATACATGAATGAGACTATATTTCTAATTAGCTGTTGAGTTGGTGACAATATTGGTTGATTAATTAAAAATGTTGCAAAGGAATTTGAGCAACCAATTTTATATTAACACTTCCCTAAGTTTCTTTCATTTCAAGAGAAAAATCCCGAGCTACTGGTTGCACAAGCCATTTTCCAACTTGCATAACAAAAGAGAAATTTAGATTAAGCAAGATGTAATATTAAATGCAAACTAATATTTGAAAGACTAACTGAATAAAGCATAAGATGTGCACAACCAAAGTCCAAAAATTAAAACTAAAGGTGTTGAAAGAAAATAACTCAAAAAATCATCCAAGTTCATTATGCTAAGAAAAATCTATACATAAATCATGTTGGCTGAAAGTAACCAAAGAAAAAAAATTGAATGTCTAAGAAACCATTTGGATAACTCCGAAGCCAATAATAATCTTCCAAAGAAATTACAAGGAGTTGGAGTGGCTTGAATTTCAGATGAGAAGAAATTAACATTCAAAATTTCAATTCACTATGTATGGGACAACAAGACCAACACTCTAAAGAAATCCAATCAAGAAAAATCTTTAAATTAGAATCATGTAGATATAAAGATGGAATAAGTTTTAGTGCTCTTTTTCACCACAAGAGGGACTAAATAGTATCTTTTATTTAAAAGAACCCCTTGTAAGATGACAAAATGCTTGAAAAAATATTTGACATGGTGAAGAATGAATAGAATCAATGATCCGAAAATTACCCCAACACATGGAAAGTTTTAAGAATGAGACAAAACAATTTTTTCCCCTCTCAAAAATTAAATTTTATTCAAAAAATCCATTTAAGGGAAAATTAGTGTGCAATCTTCTATTTCTTTCCACCTCTACTAAGAAATCCATTTATTGATAAACCAACTGTAATAAAAGAAAAGGAAACAATAAACTTTGTTGTACGTATGGGTTGACTTGAGTTCTACCTTAGTTCTCCAATGAAACTAAGGTGGGCTACACCACACACAAAGTGCAGAACACAGTCTCACTCGAGATGGTTTATGGGTGACTAAAAGACATAGGTGTTTGCAGTAATGGAAGGGATTGGGGTTTTTATTCTTATTTCTATCTCTACTTAACCATACATTCTATCATACCATTCATCATATCTATTAATTCATTCATTCACAATGTTCATTCTACATACATATTTCTAGTACGCGCTGTAATTTAAAATATTCATTCATCTAACCAATTAACCATAATTGTAGAAATAGTAAAGACATCCACACACATTTGCAACATAAGGTGTTTACCGTGGTTCACCCCCCTTGGGGCTACGTCCACAATGGTCTTCTTTTTATTTCTTCTTCTTCATAAAAAATGGTGATGCGTGCATTACATCATAGGATAATAGAGAGTAGTGAGGTGGATCAATGTCACACGAAGATCCACATCTTATGACCTGACCCTCAACTACATATCTAGATTAACTCTATCTGAGATCCACATCTCTAAAAACATACTTCAACTCCAAAAAGGTGCTCCAATTACTTTCTTTGTGAAAAAAGTCACACAAAGATCTCACAAAAAAATCATAGATGCCTCAATCTACCTTAGAACTCTTCTATTTATACTACAAAATTGGGTTAAAATGATTTCAATACATCCCAAAACCCTAACCCTAACATGGCTAGGTTTTTCCACATATGCGTCGAATTTCCACAAATCTTGCCGTGCACTGCTTCCTTTTCCCTTTGTCACATTGGTCTTCCTTCTCTTTCGGTGCACACTATTCCCTTTGGCCCACTCTACATCACTTGTTGTGTTTAATCCCAAAACTTCCTGCTCTAAATACCCCCCAACACTAACTTTTGGCTCGTCCCAAGCCACACAGACTTAGTTTACTTTCTGCAGCACTACCTCCAGTGCATGAAACTTCTTTTCCATCTCTATCGTTGTTTCTTTTTCCTGCGCTTTCGTCTCTGCCAATGTCTCCAAATCCTGTGCTATCATGTGCTCTTTCAACACTTCCCTTCTTTCTGCATGTGTCTATGGAAGTTTTCCTTTTTTCCGTATGCAATTTTTCTATCATTCTTTCAACCTCTTTCTATAATGGATCCAATTGGGTTTGATTTTCTTTCTTTTCTCCTTGCACTTCCTTTACCTCTTCCTGCTAGTTATTCATCTCCTGTTTGGCCCTTAGTCTTAGGGATATGCCCATTTTCTTCTACCTCTTCTTCAGGTTTTGTACTACCATGCTCAGTTTTTCCTCTCTCTACTCCAACTGTTGGATCTTCTCATATTCTTCCAGGTTGGTCCAAATATGCTTAGTCCTGTCATATAACTCCACAACTTCTTTTACTTCCCGTGCTATGCTATCTATGTGCACAATAGCCTCATGTTCCCTCTTTTCCCATACTTATGGGGGTGTGCTTGGAGTAAGTTTTTCTGTTAAGTATGCTATCTCTTGTTTATAGTTCTCTATTGTCTACTCAATATTTAGTATCTTTTCTTTTGATGTGACCTACAGTTCCTACACATAGTTTCATATCTAGGTTGTCTACACACTGCTTCTCCTCCTCCTTCTCCAGTGTGATCTACTCACAAGTTACCTTCAATATCTCCATAACCTTCCGATTGAGTGCTAGGTTGGTCGCATCCACCCTAGCTCTAGACCGAACCTTCTGCATCACGCTCGCTTGTAACCCATATAATTCCTTTGTGGGTATATTTTCCAGAACCAACTCCAGATGTTATATGACCTTCACTAGTTTCTGTGTTGTGTTCTCATCTACTGCCAACATTTCTTATGTGACCTTGAGCCTGTCACTGCTCATTACTATTGTCTACACTATCTCTTCTTGCTCCTTCTACGCTAGTGCTTTCTGATCTTTTTCTTTCTACTGCACTATAGGATGATGTGTTATACTTAGATGCAACCTATGTAGAATGCCGTGTACTTATACTAATTTCTCCATAATTTCTTCTCTTTATGCCTCTGCTACACGTACTGCATCCTCCCTCTATCTTGGATTTTTTTTGCGATGGACTCTGCATCATCTTCTATAATAGTGAGGACTGAAGGATTCTTGTGATACTTAATTTTCTTCCTTATTTCTCCCTCTTGTGTTCTAGTCCTCTTATTTGTTGGGTTTGAGGTATGCACCTTAGTTTTCTTCTTTTCTGCTTCGTCATCCTTTACTTCCTTTTTGTGAGAGGTATTTCCCTTTACCTGCTCTCCATCCCCTTTTACTTCTACCCTTGACACTGTGTCTTTCTTCCATGGGTTCTTTACTGTTGAGCTACTTTCCAAGGTTTGACTGCGCTCTGCAGCCTTCCTTGTATTTTCTCCTGGACTGCCTGACTTCTTTGATGGACCTACTTATGCTTGTTCCTTTGATTTTGTCCCTTTCTTCTGTGTTAGTGGAACTTTCGACTGCATTGACTAGTCCTTCACTATCCATTCTAATTCTTCGCGCGATGTGCAATACCTCATTTCTAACCACTTCTTCTTTGGATATCTTTTGGCATGAATCCACATGTGGTATCTTGAATCCTTAAAACTAGAAATTACCTCATTTTCCTAGATTAATTTAATCAGGATTCTCCACACATTAGCTATCTACTGCTGAATATCCTCCAGGAACATTGAAAATACTACACTATTCACCTATTGGTTATTAGGGTATTTTTCTTGCCATAAGGTTGTATATAACGTTGCACGGAATTTCCCTCTTCTATCCAGAAAGAATGAGAATTTGAGCTCTTTCCAGACTACCAAATCTATCAATATCAATAACCATGAATAGTGGAATTCCATCCCATTATCCTGTGAATCCCTATAGTCTATCAAAAAATGATTCAATAAATAGGGCACCCAACTTAATACTACACCCTTTGCGCACTGTGCAACTACTGCTATGACTCCTACTGGGGCATCTTCCTTTCTACACTTCCTCAAAATTTTGTATTTCATCAGTTTCATGACAAACCTTGTCACATAATCATTGATTTCCTTTATTACTATGCCCCTGGTTCCCCTGTTTGTCCCAAACTGTGCTTTAACTTGTTTTGCAATTTCCACTTCCCTTGCTTTGTTGTCCAAATCATATTTTGGTTTTATGCCGCTAGTAGGAAACCCTGTAATTTTATATATGATATATACATCTATATGGACCAAAATATCCATCCACATGATCCCTCCATGTACCCTTTCCAACAATTTTTTCACACAAAGACCCATATTCTTACCGTGCCTAAAATGCGGTATGTCCAACAAATTCATAATGCATGAATTATATAAACTTGTGATCCACTACAAGAGCTCCAAAATTGGTTTCCCTAAGGGTCCTACCTCCCCCCTATTCTCTAAGTAGATTTCATGCACAAGGTCACTTTGCTGAATCTATTACATCATGGTCTACATATTTTAATTTGGGCACCTTCCCTAGCATGTATTCAAATGCAACTATGATGTGTGGGATATATGATAACATGATCTCTATTGAGTTTTGTGTGTCTGGTGATTTACTCTTTTATGTCACGGCTGGGTTTTCTCCTGAAAATTCTTCCTTGGCTTCTTCTTCTTCTTCTTCACCCTCTATTTCTTACTGGCCTATAATATCTTCGACTAAGAATTCTTCTAAGACAACTTCCTCTTTCTGTTTTTCCATTTCCTCCACTTATGCATGGTGTTCAAGAATAGGGTTTTCTTCACCGTTAGGGTTTTTTGATTTTCCCGCGCTTTGATCCATTTTCACCTCTTCCGCGGTTGGTTTTTATTCTTCTACCCTAGTTGGATTGATGGATTCAATCTCTAAGGTTGTAACATCCTCTAACTCCACAGACTTTTCAGTTCGACCATTCTTTCCTTCTTCCTTTCAGATTGTCGGGTCACCCTCACAAATAGGTCGAGAGCGCCAACCTTAGGGGGTGCCATATTAATTTCCTTGCGCAATATCTCTCTTTCTTAAGCACCCTCTATTTGCGGTCATAAGTTCTCTTTTTCTAAAAAATTGCTAGTGTTGGACTTTTCTGAGATTTTCCCCTTTTATAGCTGATTTTTCGATTTCTCGGCCATTGTTTTCCCTTTTCCTGTCTGTTTTCGGTTCCCTGGGCATTGTGTTTTCCTTTCTTTGGCATGGTGTAATTTGCTGCTATGTTACATCTCTGATGCACTAGTACTTTCTTCGTGTGGTATCTTCATTTTTTTCACCATGTCAGTCTGTCTACTTCGCACTATCATCTTTAATTATCTGTCTATCACTTATTCCTCTAAGTACTTATTTTTGTATTTTTATCTTCCTTTTTCTTCTTTTAACTCCTACTATTTACAATATGTACAAGTCTATTTGTTGCTCTACAACTATTGGGGGTTATTGGTTCGACTATCCCTATATAGTTTCAGTCAACTACCATTCATCGATGCTTGAACTTTCTAGCCTGCTAAGTATCTCAACTGTACAATACCTCCCTCTGTGACATACTTTATCTGATACGGCCCTAACCAATGCATTCTAAGCTTCTCTAGGTGATGAAAATAATTAATGTCATTGAGGAGAATCATATATCCTTCCTTAAACTTCTTCTTCTTGATATGTATGTCATGCCATGCTTTATCATTTTCTTCATGTACATCTTGATGGAAACCTGCCATGATTCTGTCCTCTTCTAATTCCATCGGCTGAGCTAACCTTTCCTGTGCTATTCCACTTTTTGTCATAAATGTAATTGCTACAATGCATAGACTTGATATCAAATAATCTAAAGGAACTATTGCTTCTTGTCCATACACCCATGTAAAGGGTGTCTTACCTGTTAGCTTCTTGCATGTAGTCCTATAATCCCAAAGTATCATTGGTACCTTCAAATCCCAATCATATTTGTTTACATTACAAATATTTGTTAAGGCATTCTCCAAAGTCTTGTTGAATGCTTCCGCTGTTCCATTTGCTTGAGGGTGATAAGGAGTACTCTTCTGGTGATGTATCTTAAATTCTTCAAGCATTGCTTCAATTGTATCGTTGATGAAGTGATTCCTTTGGTCACTCATCAATATTCTTGGACATCCAAACCTTGTCACTACATGTTCAAATAGAAAGCGTGCTGCTGTCTCCACGCTACAATCCTTCACTGGCGCTGCCTCAACCCATCTGGTCAAGTATTATATCACTGTAATAATATATCTGGCTCTTGATCTTCTGGTTGGTGGATTAGTTGGACATACAAAATCTACTTCCCATTTATCAAACACTTGTAAATCGACTTACAGTCTCAGTGGCATCTTATCCCTCTTGGATGGCTTCCCAACTCTTTGACAAACAACACACTTCTGACAATATTCCTTTGAATCCTTATGAACTGTTGGCCACCATAATCCTGCATGCAATACCTTCTGCACGATAGATTTTCCTGTGTAATTCCCTCCTGCAATTCCTTCACGCGCCTTTGCAAAAATAATGGGTCTTTCATGATCCACCACACATCTTCTCAAGATGTTGTCTTCTCCTAGTTTGTATAAATGACCTGCAATCAACTGATAATATAAAACTATGACCAAATTTTTCTTCTGCGTAGTAGTAAATTCTCTTGGTGCAAATTTAGTACTAAAAAACTCAATAATGTAAGCAAAATACTTATCATCTATCTGTACAGAAAACAATTGTGCATTTGGAAAGTTGTCTTCCAAGTTACTGGGTTTTTCTCCATTAGTTATCCTAAATAAGTGATTTGGTCCTGCATTTAATCTTCCAGGCTTCACCACAACTTCAAAATCAAATTCTTGGAACAAAAGTAGCCATATTCATATCCTTCCCCCCAACACTTGCTTATTGACTAAATATCTTAGAGCTGAATGATCTGTAAACATATTGAAATGTTGCCCTAACAAATAATGTATGTATTTCTACAAAGCATACACCATAAATAATACTTCCCTTTCCGTAGTATTACAGTTTTGTTCTGAATCTGATAACTTTCTTCTTGTAAATGAAAAAGGGTGATCTATATCACCTTCTTCTGGTTGGGTTAGTACTACTCCTAATGCTATTGCAAATGCATCCACATGCACATGAAATTATTTTTCCCAGTCTGGAAATACTAAAATTGACGTAGTAGCCATCTTCTCCTTCAAAATATCTAGACTCTGTTGGCATTCCTCGTTCCATTAATACTTAGTGTCCTTCTTCAAAAATTTCTCCATTGGCACAATGATCTGTGCATATACTCTTATGAATTTTCTGTAATATCTAGTATGGCCTAATGTATTCTTCAACTAGTGCACTAACTTTGGTGGTGGTATGTTAACTATGACAACAATTTTAGCATGATCAACCAATAGACCTTGTTTACACACCACATGTCCTAAAAAAATCCCAAAAGGTGCGCTGAAAATGCATTTCTTGATATTTAATGATATCTGACATTGTCTGCACCTATCCAACATAAACCTTAATACTTCAACAAACTAAACAATGTCCAATCATCTAAGTAAATGTCCAACAACTTGAGAATAAAGTCCTTAAAAGATGCGACTACTACCTATTGGCCCTTGACCAAGTTTTGGGAGATCCTTGGTCATGTTTGAAATATTTTGGGACTTCGATAGCCTGTCAAAGATGAATTGCAAGACGAAGTAGAGATCATGGGATCTCTCCCCCTTTTTGGGTCCTTTTTAGGATTTGGGAATATGTAATGGGTATGGGATGTCGGCCCATGGGTTTACCCATGTTTAGGCCTATTTTATAAAGTATAAATAAATAACTAGGTGACATAAGTAGAGGCAGATAAGCTAAGTTCTAAGTGCAAGTATGGTTTGTAGATACTCTGTGCATATTGTGAGAAACTTGTAGAGCTAAGTGCAAGTGGTTGTAACAGACTATGAAAGGTTTTGTGCTAGACCTAGCTCGGGGAAGGAGGATTTGGCGAGGTGCACACAAATCTCCTGTCCTATGCGGAGTAGGGTTTTTGTGGCTCTGTGCATGTAAATGACTGATCGAAGCTAATAAAGAAGAAAAGTTGGTGGACGTAGCCCCAGGGTGGGGGTGAACCATGTAAATACTGTGTTATTCTTCTCTGTGCGATGTTCTCATATGTTTATGTCTTTACTTGCTAAGTGTTTTGATATAGATAGATAGATCTGTTTGTGATTTGTGCTTATGATGAATTTGGATGTTAGATCTTATATAGGTGAATGTGCTTAGTTCTTGAATATACTAGATTTGATCCATTTCTTTATGCTAAGTGCTTAAATACAACATATCAAAGTGAATGTTGCAATGCTCTATTTTCTCTGCGGAGTAGATATTGGTTAAATAATAATTAACTGACGGTGCTAAGTGCTCTATTAAGTATTGTAGTCACATATTTGTGTCACAACTAAAGTTGCAGACACCTGAGTCCTGCAACCACCCTTTCCTCTACCTCGGGTGAGACTTCATCTTCTTCACAGGTGTTGTGGAAAGGGCCGATAGTTAGGGTTTTGTTGGTGTGCTGTTGTATAATTGAACCTTGGGTTTGCCCCTATGGAAACGAATGGTTCTGTTGCCGAGATATGAAAATGTGATTGCTGGGAACGAAGGAAGAAGAAGCTCTGTGAAAAGATCCGACCTGAAATTGTGAAATCTCTGTGCATAGATCTGTTGCTCTAGTGCGCAATACTCTACTTAATTTGACAAGCTCCGTGCTAAGGAAAATAAGTTCAATTTGAAGAAAAGAGGTAAGATATGAAATCTTTGTGCTCTGAGAAAGGAAAAAGTGAGACTTTTTGATTAAAAGAGGTAAGATCTGAAAGCTTTGTGCTCTGATAAAGGTAAGAATATTGAAAAGTTCTAGATCTAAAAGCTTTGTGCTCTGTAGAAGTAAGATAAGTGGAATTTTTTTTTTCAACAATATGGATCTAGGTATGTTTGATAGATTTTTTCCTAGCTTGAAAAATAGGGTATTAATAGATGAAAGAATATTTGATATGAGTAGATCTGATAAGAATAGTGAAAATAATTTTATACCTATGCATAGAAAGAATATTTGGACTAATAAGTGTATGCAAGATCCTAGAAAGAAACGTTTGCAGGCTAGCTACCATGATCCTAACGCACAGTGCAGGAAAGGATGGGGATCATTTAAAAGAAAGAGAGGATTAACCCTTTATTACAGTTGCATAAAAACATGACATCTTGCTAAGGAATGCCCTGGGAGAAGATCCAGTTGCCTTTGTTGCAAAGCTATGGACCATGAAGTATTGGATTGTCCTAGAATGATTGCTAATCTTGAAGAAATTAAAATGCGACAAGAAAACCCTAAGGCAAATGCATAATCTAATATTATGGCAAAATCCCAGAAAGAATCAGAAAAAAATATTGCTATAGATGAAAGAAACCCTGAATGACCACCGACATGTCAAATTATCAAAGATCTTCAAAGAAAAAGAATGCCTTGAAGCAAGAATAGGAGACTTCGACATTAATTGTGTTCTAGATGAGGAAACACAGGTGAATATCATGATAGAGAGAACTTGGGAAGCTATAGGGAGGCCTTCTATGATTCCTTCATTAGGAGGAATATGACTATTCAAAGGAAAGCTGATAAAACTATGTGGAAATCTCACCTGGATACCTATGAATGCCAATGGAACTTCGACATAGGAAGATTTTGAGATTATTAAATTTATTGAGAACAATGCCCCATCTACCATGATACTAGGAAAACCTTGGATTGAAAGAGATCAGGCCAAAAGACAAGAAGAAGAAGAAGTTTTAGAACAATAGAAGCAAGACTTAAAATAATTAATGACTAGAAGGATTGCACACTTGATTGAAGAACAAAAGAACAGATCGAATCTATTTAACACTAGAGACCCAGATGTCGAAGTTGCAAGAACACTAGAAGACCCACCTAAGATTGAAGTACCTATTCCAAATAAAGAAGAAGGATCACCCTCGAATCTTAGGAAAGAATATCAACAATGCGAAGTAACTATGCCAAAAGAAGATAAGAATCAGAACGGAAAAATGCATACCGAGACAAAGCTCACTGGGAAGAAGGCTAGAAAGCTAAGTAAGAAGAGAGCTAAGATTGACAAGTTGCAGAAGGTTCCAAAGGAAACCTCGCAGAAGGAAAATTTGAAAAATTGGAGCTTCGCCAGAATATCAGAACAATGACACATGGTGCTTTGCCATGGTGAATCAATATAGCCGTTGGGGACATTATAACCATTAAACCAATGCTCTGAATGGGTATAAAGACATTTATGGATAGATAGGTCACCATCCGACCATTGGGACTGTGCCATAATGGACATAACAGAGTTAATGAAGGCTTCATACCCATTACAAGTGACCCATTTTTGAGTTACCTATTTATCCCATCATGCCATGCATCGAGAACACTTTTGCCAACTGAGAGTTTGAGCCCATAGACTAAGTTGATTTTATACAGTGATCATCGCACTCTTGTTGTCTATTCTATTGCAGTATCTAAGTTACTCCCCGAACCTGATATTGTTAACCCTGAGTGTGTATGTTGGATGAGTTGAGAACTGTAGAGAAAGCTATTGAATAAGTTCTGATCGACCTCATGACTGAAAGAGTCATGTCGATGTCTATAGGTGTACAAGCATCGTCGACGAGAGGACCATCCTGACCATCAGATGAAAAGAGAACCAAGCACAGGAATGATCTAGCGAATGCAAAATTGATCCCAACCATATTACCCACCTTTATACCACCTCTGAGCAGAGCAGTAAATCGAGACAGTGTGCCTAAAGATTTCGAATACACCTTGGTTATGGCGTACCTCCCAAAGGGGATACACACAGTTTGATCAGACCTAGATAAGATTGTAGCGTTGAAGTTTAGCAAATTCAACCTCAGAGATCGTAAAGTCTATAACATGCTCACCCCGCATAAGTACCTGACCAGAACTAAGGGGAAGAATTCAAATATAATCCCCTAGTTGTGGACTATGAACCTTGTGCAGTCCACCTTGCTGAACATCATGAAGATCCCCCACTTTTGTAGACACCAGGAAGTCAATGCCCGTGGCAAGCTGCTTCTTTCTTGTTACCATGGTGGCTATTTGTGGCTAAATCACTGTATGACAGTTGATCCAATGATGATCAATCGGATCATGGGCTTGAGTATGCAAGGAATTGATTCACAAGAGTTTTACCTCGGAAAAGCCATGGATCACGCTCTAGCACAGAAGATCAAGCACACTTATGGTGATGTCGAGAAGGGAACGCGAGGCTACAAGGTAGATTCTATCCAGAGTGGAACAGTGCACCTCACCTGTCAATTGATTGTAGGGAAGTTAGTACGAAAGAACCAACCTACCCAAGTCACCAGTTTTGTAGTCGACCTCGCAGGGAAGTGCACGGAAGGCCTTCAGATGAACTGGGCGAAGTACCTCATGAACCAGTTGGAACTCGACTGCAGAGAAGCACAGGATCAAGGATACAAATTTCATTTCAGCTATCTATTGATCCTTATATATTTTATTGCTTGGGAGATGCTAGAAGGTATGACCTTCCCGAACATTGAGCCATTTGAACCACCAGTCGCGAAGTTCAGTACACTGTGGTATTCAAGCGATATGAATAAATAGTTGCAATCAAATGTTTTTTTTTATACCTACTACAATCAGATGAAGATAGCCATACAGTCCGAGCCTCGTATGACTCCGAACACTCTACACCAATTCAGGCCTTTGATGAAATTCAACGCAGATCAGCATTTTATTTACTTCACAGCGTGCATCGACAAACACAAGCAACAAATTTAGTCATACTACAAGCTGACAGAGGAGGACTTGGATGAGATCACTAAGTACTAGTCGAAGAACCTCCTTATCCCAGTAGACCCTACGGAGATATCTGACATCGACAACCCAGAAACAACAAAGGATACACCCAGACCCAACAAGACAAAGAAGACCAAAGAGGTCCAAGAATAAGACAACACATCCGTGAAAACTGCGTCCATATCACTAGAGAAAGGAGGTGATGGCGAAGAGTTAGATGAAAAATAAGTTGAACAGAAGCAAGGAGATGAGGTTTATCCCCTGAAGAAGAGGAAAGGTTCACCTCCGAAACCTTCCTCCCGGAAGAAATCGAAGGCCACCATTACCAAGATGCAGGCTGTCCTCACCTCCGATGACTTCGACTTCCTCATAACAACCTTGCAAGATGCTTCACTGGAAATAGCAGAGAAACAAGATGAAAATCAAGAGGAGATGTATGATCGAATTGAGACTGAACTCCAAGGGGTACAACATGCCCTACAGTCTAGTCATGAAATCTCCACTGCGTTGGGAGAACCAGAATTGGGAGATGAGCTAGCTCAACTCCACTGCCTAGCCGATACAGTCGAAGCTCACCTTCGATGAGCATAGGAAGAAATAGAGTAAGACACCTAGGATTTGACATAAGTACAAGGAGTACTCGTATCTTGCTCTCTAAGTGAATTTTGATGAAGAAAAAGCACAACTACAGTAAGAAAAGGAATAGTTGCTCATGAAGAAACTTGAAGTAAAAGAAGCGGTCAACAGAGCACTTTGCTCCATGATAGTCTTAGAAATCAAGGAAGAAGACCGAGTTACACAATAGGTGAACCAACTCACATAAGCCATTCAGTAGCTGCAACAATACATAGCAGATTCGAAGCTATGCACTATATCTGAGACCCCACAAGATATAAGAGACCAAAGAGAAGAAACTGTCCAGAGCGCAGTTGAAAGGATAAAGGCTCTTACCCTCGAATGTAAGAAACTCACTGATCGTAGTTCGCGGACCTATGAACAACTCACAGAGAACCAGGAACTGAAGGCACTAGAGTCGTAGCTCCAAGAGGAAAAGTATCAAGCCAAAAAGATACAGGTGCAACTGAAGCCCCTATCAGTTGTGGAAAGAATGAAGCACTCCCAAGAGAAACGCACTGCACAACAGAAGATCCATACTATCCAGAGTAGAGTTATGGAAGTAACTCAAAGGCTCTAACCCATACAAGATAAGGCCTATCAATTGTTTATAGAGGTAGAATGCCAAGGATCAGAGCTAGAGTAGATTGTCACTATAGCTGAACAACGTCTAGAGGGACCTATCAACGATGCAGTCATCCAAGAGTTCGCTGAACAGGAGGCTGTAGCACAACAACAAGTCAAAGCAGCTCAAGCCAAGCTCAAGGCATTCAAAGTAGAACTAGTCAGACCAGAGTGACTCAGGACGAGTCACAGGTGAGTGTTGGGGGCTTGTTGGCCCTTGACCAAGTTTTGGGAGATCCTTGGTCAAGTTTGACATATTTTGGGACTTCGACATCTTGTCGAATATGGAGTGCAAGACAAAGAAGAGATCGTGGGATCTCAACCCCTTTTTGGGTCCTTTTTTGGATTTAGGAATATGTAATGGGTATGGGATGTTGACCCATGAGTTTACCCATGTTTAGGCCTATTTAGGGATGTCGGCCCATGGGTTTACCCATGTAGAGGCCGATAAGATAAGTGCTAAGTGCAAATATGGTTTGTAGATTCTCTGTGCATATTGTGAGAAACTTGTAGAGCTAAGTGCAAGTGGTTGTAACAGACTATGAAAGTCTTTGTGCTAGACCTAGCTCGAGGAAGGAGGATCTGGCGAGGTGCGCACAAATCTCTTGTCCTATGCAGAGTAGGGTTTTGTGGCTCTGTGCATGTAGATGACTGATTGAAGCTAATAAATAAGAAGAGTTGGTGGATGTAGCCCCGGGGTGGGGGTGAACCACGTAAATACTGTGTTATTCTGCTCTGTGTGATGTTATCATATGTTTATTTCTTTACTTGCTAAGTGTTTTGATATAGATAGATAGATCTGTTTGTGCTTTGTGCTTATGATCAATATGGATGTTAGATCTGATATAGGTGAATGTGCTTTGTGCTTGAATCTTCTAGATATGATTCATTTCTTTATGCTAAGCGCTTAAATACAATGGATCAAAGTGAATGATGCGATGCTTTGTTTTATCTGCGAAGTAGATATTGGTTAAATAATAACGAATTGATGGTGCTAAGTGCTCTATTTAGTATTGTATTCATAGATCTGTGTCCCAGCTAAGGTTGCAGACACCTGAGTCCTGCAACCACCCCCGCCTCTACCTCAGGTGAGACTTCATCTTCTTTGCAGTTGTTGCTGAAAGGGCCAGTAGTTAGGGTTTTTTTGGTGCGCTGTTGTAGTGTTGAACCCTGGGTCTACCCCTGTGCCAACAGTACCCTTGAAAAAATGGTTGGTGCATTCTTCAATCCAAATGGCTTAACTGTATACTGAAATGATCCCCACTATGTAGAAAATGTTGTCTTATGCCTATCTTCAGGTGCTATCCTAATATGATGATAACCTGGAAATCCATATATATAAGAATAAGATTCTTTCCCCCCTATATTCTCCAAAAATTCATCTGTAAATGGGGTAGGAAAAGGATTGTGTAGGAAAGCATCATTCAATTTTCTCAAATCAACACAAATCTTGATCCCTCGCTTCTTTTCTTGCACCACCATAGGAATGATTTTTAAGAATCAAATATCAATATAGCATAGAAAAACCTCAGAATAAGTACTCAACGCCTTGAAAAAGAGAGAAATTTAGATAATAATCCTCTTCGAGGGGGCAACCACCTTATATACCACATAAATGTTCAAGTACAAGATGATTCCAAATGAAAATGTCTCCTTGGTATATATAGGAGACTAAGAGGTATAATTACAACTAATGGACCCAAGACGACATAAATAAAATAACATTACTAATGTAATATTCCCCAATTAAGGGGTAATGGGACACTATTTAGGGCTTAACATGCCCCTCCCCTTTAGACAAGTGTTGTCTGCAATGCTTGAGTAATTCTGGATGCTTCTGTAAAAAAGACTCATCTTCCCAAGTGGAATCTTCAGTAGGAAGTTTCCTCCACTTAATGAGATATTATGAAATGGATCTATTACTCAGCTGGTGAATTCTTGTGTCAGTAATGGCTTCAGGCTCCAATATGATTTTTCCTTCCTCGTCAAGTTCTGGAAATATGGTTTGAACTGGGATCTTGTTAACCTTCTTTAAGAATGAAACATGGAAAACTAGGTGTACTCGTGAGGATGAATGAAACTCCAATTTATATTCCATAGTACCAATCTTTTGCAACACCTTATAAGGACCATAGTACTTTGGTGATAATTTATTATCCTTCTTGGCTTGCTTGAGGGATATCTCTTTGTATGGTTGTAGTCTTAAAAACACCCAATCCCCTACTTCAAAACTTCTTTTACTATGATGTTGATATGCTTGTTATTTCATGTGATTCTGTGCCATGGTCAGGTTGTCCTTTAAGATTTGGAGAACTTGTTGTTGATGGTCCATGTGATCTTCCACTGCTTGAACCTTAGATTTTTATTTTAGAGAAGAAGTGATGGAAGGAGGCTGGAATCCATAGAGTGCCATAAATGGTGTCATTTTTTTTGCAGTATGAAAGGAAGTGTTATACCACCATTTTTCCAAGGGTAACCATTTGAACCATTTTGTTTGTTTATCAGAGACAAAGCAACGAAGGTAGCATTCCAGACATTTTTTCACTATCTCGGTTTGTCCATCAGATTGAGAATGATAGGATGAGATATGAGCCAATTGAGTACCCAAACAAGAAAATAATTCTATCCAAAAATGTCCAGTGAAGATAGGATCTTTGTCACTTACAATAATCTTTGGGATTCCATGTAGTTTTTGAACTGTCTCTATGAATGCGGTGGAAACTGTACTGGATTTGAAAGGATCAGAGAGTGCACAAAAGTGTGTGTACCTAGTCAGTCTATCAACAATCACCATGATGACACTCTTTCCTTCAGACTTTGGTAACCCTGTGATGAAATCCATGGAAACCTCCTCCCAGCGCTGACTTGGGATGGATAATGGTTTTAAAATACTTGGGGTCTTAATTGTTTCCACCTTATTTTGTTGGCAAACCAAACATTCTGCTATAAAAATTTGAACATCAGTTTTAAGGCCATCCCAAAAAGTTCCTTCTTGACCCTATGGTAGGTTTTCAAAAATCCCGAGTGCCCTCCTACCAGAGAGGTGTGCAATTCCAATAGTACCTTTTGTTTGATTTGGGAGTTCTTACATAAATATAAGCGATATTTGTACCATAGTGAATCAATTTTTCATGTAAATGTATCCGATGCACTGGAATCCCACTACAACCTTTGAATGAGAGTCCACACATTTTCCTCATTCTTCCATTCATCCCTCACTTCTATTATCCAATCGGGTTGGATGATCGAGATAACACAGAGAAAGGAGTCAACATCTTCATCCTTTCTTGAGAGTGCATATTCCACAACATTTTTCTTCCCTTTTTTATAGATGATTTCAAAATCATAACCCAATATCTTGGTCACCCATTTTTGTTGTTCTTCTGAAGATAGTCTTTGTTCCAAGAAGTATTTAAGACTATCATGATCTGTTTTGACCTTGAAGTGCCTACCTATTAGGTAAGGGCACCATTTCTTCAATGCATATAGTATTTCCATCATTTCTTTCTCATAAATGGGTTTGTGTAATTCCTTTCCCTTGAGTGGCCAACTTTCAAAATCCAGGGGCCTTGCTTCTTGCATTAGGACAACACCAATGCCATTTCCCGAGGCATCACATTCCAAAATCAATGTTTTTGTGAAGTTTGGTATGGTCAAGACATGATCTTTACACATCACCTCTTTAAGTTGTTCAAAAGCATTGCCTCTGGAGTCCATGAAAATGCATCCTTCTTAGTTAGTGTCATTAAAGGTGCTTCTATTCTCCCATAGTTCCGAACAAACTTGTGGTAGTAACTTGTCAAACCCAAAAATCCTCCAAGATTATTCAATGTTTTGGGAATCGGCAAGTCCATCATGGCCTTAATATTGTTAGGGTCTACCTTGACACCTTCATGAGATACAATATAACCCAAATACTCTACCTCCTTCAACCCAAAGAAACATTTGGATGGTTTGGCATATAGTTGTTTCTCCTTTAGTAGTTGTAGCACCTTGTCAACATGTCGCACATGATCCTCCCAAGACTTTCTATATATTAGTATATCATTAAAAAATACTAACACAAATTTTCGAAGGAAGGTCTTGAAAATGGAATTCATCAACCCTTGGAATGTGAAAGGTGCATTTGTAAGGCCAAAATGCATGACCAAAAATTCATAATGGCCTTCATGAGTTTAGAATGTTGTTTTTGGGATATCTTCTTCCTTCATTCTCATCTGATGATACCCTGAACGAAGATCCAACTTTGTGAAATAGATTTCTCCATGTAGTTCATCTAACAATTCATCAATGACAAGAATGGGAAACTTATCTTTAATAATGATCTTGCTGAGCTCTCTATAATCTGGACACATACGCCATGAGCCATCTTTCTTGAATACCATTACCACTGGTGCAGAGTAAGAACTTTGGCTAGTTCTAATAATGCCAACCTCTAACATTTTTTCAACCATACACTCAATTTCACTCTTCTGGGCATAAGGGTATCTATACGGCCTGATGTTAGGAGGAACACTCCTGAAAATTAGGTGAATATCATGATCATGATTTTGAGTGGCTTGAAGAACTTTGGAAATATATTCAAATACTTTGGAATGCTTATCAATGATCCCTTGGATATCTAGAGAAATATATGGCTTATATGTTTGAACATCTAGTGAGCATAGTTGTGCAATAACACCTTGATTTCTCTTTTTCAATAATTTTTTCATGCCATTAGAGCTTATCACCTTACTGGGTTTCCTTGTGATACCTCTTAACTCAATTTCTTTTCCTTCCAATGAAAATTTCATGAAAATTTCTTGAAAATTAAAATCCATTGTTCCTAATGATTGTAACCATTGGATTCCTAGTATGACATCAACACCACCCATGGGTATAGAAATCATTGAACTATTCATTACATATTACCCCATAGTAAGATTTATCTTATTGCATTTTCCTGAGCAATTGATAGTTCTTCCATTTGCAATCACTACTTGAAACTCTGGCGCTGGATATTGTTGGCAGCCAACCCATTTTTTTTGATTGCTCTCAAAAATCTACCTACACCCCTCGTGGTATTACGACAAATCATTGTCGCATTGTGCTTCCAGACATCCGTCTCATTTTTGCGACAATTATAATTCAATTTCGATTCAGTTTTCACAACTGCAAGTGTGAAAACACCTCTTTCGTTGCCTAGGTTGTCGTCGTTTTTTGGTTGATTTGCTGAAAGACACTTGACCACTGGTTTATCACATGACTGCTAAAGGCTTTCTCGAACTTATGTCTTGTTTACACATTTAGATATGATTTGATTCCTAAACCTT
>ML792119.1:519282-582456 GCA_009831015.1 Picea engelmannii | reverse complement strand
AGATCCTTCTAGAAGCGGAAGCTTCTATTAGGTCTTCTTACATCCGCCTTATTCTATTTTATTGAAAGGTCTTATTAATATTGACCTTTATTACATCCGAATACATTGATCTACCTATGTGCGGGTTAGGACCTTAACACTGATTATCCCAATAATCACCAATACTTGCCATCTTTGGGTTTTATGCAGTTCCAATGTTGACCTTCTTAATATTTAATGGTGCAGAATATTCTTCTAAATCTATCTTGGGACCTTCTACTTCCCTTCCACCTTCCACTTCTAGAATATGTATGTCGTGCGGATTATCTTCTGCTGGATCTTCTTCTTCTGCGATGTAATAATAGTGTAATAATTGTTGAATTGTCTATCTAGCCTGCTTCTAATATGTTGGAACTATTTCAAATTTTGGTTCTTTGAATATCCCGTCTCTTACCACTTTCAACGCTGTATATATCTCTGGATGGTCATGCTCAAATGAAAATGTAACAATGAAATTTTGTTGTATCTCTTCATAGTTAATAATTTCTCCACGTTGTTCTTGTTTTGTGTACCAGTTCTTCGAAATGCCTTCTAGTGTGTGAATAAAATGGTGTGGTCATTATTCTAGCGGTACTAATATCCATTTAACCATGCACTTATCTACATTTTATTGAGGTTTTCCAAATCCCTCATATTTCTCCTCATATCTATGCTCCTATTCTGCACCAAATCTGATGCACATTAATCTTTTTCACTGAAACCAATTGTTGATATTTTCCTTGTGTGTACCCCACCATTTTTCAGGTGTAGCTTTTAAAGCAATATCTAACATTGATAATCTATGATTTTCCATAAACTCTACCTAATACTTCATTAACAAGTCTTCTAAATCATTCAAACCATAAAAAGTAGGAGGTTCTCTTACCTCTATACCAACCCATCTCAGCATGCACGTCATTCTAACACATCTCCTTGTAGATAATTCATGTAGACTCCACTGCCAGTTTTCTAGTCCTGTGTCAGAGTCTGAAGCACAATAACTAATACTCCTCCAAATGAGCATGCCATCTGTAGTTGGGTCGATATAAACCTCTTCACGTGTGATAGGTCTGTATAGTTGATTTACATCTTTTGTCAGAATATTGTCTGTCACAGGTTTTGCATACTTTCCTCCTTATGAGGGATCTAATGGCGCAATAACTCTGTATTCTCCAGACTCAAATATCATCTTCCTTGTCTTCAAATTGATAATATCCTGGTTATCAAAATCCCAATCCAGACCCAACAATGGTGGATATGGCGAAGTATTGTCCGCTATGTCAATAATTTCAAAATCAGCCATGGTGCGCACACCATCTAGGTCTATTGGATTCCCCTTCAACCTCTCAATTGGCACCACTCTGTGATGATTATACAAATTCAAGTGAATAGGTGAATACCCCAGTTTAGTTTCTCCCATAGCTTCCCAATTTTTCTTTGGCAGAACATTGACTTCAGACCCTAAGTCTAGTATAATATCCGCCATATTAAAATATCCTATGTTTTCATTCATTCTGAATTACCTGCTAGTTATTCTCTTATTATGGACCTGATTTACTCTTTTTACCCCTTCTTCACCATGATTACACTTTTCTAACAAATTTTGCAGCATTTGTAAGGAATTTTTGTCACTCAGCAATTTGACGCAGGCTCCCCAAAAGTTTCTTAAGTTACTTAATTGTTATGAAGACTTCTCTTGATTGGTCTAATCAAATAATGAAGGAATTTCATAGATTGGTATCTCATCTACTCGCTTCGTTCCTGAAGTGGATGCAATTTTTTCCTTCAATATCTCTTGTCTAGATTCCTTGAATATTTATTTTTCTTTGCGTGCATCAAACTTCTTTTGCGGCACTGTATTCTTCCCGACCCACTGGTACTAGTCCCGATCATTCTTGGCTTCATCTTCTCCTGTCTTATCTCCACATCTAGTAACTATGTTAATATTCTTCCCATCTTCTTCTCTATTTTCCACCCTGATCCATTGCACATTCCGGTTAGTCTGGTTCCTCTTTTCTTGTATCTTTATCAAAAGTGTAGGACAGTCTTCTATTTCATGGTCTGCTGCGTGACAATAAATACATGTTGCAGGTGGTTGTGGTAAGTGTATTGCATAGTTCCATGGTTTCTAATAGTTATGATAAACAATTGGTCTATGACCTCCTCCAAAGCCTCTTCCTCCATGGCCTCCTCCTATGAATCCTCTTCTATTTCCCTGATTATCTCTGATCGATGTGTTATACTGAGTTCCTCAATTATACTACGACTACGGGTTATTGTACTGTGGTGGTGCTGCGCATTGTTGTGTAGGATTATACTATTGTTTCCCTTGAAACTGCTATGCATTATAATGTGGTTGTGCTGCAAACTGTTGCATGAGATTATATTGTGGTTGTTGCATGCTTTTATACTGCGAATGCTGCCCATATTGTCTTATTGCATGTTCATCCTGCACCCGGTATGTATCTACAATCCTTTCTTTCATCATATCCAAGGTTCTACAATCCTTGTATTTCTGTCCAACTAACTTACAAAAGTTACAAAATGTACTCTTCGGTACTATCTAGTACTTCTCGATTAGGGGGAAATGATAGGAATCATTCCCATGTGTTTTGCAAATCTCACACCATGGTCCTCCTGAAGCTAAATGGTTTGTCATACCCACTCCAACATACTGTGAAAATAATGGATACTCATTCTTGTGATGACCCTTTGTCCTACACATTGTACACTAGATATCTTCTCTTTTCTCCTTTCCTTTGTTCCGATTCAACTAGAATGTTAATTTCTTCAGATCTTGCTTCAACTCTTCCACAACTAGATCTGTATGCTTGTATTGGTTTTCCTCTAGTTGTAAGGCTGCCTGTAGAGCCTCAACCTGACTTTGGAATTTATGCTGTCTCAAAGGATAATTCAAGTGTGGATAACAAACAAATTACTATTTTATGTATCCATAATAGTGTACTTTAACTTACCGTTTATCCTCTTGAATTTCTGGTCCACTTCCCAGACTGATTCTCCTAGTTTCTACTTGATCTCTATCATTTCATTCATAAACTGGTATTCTGAACTTGGCTTCTAAAATTCATTTATTAACTTCCTCTTCACATCTGCTATAGTTGTAGGTGTTTCCGTTGGGTTATTGGTTGAAATGCCCATGTACCAATCTAATGCATGGTCTCTAAATGTGATTTCCAATTGCACAACCTTTGTATCCTCATCTATAATTTTTTTTACTGCCCATATCTTCTCACAAATGAACACATGTTTTTATGGGTCATCTGATCCATCCTCTCAAAACTATGATAACTTGATAGTTGGATATTTTCTTTCCATTGCAAAATTTTCTAAACTACCACCTCCGCGCGGTGTAGATACTTGACTACTATTGGATGAACTTACACTTCTGCTACTCGACCCACATCTTGAAAAAATTCTTCTACCACTAATCACTTGCTGGTTAACTGCTTTTTCTTCTTTAGTTGTCTTAGTCTAACATGGGGCTATGGGTTCCACACTAATTCAGATATGGAATGGATATCCTTCTTTTGCGCCAGACCCATGACCTATGGTTTTCCTCTCATATGTTGCGCACAAGATATATTCAATATTCCCCATGGAACGAAGATCCTCTACCTATTCCTCATCGATGTCCAATATCTTTCTCTTTGCTACAACCCTCTTATTAGTATTCATATTATACTGGTTGGGTCATCCCCTGTGTGTCACACCTCCACTTCTTATGATTTCCCTAGTGTGTTCATCATCCTTCATGATGGGGTCCATTACCTCCTTCTTCTAGATACTCTCCAGAGCCTTCTCCATTTCTTAGATCTTCCTTAGTGCTTCCCCCAACTCCCCCATGCATGCAAAGTGATCTAGCTGTATGATTCCATGGTCATCATGCCTTTACCATGCAAAAAGAGCTTGATTGACATGTAAAGAGACCTAATGTACCTCCCTTTGGGTCCCTTCAAGAAATCCTTCTCTGCAATAGTATATGACTTCACTGTATCTACTTCAAACCTAATACGATTAGTTGGATGGGTATCTTTCAACCTCGATATCCACTCTTGTAATAACTCTAGAAAGTAACATAAATATGCTTCATGTAAATAAATAAACACATACCTCTGCAGGTACTGGCATGATGCATACCTGGAACCCTTATTATCTTTCTATGTGAAATCCAATTGCTTTCTCTCTAACCATCTTTGAATCTCTTGCTTTGTAGGATACCATGGCCTAAACATGCCTTTCTACCACTTCATCTTCTTCACCAAACCCCTTCCTAGATCTCCTTCTGAGTTTTAGACAAAAACATAACCATTTGTTAAATGTATGGGATGACCCGGGTTCTACCTTATTTCTCCAACAAAACCCTCTTCACCATCGACCTTTCTAGTAAACCAAAAGGATACACCGCACACAGAGTGCACAACACAGTCTCACCCGATACAGTTTATGGGTGACTGCAGGACGCATGTGTCTGCAGTCATGGAAGGGATTGGGGTTGTTGTTCTTACTTCTATTTCTACTTAACCATACATTCTATCATACCATTCATCAGATCTATTAATTAATTCATTCACAATGTTAATTTTGTATACATATTTCTAGTGCACACTGTAATTTAAACTATTCATTCATCTAACAAATTAACCATAATTTCAAAAATCATAAATACATTCAGAAACATTTGCAACATAGGGTGTTTACCGTGGTTCACACTCCCCTGGGGCTACATCCAAAAATATCTTCTTTTTATTTCTTATTCTTCATAAAAAATGGTGCTACACACATTACATCATAGGATAATAGAGAGTAGTGAGGAATACCAATGTCACACCAAGCTCCATAGCTTGTGACCTGACCCTCAACTACATTTCCAGATTAACTCCATCTAAGCTCCACAACTCTCAAAACATACTTCAACTCCAAAAAGGTACTCCAAGTACTTTCTTTGTGCAAAAAGTCACACAAAGATCTCACACGAAAAGCATAGATGCCTTAATATACCTTATACCTCTTCTATTTATACTACAAAATTGGGTTAAAACCCTTACAATAAATACCAAAACCCTAACCCTAACATGGTTAGGTTTGTCCACATATGCGCCGGATTTTCGCAAATCCTACCATGCCCTGCTTCCTTTTCCCTTTGTCATGCTATTATTCTTTCTTTTCCAGTGCACAATGTTCCCTTTGGCCCACTCTACCTCGCTTACTCCCAAAAATGCCCGCTCCAACAAAATTAATAAAAAACTAGAAAGCAAAGCTAATACTATGCAAAAAAAAGGAATTAGACTATTCTACCCTAGTCCCATCCTATGCTACAATGGCTGAAAAATAATGAACCAAGTGAAGTCATAATTCCAAGGTATCCAACCATGTAATTTCAAGCCTACAAACACATGTTCATCATGAAATATTAGTTGCAGAATTTGGAATAAAAATAGATTAAAAGTAGGAAAAATTAAAACATGAAAAACTCTATCCACCATATTAAATACGTGTTAGTAATAATTCATGGGGACATTAGCTGAGTATGATTCCTCCAACCATGATTCGATTCTATCATAAAATCTACCATGACTAACACATAATTCATGGAGGGAGTTCACGAGAAGGCAACATACCAAATGAGAACCATGTATACAATGTTTCACATATGTTGTCATTGATGTTAAAGTGGTCATGGACATGGTCAATTATAGCGCATAAAGTATGGCACAAAGTATGGTGCAGAGACAGAGGAAGTCATGAAAGGATGAAAATAGAAGGGATAAACAACGCAAAGAAGGGTTAATGGCATAGAAAAAAACATGCAGGGTGCTTTGAACTAGTGCGGCGAACAATGCAATTGAGTGTGCTAAGACGAAACTAGTGTGATGGAATGGACTGTGATGGATTGCGTGGAAGATTGTGTAGAATAAAATTTGCAGGGAGCCTTGAGACAATGCGACGAATGATACAGTGGAGTGTGATGAAATTAATCCCATGTAACAAGCAATAAAGTGGAATGAGACATGATGAAAATAACGATTGGGTGAGCACACATTAGGGAAAGTGTGACAGGATGAAGATCTTATTCTATCTATGTAGTAGATTCTCTATAAACAAAAATGTGAGTTGATGCGTCATTCATGAGGAGATTCTCTAATAAGACTAAGTTCTGTTGTTGAGATGAGATGGAGCTCATTTTTAGGAATATTTGGTCCATTTGAATGAGTCCAAGAATTTCCAGATGTAATTGGATCTTGATCCAATGAATATTTGTCCACAATATAACCTTCATGCGTCCACATAATTTATTTGGAAAAAAAAGTGTAATTGACAGGACTTTGATCTAGTCAAAATATGTCCACAATGTAACTGTCATGCATCTACATACTTTATTTAGATATAAGTGTAATTGACAGGACTTTGATATGGTTAAAATATGTCCACAATGTAACTATTATGCATCCACATACAGGAATGGTAACTCAGGAAAAAACATTATAAATAAGGATGCGTTATGTTTGATTGATGCACTGATAAAGTGAGGGAAAAATGATTTGTAACTGTTCAAAAAAAAAAAAAACTGAACATGAGATTTATCGGTTGTTCTTTATTGTAGAAAAAAGTCATGAAAAGGTCCAGTTCTTTTAGATTTGTTTTTAACTGAAATCATGGTGCTAGGGTGGTTCTAGGGTGAGTTGAAGCTCATCGAGGATTGGTGTCCTCACTATTTGCGGTAAGTTGGTGCCAAATAGAATTGGTGTCCTCATTATCTAGGACAAGTTGGTGCCTCAGAGGATTGGTGTCCTCATTATCTGCAATGGGTGGGTGCCTTTCAAGTAGAAAAATTATAAATTGTAAGTTGGTGCTTGTAGAAGAACATAAAGAAATATGTTCTGTAGTTTTCTCTCACATTAGGTTTCCACGTAAAAATCCTGGTGTACTATGTTCTCTATGTTTTTTTTATTTGCGCATGTATTGATGATTAAGTAAGAAATCATAAATAAATTTAATCATTTAAAGGAAATAAATTAGTAAACATTTATACAGTACTGATTCACCCCCTCTCTTAGTATTGTTTTGAGTTTCAACAATTGGTATCAAAGCGAGGTTCCTTGAATAACAAATTAAACATTGGAAGGAATATCATACAGAAAGTATGTCAAGTCAAGATTATTTTTCTTCTTCAACCAAACCTCCTTTGTTCAATGGATCAATTTTTTCATTTTGGAAAATTAGAATGAAGACATACTTGATGTCTCTTGGTATGGAAATCTGGCACATTGTGGTAAATGGTTATACAATCCCAAATACTCTTCCAACTGATGAAGCTGGTAAGAAAAAATACTACAGTAATGCAAGAGATACAAATTCCATCTAAGGAGGACTGCAAAAACAAATTTTTTCAAAGTAATGAAGTTGGAATCTGCAACAGAAATATGGGACAAACTGGTAAACAATTACGAAGGAGATGAGAAAGAAAAGTTCAAGCTTACATAATGCAATTTGAAAGCCTAAGAATGAGTGAAGATGAAAATGTTGCAGGTTTCTTTCTCAGAGTAGATGAGACTGTAAACACTATGAAAGGGCTAGGTGAGAATATTGAAGAAGCTATAATAGTTTGGAAGGTACTGGGATCTCTTCCCTCAAGACTTGATGCAAAGGTTTCTACTATAGAAGAAATTAATGAACTAGATAAACTGACTATGGAAAGGATGCATGGAATTCTAACTACTTATGAGACAAGGACTAGGAAAGAACAACCAGATCTAAAGGACACAATCTTCAAGGCATCAGTCAAATCGTCAACATCTCAAAATCATGATTCATCACAACACTTCTCAGATGAAGAGGAAGCTAACTTTGTAAGGAAAATAAAGAGGGGCTTTGGAAAATATAAAGGTATGTTACCATTCAATTTCTTTCATTGTGGTGAAGTTGGTCATTTTTCATATAAATGTCCCTTCAAAGAAAACATCGCTAATGAAAAATAAAGAAAAGGAAAGGATAAACCTAGGGAGTCTAAAAAGAAAAAATATTTTAAAATGAACAATTTTATTCAAAATAGGATAGTAGTGGCTCTTCAGACACTGAAGAAGAATAACATGAGCCATATACAATTCAAGATGAAAAACTTCTCATGGATTTGAGCAACACAAATCAGATCAAGAAAAAACAAACACAGAAGAGTGTGAAGTTGTAGTAGACATGGAAGGAGAATTCATTAGTTCTCTGGAGGAAATCTCCCAACTCAAGAAAAATAACAAGCTAATAAAATAACAATTACAATTTTATAAATAAAAATATAATCAAATTAGTGAAGATATAATCATCTTAAAAATTCATCTAGAAGAGGCCAAAATAAGGGAATAAATATTGATGAATCAAATAAAAGTAAAGGAGAACATCTATGATAGACTAGAGGAAAAAATAGTGTCCTCAAGAAAATATCTAGAGAATTCTCAGACTAAAATGAAATTCATAAAAGGAGATAAAATTGTAGAAAACATTCTAAAAAATAAGAGATCACGAGATGACAAGACATGGATATGATATATGTAAAGTATGAAAATTATCAAAGGTGAATCAAGCACCAACATGTCAACTAGTGAGAAGCCTACAAGTTATGAAAATGATCTCAAGGGAAACAACATCTAGATTAACAAATCAAAATATGATAAGAAGAAGCAGTCAAAATTGGATCAACCCCACTATGCAAACAAATATGAAGAAAGGATGAAACAACTTCCTAAATCTTATCAATATGAAAAACAAAGAACGATTCCTACAAGTAGATTTTTCATTCCAAGGCATCCAAGTTTTTTCTATGGATACAGTTTCTCTTGTGGAAACTTTGGACATAAGGCTGTGAGTTGCAAGAATTTTAGACATAACAAAAATGTAGGAATGTGATTCAACAAACCTCGAATGACTATGTATCAAAATTCCTTCTACCCTCTACTAAATGACCTTGAATGCCACATATGCAATAATTTTGGACATAAGGCAAGTGAATGCAGAAGAAATATGCTGCCTATATATAAGAAAGACATGCAAGAAGATTTTACCAAGGTTTGGAGGAAGAAAAATAAAAACAAAGAAAATTTTGGAATAGCTCTATATGCCCAAAATCAAGAAAATCAATGGTATATTGACAATGGCTTCTCCAAGCACATGATAGAAGACAAGAGTAATTTTGAATTCCTAACTGAAGAAAAATGTGGTAATGTTACTTTTGGAAACAATGCTCCGACTAGAATCAGAGGAAAATGAACTGTTGTACTAGATGAAGATAGGAAGGAAAAGACCAAAGAACAAAATGTGTTTTATATAGATGGTATAAAACATAATTTGTTGAGTGTAAGTCAAATGTGTGACCAAGGACATAATGTTCTCTTTCATTAAAAAGTTTATAAAGTAATGGATGTGAATACAAGAAATATTATTGTCAAGGCAGTCATAACTTCAAGAAATGTGTATGTTCTAGAAGAAGGAAAATAAAAATGTTGCATTGGTAAAACTGATGAGAGTTGGATTTGGCACAAAAGACTAGGCCATCTTAGTTTTAATCATCTTGTTAAGATATGAATAAAATATGTTGTGAGAGATATGCCGAAAATTTCCAAACCTGAGAATACTTTCTGTAAGTCATGTCAGTTTGGAATGTAGTCAAGATTTCAATTCAAGGAAAGAGAACGTTCCACCACTTGACCTATTGAGTTGATTTATATAGATTTCCATGGCCCCACTAGTACACAATCACCTCGAGGTGAAAGATATTTCATTTTTTTGATTGATGATTATACCTGAATGACTTGGGTTGGATTGTTGAAGCATAAATTTGAGGCTTTTGAAAAATTCAAAATCTTCAAATCATAGGTAGATGTTATGAGGAAAATCACTCTATGGCATGGGGTAAAATACAACAGATGGAAATGACTACATAAATCAACTCTAATATCAAGTATGCTATATAAACAAACATGCTAACAAGACAAGATAAAGAGCCTACCTTGTCCAGACGTTCGATGAAGTCCACTGTTGAACAATTGACCCAAAGATATATATCTGCAACTTGTCTTCAACAACCAAGATACAAAAGCATATGGTGATAATATACAAATTTAGCACATATACTATCATAATCCATCAATATTCATAACAAATATGTCCATGGAATAACAATTCAAATATTTGCGAGATATTAATTGGACGAGAAAAGAGTATTTCTATTAAAATGTAATCAACAAAAGTGTATGAATGACAAACTTCCATGTCGGCATGTTTGGAACCGAGAAACTAAGTCCCTTCTAGCTGGGCCTCCACCACTTCAATCCTCCACCAAAGCAAATATCATATAAGAGAGACAATGAGGTTCTCCATAAAATAGGGAAGAGCTTGGGGGATGAACAATGTGTTCAGACTTAAAAGGACAAAGGGATGCAAACTCAATATGAAGTGAATAATTTCTCCATAATAACTTTGCTCTCAAAGTTGAATTCTTTATCCTCTTTTCCAAAGCTTGGATATGGCCCATTTATAGCCTTCAAATGGAACTGAAGGGCCGAGTCGTAATGTTTCCAATATATAGAAGGTCAAGGATCATGGATCTCGTGAAGTGACATGGAAACCCGACACCATTTTTAGTTTTTGGCACATAAACCGATGTACGTGGGCTGTAATGGTGCAAATTGCATATATACATGTTGTATAATTGTTAGGTAGTGTATATGTGGAAAAATATGTTTTTTAGCTCTGGGAATTGCAAAAATGGGACTTCAAGTCTGCATAGGGAAATGGAAAAAGGGCTTCTGAGAAAGTTGCATGGGGTGAGGAAAATATTGGTATAATAGATGCCCCCTAATGTGTAAGGTTAGAGGAGTATATGCAATGGCCGAAATACATTATAATTAC
Organism: Picea engelmannii; assembly: GCA_009831015.1. NCBI lineage: Eukaryota > Viridiplantae > Streptophyta > Pinopsida > Pinales > Pinaceae > Picea > Picea engelmannii. Next base: position 571,521 of record ML792119.1, on the reverse strand, counting down.
CAGAAGTGGAGTAATGGAGACCCAACTGGACGAACTAGTTGCTCATACAAATATTACAATCGATAATGACTTTGTGCACATGGTTTCAATTTGAATTACACTGTAGATCCATGTGGAAATATACCAAAAAACTGTTCATGGCCATGAATAGGAAATACAAGGGTAGATACATGCCATAGGCTGTCATAGTCATGAACAAGGCCCAGTGAAAACCAATATCAAAATTAGTCTGAAGATATCTATATACAATGAAGTACAATATGATCTCCCACGATCACTGAAGTCATATAGGTACTGGTCCAATGAATGATAGCAACATATCAGGAAAGATGCGACTATGAATTGATGTCTTCAAGTATTCTACACGATCTGCCAATGGTACAAGTCTACATCATGTGAATAAAGGATTTGAGGTCAAACACAATGAGACTTCATTTGATTATCGATCATTAAGGTATACCATTAACAAATGCGAGACAACTTACTGATGATGAAAGTAGGTATCAAGGCAGTGAGTACATTCTTACAAGTGTGAATAAAGGAGTTGAGGTTGGACAATTGAAGAATCCATAAATGAGGAGAAATTGATGTGTTCACAACTATCGATGGCAAGAGAACCCGCCACTGATGACTGCAAGCCTCTCGGTACTCATAGGAATCTAGGTCTCATTTCCAAAATAGATGGGTTGAATTCGATGGAAGGAGACCTGCTGAAAGGAGATCATTAAGGCATCTCTCATCATTTAGCACAAGGTACAAAGTAGTAGCTTGATGATTTGGAGGAACTCGGATGAAGAACATGTTCACAAACCAATGACCCTGTGCATGTTTCACATGCACTAGATGCGAGCAATGAACGAAAAAGACCCTCTGAATAACAACCAATAATGAAAACTTCCGAAAAAGGTGAGGAAACAACTAATAATGCTAATGGAATCCAAGACACTGCATGAATCCCAATGTGTGAATAGAGTTCTTTCTGTAGAACACAAGGAAAACCCCCAGTCAACGACCAATGAGGAGATGTCGATTGCTGGGTTCAAGGTTGCCTACCCATAATGAAAGTAGGACTAGGGTGCATGATATGAATACAAATTCCCATAACTCTGATATGTACTGAGGGTATGACCGACATGCAAAGTCAAGATTTCTGAGAAATGGCCGACACAGGATGATATGCATCCTTTGAAAAAGAACATGAGACATATGGAAGAATCTAACAACATAGACTCAGTGATGAAACTTTGTGATGCAGGAGGAACCAATCAAACTATCCATTGGGACTGGAAGAGTAACCAATCGAAGGAGTAGACTCTAAGTAAGGAGCTTAGGTTCCTAAGGTCATGCTAAACATAAAATTCGGATGACAAGTGGACTCAAAAGTTTATGCTCTGTTCAACGACGACATGAATTTTTCCAACATGAGATAATATTCTTTTCCTGCCCGTCGTTTTTTTTTTTCCATAGAAAAATGAATGCTATGATATAGAGGAGGAAACAAGTGTCACGAGTAAGAAACTAGTTCCAATAGTGGAACATATCTATGCTCAATTCAAGGGGGTGCAAGTAGGATATGAGAACTCGGGTGAATGTTTCCTCATAGGGTATAGGGTGTCAAGATGCAAAGGATATAAACAAGGCTCCGCTTGGCTGATGATGCAAACTGCTGGGTAAATAGGATTATAATGCAAAAGAGGGAACCAAAAATAGGCTCAATATTGCAAGCAAGAGAGTGAGATGAAATTACAGCTTAACTCCAAAGAATGTCCTTTTTCATAAATTTAGTCTACTTGGTCTGAAAAAAGGTTTAAACTTACACCAAATAGAGGTCCTTTCAAATCCAATTTACGAGTGTGAAAGAGACAAGTTTACTCGAAAATCTCTTTGCTTTTTGAGAGAGTTGGAAAAGAGCTTAAACCAGACTCATGGGAGTCCCATAGGTATAGGTCAACATGCTTATGAGTAAGAAATGAGGTTCGAATGCAAAGTCATATTAGCTATAAGGGACTCCTGGTCTTACGACAAAATCTTTGCATGGGCACCGAATAACATAGAGGTTATAACTAGGGCATCCATGTTTGGTAAGTCTCTACCATTCAATAACGACACTTCTAGTAGAAAAAAAAAGGTTTCGTGTTGTTAACAATTGGGTTCGTACCTAAGGCATACAAATTGCAGTTATAGGATAATGAAAGTGTGCAAAACAGAGTGACGACCTATCATATATGATGGTCAACGAAAATAACTTCCAAATTCATGAATGGGAAACATGATGCTAGAAACCACAAGAATACCTAGATAAAACCACCAAAACCAACTCCATCCACTAAACTATTAGTCCACTAGGCCAAAATATTATCAAAAGCTTATGTAAAGCGGGTAAATTTTTTCTATAAATAGTGAAAATAACCAATTTTACTATACCATTTGTATTTTTTTCCCAAATAGTGCATTTTGGACCAAATTGCCCCCAATATTCAATTGCCGATTGTGGGAGCTACGAGTGACAAAATTGACAACCATCTGGACTAAGTAAGTCTTCTTTCCCTTCTCTGCATTTCTATTTGTTTAAAATTTTAATTTAGGCTTCAATTTTTGAGTATTTTAAGGCGTAAATTAGAAACTAGGGTGTACGCATGCTGTAATTCATCGGGTCGCATATACTCAGCCTTATACGCTATTGTTATCAAAACAAACTGCACATATGAAGCTCTATACGTGATTGTTTAAACTGAATCTCACATACAAGTCCGTGAGTTTAATTTTTTAAATGATATTGACTCAAAATTTGATTTTAAACTTGCAGGATGGTGCTAGAGTGGAGAGAAAGAGAGCATGAAGAGGTTGATGCTGCAGTAGAAAGAGATCCAAGGGCTCAAATGGAATTAAGAATATTTGGGCTATATAAATGTTTGTATCTCAAAGGAATGAAGACTCAAGTGAGACTACTCCACATGTTGGTGAACTACTGGGATCTAGATACAGAGGCCTTCAACCTCGATGGGAAACCATTGAGGATTGAATTCGAGTACATATACTTTCTGATAGGATTATCATGGCGGGGTGAGGTGGTGAACCTCAAATCCAAGGGAGCTGGGAGTGGCATGAATATAGAGGACTACATAGACACTCACTACGTTGCAGGGATCGAGAAGGTAAGGATCCAAATCCCGATCATAGTGATCAACAACCAGAGTCTCAATATTGTTGTCCCAGTGTTTGTGTGGATCATAGGGTCATCCTCATTGCATAAATAATCAAGGCCACTTATGTTCTACTCAATGGAGTGCTTATGACCCATGGTTTACGACTGGTGCACCTCACTGCTGGCCAACATGAAAGGACAACTAATAGACTGCAAACAAGGTAGAAAGAGGAACTTCGGGTTTTCTTCTATCTTATGTGGTTTTTTCTTCGAGTGGGTTCCAGGCTTGGGCCCTAGAGTCGATATTGTTCTGCATGGACCTCGCGATCCAGCCATGGCACAATGGACCGAGGTGATGAGGAGGTTGGGGGGTGGTAGGGTGCCAACACCCTACAACGACGAGTTTTTTTTTCCTGGTGGCATCGACAGGTGATAGCTCTAGACAACTACCCATATGAAGGGATCACCTTCAAAGGAGATCCAGACATGCCATTACCACCAAGTTCTGCCTACAGAGACATAGGTATGAAAAAGTTTTTAAATATTTCATTTTTTTGTATTTTTGTAAAAGAAAAAACAAAAATATTTTTGGATGATGTCAAGTACTAATTAAAACATGTATTGTTACGTATATGTGGGTCTGCGATGACCAGATGGAATCCCATGACACCGCTACAGGGAAACCTATCTCATTTGACACAAAGAATTCCCATGGTTCAGGTAGAGGATCTACAGGAGGCGATGCAACGACAGGTGGTAGGTGTGCCCCGTGCTTGGGTGTGACTCTTTCGGTGTCTCGCAGACGTCGTAGTATGCTATCATGACACACATCCAGTGCCAAAAGCGTATATTTCATGGTTATTTCATTGATCGTTTGTATATGTATTTTGAGGGTGTGAGCCCCAATTTTGTACTATGACACCATATTTTCAGAGAAATGAAATATAAAAAACATTGGTCTTCGGATTTAATTATATTAAAATATGTAAATTGGTGAATGTGTTTTCCTTACTTTAGTTATGTGACAAATTCCAATCTAAAACATAATTAGCATGTGCATCAGATACATAATTAGAAATTCAAGGTATGTGATTATAAGTAATAAAATCAAAATGTCGTTCCAAAAGTCATACCCGTAGGAATCGTCGGAGTAGAGTAGGTTATTGCACACGATAACTATTGTTCAAATGACATACCACTAACTATGAGTCCAGGAAAACTTCTAAAGAATGAATACCATGTAGAATGACATCATGTAAAATCTCTATAATGACATTATATTCAACCACATTATTCATTGATGGCCCTAGACAAATTCCACCTGAAGACACCAGTTCTTCGGGTGAGTAAACAACCCAAGCAGCATAAGCTAAGTTTTGTGTGTGACGACTAGCACCATTTGAGAATACTAAGTAAACTAAAGACTCCGTTGACATTTTCCAACCAAGGAAAAATTCGATAAGAAAGCCGATGACCAAAGGGAAAAGATATATACACTAAGATACACTAGTATGCAAAGAGGTACCCCCAAGCATGGGGCTTAAGCATAATATATTTTCAAGTATATCCCATTCCTGGGCTCAGTCAACATATTCCCTTCATGATATTCTAATTTGTAGACTCCTTTTTCTAAGACACATCACACGATATAAGGACCATGCCACATGGGGTTGGAATTTGCTGCCCCTAGCGGTTCTTTGGCTTGGTCATACAAGAGGACCAAGTCACCTTTAGCTTACTGCCAAGGATAGACATACTTATCATAATGGACCTTGACACACCATTTATTTTCTTCGATAGCCGTAGAGGCATATCGACGCTGCTCATCTAGGCTCTCTAGGTGTATGGGGCATTCTTCAAGATCAAAAGTGTCAGGTAGGAACTTAACTACCAATCTAAGAGAATGGATTTCACATTCAACAGGAAGAATCGACTCCACACTGTGTACTAACTGAAAAGGGGAGAAACCTGTGGAAGTCTTAACCAAGGTTCGGTATGCCCAAAGCATAGGGTAAATCATAAGATGCCAGTCAAATTTGTTTTGACTAATAGTTTTATGAAAAATTGTCTTGAGAGACTTGTTCACAACCTCTACCTATCCATTTTCCTGGGGATAGTAAGGGGAAGAATGACCATGTTTAAACCCCAGTTTCAATGCTATTTCTTTCATCATTTCACTCTGAAAGTGACTTCCATGATCAATGACAATCTCACTCGGGATTTTGAATCAGGCTATAATTTGATTGAACATGAAAAATTCAATAGTCTTACCATTGGATTTAATTTTAGGCATGGCCTCAACCCACTTAGTAAAGTAGTCTACAACCATAATAATATGTTGATGCCCCCAGCCAAAGTTGGGTTGCAATCCACAAAATCCACCCCCCACTTGGTGAAGGGATTGACGGTGATGACCAGATGAAGAGGGGTTGGATGCGAGTGCATCTTCCGAGCAAACATGTAGAAAGGGGGACACTTCTTGATCTCTTCAACACAATCTTTAAAAATAGATGGCCAGAAATAATCGAGGGTCTCAAAATATTTTGGGCTGTCGCAAGCCCAGATAGATGGCCACCAAAATCCCCACTTTGACAATCATTAAGAATGTACTCAGCCTCCTCATGATTCAAGAAAAAACAAAATATATTATCTATGCCTCGATGATACAAAGCGTCAACGACAATAAGGTAGTTCTTAGCTTGATACTATATACGTTTCTGATCATCTCTCGAAAGGTGCTGAGAGAACTTCAAGGTTTGAAGATAGATAAAAATGTCTCCATACCAGGGGTCCGAAGATGAGACAAGGAAAATGTGTTCATCTGAAAATGAATCAAAATGAATAAAATCCTCATATAACCGAGGGAAGTCCGATATTAACTCGGAAAAAAATAGCGATTTCTTTGATTTCGCCAAAGCAAAATCAAGATCAAACTCTTGCAAGATGACAATCCATTTATTATATTTTACTCCGATGATACTCCTAGTAAGGACGTATTGAAATGGGTTGACATCAACAACTACAGTAGTTTTGCAAAGCAATATATAGTGCCGTAATATTTGAACTGTGTGTATGACTGCCAAAGCTAGCTTCTCAACATGAGAGTACTTGAGTTCAGGACCGAATAAATTTTGACTAAGGTAGTAGACGATGTGCTCATGGAACTCATCATCCTCCTGAACTAAAACCATACCAATCGTCCCTTCAGACGTGGTGATATAAAACAAGTAATCTCTACTGCAGTCTGGAGGCTTCAACTGAGGCATCGATACAAAGGATTTCTTAAGAGCATCGAAGGATAAATGGGCTTGCTCATCCCATATAAATAGAGTGTCCTTCTTCAAGAGATGCATGAAACCCTTAGTAATATTGGCATAGTTTACTATAAACCGACGTAGGAATTTATATTTCCCCTATAAACCTTGAAGATGATGAATATTGTGCGGCGGAGGCAATTGAAGTATTGCCTCAACCTTTAAAGGATCCACCATGGTCCTAGTCTCAAAGAATAAGAATCCTAAAATACAACCTGACCTAACGCAAAATATGCATTTATGAGGGTTTAAAAGGATGTGATAATAATGACATCTTTCAAAAACTAGCCGAAGGTGGGTAGAGTGATCCACTCTCTTGTGAGAGTGAGCAACGAGATCATCAAGATAAGCTTCAAGTATATGCTTGAGATTGTGAAAAGTGAAGGTTATGGATTGTTTGAAGGTTTCTCCCATGTTTTTAAGGCCGAAAGGCATTTTCCAGTATGAAAAAGTACCCCAAGGAAAAATATATGCCATCTTATGTTGATCCTCAGGTTTAATCTGAATTTGGTTGTATCTTGAAAATCCATCCATAAAAGAAAAAACCTTGCTTCCACACACTCATCGAGAATTTGATCAATGAAAGGTTTCAAGAAGTTGTCTTTAGGACATGCCTTATTTAGGTCTCTAAAATCCATACATACACGGATGGTTCCTTGCTTCTTATTTACAAGAACGAGATTGGATACCCATTCAGTCAAGGGAACCTTGTAGATAAAACCTGCATTAAGTAGTTTCTCCACCTCTGCCTTAATAACAGGGGCCTTCCTAGGATTAATAACTCTAAGTTATTGTCGAATAGGTTTACAATCCAGGTATGTTTTAATCTCATGTTCAACAATTCAAGGGTCGATTCCTGGCATCTCTTCATTGAACAAGCGAATACATCACATAATTCTTTGAAGAGCTCGGTGTAGATCAAAATTTCTTCAGGAGAACAATCTGCATCAATATATACATTTCCAATTTTACCAGAATACGAGAGATGTCAATCATGACGGTAGGAGAAATACTCACCATGTTTCCTTCAACATAAATTAAGTGGAACTACGACATGGCCAAGTATCTCGGTAAAGGAAGATCTAAAATCGTCTTGTTCAATCCTAGAAAGCTCTGGGAGGAAGCAAGAGCAATGATGCATATGATCCCATGTCCTATTAGAACCATTCATGGCCTCTATGATTGATTCATATGAAGGTAAAGTATCATCGAGGAAATAATGCGAGTAAGATGATGAAGTGGACCATACATTCTTAAGAACAAGATCCTCCTCATCCATCTACAAGGAGACATGATCTGGGTCGGTAGAGAAGTCAAGAAAAACCTGATATGCTATCTCTGCCACTGACAGTGGCATTGCCATTCTAGTATGTGACTCACCTTCATAATACAAGGTTAGGGAAGGTAGGGTCCAAGGATCATTAAAATATGAAGTGCATCTCTGGAGGAGGGGGAGACTCTAGACCTGGAATAACCTGTGAAGAACTATAATCACGAGACCGAGTGGCTACATTAACCTGAGACTTGACCATATTGATTCATAGACGATCACCATATTGTGTTGGTGGGTTTTGACTCCCACTCGCCGCATTTCCAACATTAGAGGAGCTTAATACCATGTGATAATTATGCGGAAAAGGATTAGTCAGCACAATGGGTGATAGAGATAAAATCCTTACAAATTCCTCAAGTTTGGGGCACAAGTAGGTAAGGTGATCATCAGTACAAATCTTACAAGGGAATTTCACCTTCCGCTTCTCTTTCTTTCCCTCACCAACATTAAACTTAAATCTATCATTATTAATGTTTTCCTTGGGTTTATTATCATTCCTCCCACCCTTATGATTGTTACCACATCCTTTCCTTTTATTCCCTCTTGGTTGTTGGTTACCATACAGGTTAGTCGATGATTGCATAGAATGTACATCCACCAACTAAGTGGGAGTGGAGGATACAAACGAAGCTTGTTCTCCTACAAACTAGCTTAGAGACAAATCTTTCAATTGACTTGTCACCAATTCTATAGGTTTAACATTTGTGGAGCTTATAATGCCATCGGCATGAGGCCCGTGCTTCTGTTTAGGGTTGTAGTTTGACCTTGGTGTGTCAGGAAGAATTTTGTATAACATCCCAGACTAAGCATATATGAGATATAATTGTTGGGATTTGAAAATCACTTCCCCTTCAGATGTTACCCCGGATGAAGGGACATCCTTCAAAATATAAGGTAGTAAAGACTTAAGAAACCATTCCAAGAGGAAGTTTGGAGGAATGTAGGATTTGATCAACCTCTTCTTTGTACACCACTCTTGGATGTGATCAGAGATATGAGTGGCTTTGTCCTGACAGAGAGCTGGCATAAGTTCTATGCCGACATCGTAATGAGCCAACAATTGGAAGTGGTTGAGAAAGACTAAAACCATCTAGTTAAAGTTACCGTATGTCCCTCTAGGTAGCTCTATGTACCATTTCACCACAACCCTCGTGAGGGTGCGTTGAAACAATCTTAAAAAAACAAAATCGTCGTTAAGGGAATTGGAAGAGCACCAAAGATGAAAAGTAGTGACATGATCACCAGTATCCTCACCAGTTTTTACCTTGAATTTTGGAACATTTGAAGGAAGTTTAGTGGGGACGAGGGCCCATGTCGGGTCATGACGCACTGGGTTGTTCATTAATCTTGACAAGTCTGGAAAATTGAGCATGGCCAGAAAAGGGATACAAGGTTACGACATCTAGCCCCAAGCTCCTAGGAAATATTGATGTTGGGGAACCACAACCCATCCAGGGTTTTGGTATGAACCATGGCCCTATCCAGGATTGAAAAACCCCCCTCCAAGCTGATTCATAAGGGGCTGGTTGGGCACCATTCCAGTAGGAATTTTATAATGAGGGTTGTAAATATTTACCTGAGATGGAGTAGCTCTAGGTTGGGGGTTTCCCAAGGTATTAAACTAACCTCCCCTAGGTGGAAATCCAGAGGATAAAGGTGGATTCATCATGTCAAACGTGTTGGTCAAAATTAGTGTGGAGGGGGTAGGTGTGAAGGATGAAACATAAGCATGAGCTTTTCTACCCGGTTGACCACTCCATCAAGGAGCATTAAGACTAGGATTAGACCTAGGGTGAAAAAGAGGTTGGATTCCAACCGTAGGAGTCATTTGGGGAATATGAGCACCACCAAATGAGAATGAAATATGTGGAGGAGCCATGCCCCCAAATCCAATACTAGGATTTGTATTTGTCGCTGGAATGGATGAAAAAAATTACGATGTGAGATTTGACATACGATAAGAGAAATGGATAGAGGCCATAGGGATGGACTAATTATTGTATCCTGATGAATGAAAAAGAACCCAAAAGGGTTTGTGACTATGGGTTGAGTAACAACCACAGGTCGGATAAGAGTGATGATGGGAACCTCTGGCACTACAACCATGGTGGTCAAAGATGTATAAGGAGTTCCATTAACTATGGTGGGTATGGGAATCAAAGGACTCCCATTATCTTTCTGACTCGACTCAATACTCATACTTGTATGACCACAAGTCTGGTAGGTGGAGGTGTGTGTACCACGTTTGATAACTTTACGCCTTTAAGAAGATAAAGACTCAAGATGCGGTGGTAATTTCAAAAAACAACGAGACCTGCGAGGACGTGGGTCTGGCTCCACGATGACTCAATACTTGAGATATAAAAACAAATCCTAAGGCTAAATAACAATCAAAGAACACACCAAAATAAAAAACAAGGCCAATATGAACACACATAGGATAAAGTGGCTAAAACGCCCCCCCCTCCCTAAAGTAGGTATGCCTCACGTAAGAGGGGCATGATCCTCAACCAACTTCATGCACCCTTGTTCTTAACTCCGGTGTGAGTAGAGCCTCCTAACGTCACCAATTATACAATGAATTTCAACACTCCCTTAGTCAGAAACATATGTTGAGTTTAATATCCTTGGTGAAGTTTACTCACAAAATCCTATTCCAAGGATCTAAATCTTAAGCTAGTTCGTGCACCCTCAAAAATAAAATCATTTCTAATCAATTTTAAATTTATCAGTGTTACTTTTAGTGGATTTGTTTATTCAAAATATGTGGTCGTGAAACTCATGATGTTATGACTCAACAAGTAAAATAAATGAATATGAATATAATGCAAAGTCCTAAATTCATCTCAACAAATGATAATATTTTCAAAATGCAATTTTCAATTCAACTCTGCGATTTCAAATAAGATAAAATCTTTCCATACATGTATCAAGATCAATGATACGAACCCAACAAATCAAATGCCATAATGAAAAATGTGTTTTTTTTGTATTTTCAATATAAAGGAAATGAAAATGCAAGGACTGAACAACAACTTGATATATAAAACCTACTGTAAGAAAAAGAGACAAACCAAGCAGGATATCAAGAAGAAAACACCCAGCCCAAGATGCAAGGACAACCAATAAAAAGATGATGAGAAAGAAAAACTGCTTGAAAATTCAACCAAATAAAGGTTTTCTATCAATCTACAGGCGCTTAACAGTCATGACAAAGATCCAAGAAGACTCAACAACCATCAAAACTTACCCAACAAAAACCAAAATCAACAATCAAGCAAATAAGGATGATGTATGAGACTTTTCAGGAGAAAACCATTTATATACGCATCCTACAGAAAGACAACTTACATATGTACGCATATGTCAAGGGAAAACCCATGTATATGTATTGAAACACTGCTAGGTTAAGGATAAGGCCAAGAAACTCAGACTCAAAATGAAGATATGCTGTCAAGAAATTAGATGACAAGAAACTCAAGATAACTGAGAGAAATCAAAGGAGAAAAACACTCCAAACCCTGAAAAGAAGATTCAATCCCCAGCATGGTTGCCAATTTTGTTACGAGGAAAATCACTCTATGGCATGGCGTAAACCACAAGAGACGAAAATGACTACATAAATCAACTCTAATCTCAAGTATGCTATATAAACAAACATGCTAAAAAGACAAGATAAAGAGCCTACCTTATCCAGACGTTCGATGAAGTCCACCGTTGAGCACTTGACCCAAATCTATATACCTGCAACCTATCCTCAACAACCAAGATACGCAAGCATATGGTGATAATATATAAATTTAGAACATATAATAACATAATCCATCAATATTCATAGAAAATATGCCCATGGAATAACAATTCAAATATTTGCAAGACATTAATTGGACGAGAAAAGAGTATTTCTATTAAAATGTAATCAACATAAGTGTATGAATGACAAAATTCCGTGATAGAATGTTCGGAACTGAGAAACTAATTCCCTTCCAGCTGGGTCTCCACCACTTCAATCCTCCACCAAAGGCAAGCTCTTTAAGAGAGACAATGAGGTTCTCCATCAAATAGGGAAGATCTTGGGGGATGAACAATGTGTTCAGACTTAAAAGGACAAAGGGATGCAGATTCAATATGAAGTGAATAATTTCTCCAAAGCAACTTTTCTCTCAAAGTTGAATTCTTTCTCCTCTTTTCCATAGCTTGGATATGGCCCATTTGTAGCCTTCAAATTGAACTAAAGGGCTGAGTCGGAATGTTTCCAGTATAAGGAAGGTCAAATATCATGGATCTCATGACATGACATGGAAACCCGATACCATTTTTAGTTTTGGGCATAAAACCTGATGTACGCAGGTTGTAATGGTGCAACCTATGTATACACATGATATATATCTATTAGGGCACGTATATGTGGAAAAACATGTTTTTTTATCTCTGGGAATTGCAAAAAGGGGACTTCAAGTCTGCATAGGGAAATGGAAAATGGCCTTCTGAGCAAGTTGCATGGGTTGAGGCAAATATTTCTATAACATCATAAAATGGAATGGATTTAAAAATAAAGTGCCTAATATCAGACGGAGGAGGATAATTCATATCTGATGAATTCAACAAAAGCATGAGATCAAGAGACAATTTTCTATTTCCAGAACCTCTCAGTAGAATGGATTAGTATAAAGGATGAACATAACAGTTCAAGAAATGTCTAGGGCCATGCTTGATGAATCAGAAGTACCTAAAACCCTTTGGAGAGAATCTGTTCAAATTGTTGTTAACATTCTCAATAAATCACACATAAGAGTAAACATTGTTAAAACCCCTTATGAGCTATGGCATGGCAGACCAACATCAATAAAACACTTCAAAGTTTTTGGAAACAAATGTTACATTAAAAGAAATTAAGACAACTTAGGTGAGTTTGATTCTAGATATGATGAAGGTATCTTCTTAGGATACTCCTCCAGAAGTAAAGGATACAAGTGCTACAAAAAAATACTCCAAAAAATAGTTGAAAGTATATATGTATAGGTAGATGAGAGACCACTTCATCTAGAGAGACAACAACACCATGATAATTCATATGATGAACCAATCAGAAATGAACCACAAATATATGGAATGCATGAGTATCAGGAAACATATGATTTTGAGGAAGAAGAGAGAATGGAGACATCACAACCAAAGAACCCATCAAGTTATGTTAAAAAAAATCATCTATAAAGTCAGATTCTTGCAAATAAGGAAGCAAGTGTACAAACTAGAAGAGAGCTTATAGATACATCCAGTTCTGCAATTTTTTCACTGCTATCCATGAGTGAACCACACAATTTTATGTAAGTAACTCAAGATGTCCATTGGGTCAAATCCATGAATGAATAACTATACCAAATATATAAAAATAAGACTTGGGATCTTGTCCCAAGACCAAATGACAATAATAAAATTGTCACTAAATGGGTATACAAAAGCAAGTTAAATGAATATGGAAAAATAGTCATAAACAAGGCCACATTGGTATGCAAAGGGTTTGCTTAAGTCAAAGGAGTAGACTTTGAAGAAACTTTTTCCCCTGTTGCAAGAATTGAAGCTATCGGGATGTTTTTGGCTTTTTCATGCTACAAAAAATTCAAAGTCTACCAGATGGATATCAAATCAAGATTTTTGAATGGTGAACTTGAGGACGAAGTTTATGTGGAGAAACCATAGGGTTTTCTACTAACTTACAAAAAGGATTATGTCTTCCAATTAAATAAATCCCTGTATGGGATAAAACATGCTCCAAGAGCTTGGTATTACAGACTCTACAAGTATCTGCATCAACAAGGTTTTAAAAAGGGAACAACTGATAGGAACTTATACATCAAGGCTGAAGGTAATGACCTGTTAATGATTGTAGTATATGTTGATGCTATTATTTTTGGTAGTAACATTGAACTAATCAGTAAGAAGTTTGCAGTTGCAATGAAGCAAGAGTTTGAGATGTCCATGTCAGGAGAACTCTCCATATTTCTTAGTCTATAGATTCATCAATTGGAAAGAGGAATTTTCATTTCTTAAAGTAAATATCTCAAGGAAATCTTGAAGAAGTTTGGCATGGAAAACTGCACACTAGTGAGCACTCCTATGACTACTGTTGTAGGAAAATCTCCCTGCGGACAGGTAGATTGCCTCAAAGAGCTAGACCCTAACTCTAAGACAGAAAGTTCTTAACGTGGACACTGACTTCCTTTCAGATCTGCAAAAACTAATACATGAGAAGGAAAGATGATAGAGGTACCTTTTAATCGACGTTTGTCCCTGCACGCTCCGAGTCGAACTTCGAACTCTCACTCCTCGATGAGTCCTGTAGACAAACAAAGTACGACCACTTCCTACTCTATTGATGTTAGCTTGAAAACAGATCTATCTATCAACAATAAGTTCATGTAAGATCAGACACAAACTAGAAAGAAACAGGCCAAGCGTGTCATATTAATGAGAATAACGACATCAGTACTTACAATCGTAGATGTGAATGTGACAGCTTCGTCAAGTCCCCTTCGTCTAACCCTTGCTTGGAAGATTCACGACCTGGATGATGGAAGCTTCACTGATCACTCTCCTTCAGCTGACTGTGTGTTTCCTATGAGATCATAGGTTTCATGCTAGCAATTCTTTTCCCCCTTCTCACCATCATAGAGCCTGCTTATATAGGTTAAGAGAGGCTTAACCTCTTGAGTTATATTTAGAACAAGTTGAGGAATCCCCTCCTTGGATCAGGGATCTCCTGATGGAACCAAGAATTCGAATGCAACTGCCTTCCAAACTTGAAAGATCCTCCCCTTATTCTCCTCAATGGGCCAACTACTGCCTCAGATTAGACAACGCTCCCTCAAAAGGGGCATCAGGGCGCTATAACGCTCCCTAGGAAGCTTGAGGGGAGCACCAGTGCTCCAAAGATGGATAACGCTCCTTCAAAGGGGAAGATAAGCGTTATAACACTCCCTGAGACCTTATAGGGGAGCACCAATGCTCCTTAGGCTGATGTAGGGGAGCTCTCACTTTCAAAACCTCTGTTTAAGGGCTCCTTTCAGGTGATAAGAGTTCTTTGACTTTAGTTAATCATTCTCCTTCCTCCAAATCAAGTGTTTGAGTTATTCTAGATGTCCCTTTGGTGTTGTCATCATGGAAATATGATTTGTTTGATGTTTGCGACACTTGTGAATGACATGAGACACTTGTGACAATTGAGAGGATCATGCGACACTTACGCCACTTATCGAAGTGAGCAATATTGAGGTGTAACAGATTGCCCCCCAAAGTATGAAGTTAGAAGATGTGAACAGATAACTGAAATGATTTGTAGACGTCCAAGCAAGGGTATAGACTCGGAGAACCTGACGGAAGCTGCACACAAAACATCCAACAAATATCATGGCATATTTCAAAACCCAAGGCAAGCATACCTATGCTTGGGTGATCAAGACTTGCGAGATATGGCTGCCATAAAATACACTACGGATCCATAATTGTATTGATGAAAAGGTATAGCCACTGGGAATACAATGTGGATCTATACTCTGATGACGTGGACTGATCGTAGCCACGAAGAATACACAGTGGATCTACGAGGTGACAAGACATAGCCATGACCAATACAAAGTGGATCTATGTAACAGTGTATGCATCATTCGTCCAAGAGAAATTCCTTCGCAACTTGGGCAAAGTATATATCAAAGTGATTAATCAACCCAGGGTCTTCTTACCGATCCCAATGTGGTATTATTCTAACCATGTGAATAGATGTCCTTATGTCGAACATGGCAGAAGCCACTTGATTATCGGTCAATGGTGTGAACCGTTAACAAGTGAGAGGGAGATCATCGTTAATGTCAATGATTCCCAAGGTACCCTAGTACATTCCAATGAATGTGAATGGATGATATGGAGTCGAACATCCATGGAATCATCCGATCAGAGTTCAATGATGTAAACCTACTGTCGAACATGAGGAAGCCTGCCATTGAGGCATGCAGGTCCCAAATTACTGACTGGTTTCTAAGCCTAATTCCCAGATAATGTGTTGAGGTTGACAGGAATAAGATCATCGAAGGAGGGCCTTGATGTATCCCCCATCAATGACATGAAACGAACATAGAGATGTAATTGGTGGATCAAATGGACATGGATTGACACAGGTTTTGAGGCAATATATTTGGGATGGCTGACTCTCTAGGCGGATACTTCCCTTGAACACTGAGGCACAACAACATAACATGACATGGACCAATACTTGATAATGCAGTGGATGCTGAGACTTACGTCAGGTGACCCAAAGGAGTGATAAAAATCAAAGGATTGGCTCAGTGCAGAGGTTCAACGGGTTATAATGCGTGCATATGACAAAGTGCCGTGTTCAAGGGTGACTCTAAGAATTGCTTGATAATGTTCTCAAGAGACTGCTTGGCTTGCTTCTTTCAATTTTTCCCCCATCCAGATAGACGAGTACCTCTTTTTGATTTAATGAGCTCGAGGAGGATAACACATTCTCGATATAACTCACCTTTGGTAAGTTCCTCTTCCTTTGTTTAACGAACTAGAAGAAGTAAGAGTTCGATCCCGTATGGGCCTATCGATGTGTGCTTTAGCAAGTCCAAAGATAGAAAACTCGAAGGTTTTTTAGGATTATAGAGTTTGGAAAAACACTTAAAAGAGAACTCTCTCAGTTCATTTTTCGTACAGTAGTCTAACGAGATCGAAAAAGAGATAAACTATCGCTCGAAAGACGCCCTTTCAAACCTTTTAACGAGCGTGAAAGGAAGCAAGATCACTCGACAATCTTTTCATATTTAGAGAGTCTGAAAAGAGTTTAAAGATGACTCCAGGGGGGTTCCTTTTTTGTGTGTCCATGTGGGTCCTAAAAAGAGATAAAAGTATACCCGGCGTGTTCTCATGTTTTCAAGCTTGAGAACGTACCAAGACTATGCTCATGAGTGCGACAAGGTAAATAACCCATTAGAACTTCCATGAAACCTGCGATGTCAAAAATAAAAACCAGGGGTTTAGTGAAGCCATTATATTGTTAGAGAAACCCATAAATGACTATACCTTATAAAAAATGGAAATTTATAAATAGCAATACAATGAAAATTCCATTTACCATTTCATTTTGCACAAGGATTTTGGAGTAGTGGAGATTCTCGTTTCGGAGGTGGATCTTGTTTTGCTTGATACCGGAGCTACGATTGACCGTTTTTCTTGCCGTTCGGACTAGGTAGGTCTTCATCTCTTCTTCTTTCAATTACATGGTTTGAATTTCATTTTAATAGCAACATTTAATTCAAAAATTGAATCCCTAAGTTTCCCCAAAAAAATCAAAATCGGCCTCTTTTAAGAATGATGGAAATGGGGGGTTCTTTTTGCAAAAACGTTTTTAGAAGGGGATGGCCAAGATGCCAAGGCCTCAATAGCTAATTGGATGGGTTATTTTTGGTAAAGAACCCATGAAAAATCCCAACATATGCCCACACATCCATAAAGAAGTCGTTTTCATTTTTAAAACGTTTCATTGTTGTGTGATGAACATCGAATGGCTAAGAGAGGGCGTGGTGATTATAAAAGAGGGTGTGGTCTCTTAAATGATGTGGGCATTAGATCTTCATGTTTTTTGATTGCTTTTGAAAATTGCCGAAATTGCCAAAACGTTGAAATAATGAATTCATTATTCTTTTTGTTTTATAGGTGACTTCAGTGACCATGATCGAGTGGAAAGAAAAAGAACATGAGGTTGATGACTTGGCTGCCTTGCGAAGTCCTCACACACAGGCCGCATTGCGAGCTTGTGGCTTACTCAAATTCTTCAAATTGCAAAAAATGAAGAAGGAGATTTTGTTGCTTGAGCATATGATTGGCCTATGGGATGTTGCGGAGCAAGGATTTCGGATTGGCACACAACTTATAACTATTGAGTTGGAAGACGTGTATTTTTTGAATGGCCTCTCGAAGAGAGGGGTTCCTATATATTTTTCCAGGTAGAGGGCGCTACCTGAACAAGTGGGCATGTATATGGCACGTCACTGTGTTCCAGGAGCAAGACTAGTAGGGGGTAGAATTCCTATCAAGGATATCCGAGAGCTACCCCTCCGGTCCATTTTGTTCGCCATCACGAGCGTGATGGGCAGTACTAGCATGCATATGGCATCAAGATCGTAGGTGGCTTATGGTGTACAGTGTTTGGAACTAACATTGTTCAACTGGAGTGCAGGGTTCCTTCAAAATGTGAAGGAACAAGTTTCATGGTGCAGGATGGGATAGAAACAGTTTGGTTATGGCTCTTTTCTAGTTTCATTTTTCCTAGAGCGCATCCCTTAGATGCAGCCTCGAATAGCACTGGAAGTGCGACCAGTGGATGAACCAAGGATGGAGAGATGGACTAGTCTGTCTCCGAGGCTAGTAGTGGAGTCAGAATTTCGTTTCACTGGCGATTTCTTTGCTTGGCTGAGACGACAGTATCTCTGGATAGAAGACTTCCCGTATGCTGAGGTAGATTTCCGCGGGAGCATGGATTTGATTTTACCCGCGGGGGAAGACTGGGATATGTCAGGTAAGAGACTGAGCCATACCTTGTCTAGTTTTTGTTTTTTAAAGTTTTTAATGTGTATGTATTTTTTTGGGTATATAGAAGAGTTTTTAACAGATGTATTGTTTTCAACATGCAGACAAGGGAGTAGTGCGCCCGACCGATATATCAATACTAGGACATCGTGGGGGTGCTCTGGTTGTAGTAGATCCGAGGGTACCCATGATAGGTCTCCGGGAGGTTGAAAGAAACCTCCAAGGCCTCACGATGGGCATTCCTCCTCTACGGAGGGGAGAAGTGCCTTTACATCTGTAGAGGCACACTGTGGGAGTGCCAGAGAATGTCAATTCTCTACCGAGACACGTAGTGCGTGCAGTGATGTGTTACTCACAACACAATGTAGTGCAGGGAGATTAGAGTCTCTCTGGTGATCATATTTTGTATGCCTTGTTAGGCGATGTTGTAGGGGTTTAAGGACCCAACATTTTGCTCTTCTATATATTTTGATGTAATAAAAAAAAAAAAAAATCAGTCACGCCATATATATATATACAGTTTTGAGTTTTTATAGTGCCAAATGATTTGTACATGATGATGTCTGTGATGTGTTTTAATTTACATGTGATGCACAATTTTGCTTTCCTTAAATCTTATATGTGAGCGAGATACCGATCCATAATATAATTAGCTAAAGAATCCGAAACACTGTTAAGTTCTCTTGGAATGTGTCTATATTGAACGTAATCGAACATTCATTCAAGATGACGAAATTGTAGATGGAGACGTAGCAAGATAGGACTACGGATAGCGTAGATACAGTTGAGTTGGTAGACCACGAGTTGGGAGTCTAAGTAAACAATGATACAGGAGATACCTAGGGAGGAGGCTTGAGTCAATAGTCCGATGACAACATGATATTTTTCCATGTTGTTGGTTGCTGGTCCTAAGCAGATACCTCCTGAACTCACCACCTCGTCAAATTGGTAAATAACCCATGCTGCCGAAGAAATGTTCTGGGTATGTCGACTAGTGCCATCCGCAAACCCAAAAAAGATAGGAAAGAAAGACGTCATATGCACATGAAAAAACAAGCACAATCATGAGTGGCAACGATAAAGACTCGAGCAAGTGAAAGAAATAGATACACCAAACTAAAATACAATAATGTACAAAGCACACATGCTGGGTAATCTAAGCATAGTACTTTTTAAGGTAAAGCCCGTTTCGGGGCTCTCCCAGGGAAATTCCATCATGATCAACTAATTCATAGGTGCCTCTGTATAGGACATGCTTCACGATGTAAGGACTGTGCCACAGAGGTTCTAACTTTCCTTTCCCCAATTTATCGTGAGCTTGGTAGTAAATGAGGACTAAGTCTCCTTCTGAAAAAGTCCGAGGGTGGATGGATTTGTTGTATTGACTCTTAATTAGTTTCTGATGTGTCTCATTAGCGAGAGAAACATCACGACGTGTTTCGTCTAGCTTGGATAGGTACAAGAATCGTTCTTCTTCGGCAGAAGTATGGGGCAGGAGTTCTACTTTCAGTTTGAGTGATGGAATCTCACATTCGATTGGTAGAACGACTTCAATGCCATACACCAACTGGGACGAAGTGAATCCAGTTGAGGTTTTCACAGAAGTGCGATAAGCCCAGAGAGTGGAGAAAAGTTGTAGATTCCATGATGTCTTGTTTGCCCCTACCATGTGTTGAATCATGGTTTTTAGGACTTTGTTGATGGCCTCAACTTGTCCGTTGGCCTGCGGATAGTAAGGGGATGTGTTTTCATGGCGAAAACCCAATTTGACATGTAACTCGCTCATCATTTGGTTCTTGAAGTGTGCACCATGATCGGTGACAATGGCATGTGGTACACCAAAATGAGTTATGATATGGTTGAAAAGGAACAGAGCTACAATACAACCATTGTTTAGGAAGGTAGGCATAGCCTCAGCCCATTTGGTGAAGTAGTCGGCGACGATGATTATATAACTGTGACCCCCGATTGAGGTAGGCTTACACTGCATGAAATCGATACCCCACTTGGCAAAGGGGTCGATGGAGATAATGGGGTGCAGCGCAGTAGGGTGGGTGCGTGCCTTCTTGTTAAAGATTTGGCAGGGTGGGAATTTTTTGACGGCCTCGATACAATCTTTGAAAATCGAGGGCCAAAAGTAGCCAGCACGTAGGATTTTTTGGGTTGTGGCCAGTCCAGAAAGGTGACCGCCACAGGCACCAAGGTGACAATTTTTCAAAACGCATTTAGCCTCTTCATGAATCAGACATCGTCGAAGGATGGTGTCAATACCACGACGATAGAAGGTGTCACCAATGATGAGATAACGACGAGAGTGGTGACGAATATGTCGACGCTCTTCACGAGAAATGTTAGGATGAAAACATTGGGTTTGAAGGTAAAGGAGGATATCTCCGTACCAAGGATCAGAGGTGATGATGAGGAAGAGAGATTCATTGGGGAGAGAAGCTCTAGGTTTTATGTCTTCATTAGCATAAGGGAGAGCAAAGATAAGCTCTGCAAAGACCAGGGATTTTTTGGCTTTGGCCTTTGTAAATTCAAGATCGAATTCCTGAAGGATAACGATCCATTTAGAATATTTTTCCCCAAGTACTTGACGTGTCAAGACGTGGTACATGGGGTTGGAGTCTGCGATCACCGTGGTGGTGCGTAATAATATGTAATGGCGGAATATCTGGACAACGATGACGGTTGCCAGAGCCAGTTTCTTGACATGTGAATATTGGATTTCGGATCTAGATAGACTCTTGCTCAGGTAATAAATCACATATTCTTCACCGTTGGGATCCTCCTGAACTAACACCATTGCAATAGTGGAAGTGGAGGCGGCCAAGTAAAGGATGTAATCCTTTGTATATTCTGGGGGATGTAACAAAGGTGCATG
Source organism: Picea engelmannii (assembly GCA_009831015.1). Lineage (NCBI taxonomy): Eukaryota > Viridiplantae > Streptophyta > Pinopsida > Pinales > Pinaceae > Picea > Picea engelmannii. The sequence continues at coordinate 550,258 of ML792119.1, read as the reverse complement.
GGTCAAAGCATGATTGAGAGCATTGAATGACCATTGGGCGGTGTCATCCCAGATGAAAGGGGTGTTCTTTTGCAGTAACCACATAAATCCTTTAGTGATCTCAGCATAGTTGCATATGAAATGGCGAAGGAAGTTTTCTTTGCCTTGCAAACTTTGAAGTTGGGTTAAATTGGTAGGTGGGGGTAAGGCTAGAATGACCTTAATATTTAAGGGATCCACCCTGATCCCATCTTTGGAGACAATGAAACCGAGGAGTCGACCAGATTCGACGGAAAAAATGCACTTATGCAGGTTCAAGCGAATACGGTAGAACCGACATCGAAGAAAAATCGCCCGTAAGTGATCAATGTGATCAGATCGATTGGATGAGTGGGTGGGTAAGTCATTGAGGTAAGGTTTTGCGATATGCTTGATATCGTGGAAAGCGTACGACATGGCCTGCTAGAAAGTAGCACCAACATTTTTAAGGCCAAAAGGTAGCTTTTGGTAGGAGAAAGTACCCCAGGGGCAGATAAAGGCTGTCTTATGTTGATCAACAGGTAATATTTCAATCTGGTTATACCCAGAAAAGCCATCCATGAAAGAGAAGATTACGCTTCCTGTGCAATTATCGATGATTTGGTCGATGAAGGGCATAGGGTAGTTGTCCTTGGGAGAAGCTTTGTTGAGATCTCGATAATCAACACAAACACGGATGGTCCCTTGTTTTTTGGCAACCAGAACAAGGTTGGAGACCCATTTTGTCAAAGGGACGGGATAAATAAAGCCAGATTTTAGAAGTTTCTCAACTTTTGCCTTTATAGCTGTGATTTTCTTGGGATGAACCGGGCGAAGCTTTTGTCGAACAGGTTTCACATCAGGGTAAGTCTAGATTTCATGTACGACGATTGAAGGGTCGATCCCTGGCATTTCTTCGTAGCTCCATGTGAAGACGTCGCGGAATTCTTTAAACAAAGCGGTGTAAAAGACCACTTCTTCAGGTGTGCAATTAGCACCAAGGTTGATGTTTTCTACGACACCTTCTTTGATCGAAATGTCAATAACGATCATGGTAGAGATGTTACCCATATTCCCCTCAGAGAGAGTATCTTGTGTGAGGATAGGAGATTGCGGAGCATCGGTAACACCGAGAGGGGAGACAGAGTGTATGTCTCGGTGACTTTCTTCTAAAGGTAGAAGGAAAGAGGATCGATGATGGTTATCATCCCAAGGCAGATCGTCGATGCTAAGCATTTCCATAATCGATTCGTCAGAAGGGAAAATTTGGGAAATGTAATCGATGGCAGATGACAAGGAATCCAACCATGAGGGCATCGAGTAGGCATCAGGTGCCAATAAATGTGGGTTTTTTGGAGAGGGAGAGACAGATTGAATAGCTACGTATGCAGACTCGGCTGGGCTAAGTGGCATGGTGTCACCGAGCACATCGAATTCCAGAGGACTAGGTACAATCCAGGGATCAAATGATTCCAAGGATTGATAAGGCATAGTCGAAATCATATTGATGGCGGCAATATGATGAGCGGTAGGTGGAAGTGGTGTAGGGAAAGTACCCATAAGGCTAGAATCTTTCAATAAGCCAACACCAATGCTTTCATACGTAACTGGATGGTCTCCCAAAAAGGGAATGTTGTTGGTGACAATTTTTCCTTGATGAGGGAATTGTACACATAGAAACACCGATGAGGCGAAAACGGTCATAGCATAGAACTAAATTATTCCGAGTAGTAGGTTGTAATCGAGGGGGGTATCGACCACCTCGACATCGACGGTAACAAATTTTCCACCCAACTGAATGGCTAAGGATTGTAATAATCTGCAAGGATGAAAACCTTGTCCATCGAAAGCGCGTAACATCGTAGCGGATTTGTTAAGGGTAGGTGATTTTAAGCCTTTCCAACAAGCTAAATACATGACGCAAATAGAGGCTCCCTCATCCAAGATAGTTCAGTGGATTTGTTGATTGTGAACAACAACATCGATTTGGAAAGCTAGCTGGTGGGAGAGTCGTGGTTGATGATCATCCAAGTTAAACGTGAGATTATTTGATGACTCAGGATCAAAAGCACCAATAGCAGCTAAGAGCATTCTACGTTGGCTGGGACAGTGTTGTAGAACCTCCAAGGTGGACATAGCACACGATGTTTGGGCCAAATCTTCTACAATGTTGTAGTTTTGGGCAGCCCATGAATTAGGATTGAAGGTAGATTTTCGGATGGTTCTCTTAGGAGGGCATAAGATGGAGTCAAACGAAGGTTTCTCAATCTGAAGTGGCCCGGATGGAGGGCTGCCAGATGGAGGGCTAACGAAAGATGGTAACGGGTCTGGTACAGAACCATTAGCAGTCTTCGGCTTATCAGGTTTAACCAGCGTGTCGTATGTTGCAGAGCGAGTGGTCAGATTAACCCCGTTAAACATGTAAATGTGAGCACTTGTCAAGGCCTCATCATGGGGTTGGTTGGAACTACTCCCTGTGGTGGGGGTTTGAGCAACCAAATATTGCTACTGTGGAAAAGGCTGAGTAAGCACAGCGGGTTGTGAATTTCCTTTGAACATTTTGGCCACTTCATCGTGATGTGGACAGTCTCAAGTGTAGTGATCGTCACCACAAATGAGACATGGAAATTTTGGTTTTCGTTGTGGTTGTTTTTTGACAACAGGGGTTTGTGGTTGATTTTTTGGTTGTTCATTGTTGTTGTTTTTATTTGGTTTATTTATCGCTTTCTTCTAACCCCCAAGTTGTTGTGAAGGGGTCGATTGGACTGCATTCACCTCAGAGAGCTGAGTTTGAAGGGGGGTAGAGGAGGGTGCAGTCGGGCTAGGAGCGGCCGTCGAAGCGGGCCGCTGAGTTGTTCCAGTTGGATGAGAAGTAGATTGGGTTTTGACGGAGCCAATAACTCCATCCGCGTGGGAAGAAGACGATGGTTTGGATGGATCATTAGTGGCATGGGTAGAATTCGGTATCAACTCGTACAAAGTACCGGACTGTGAATAGACCAAGTCTAAGTACTGAGCTCGGGCAATATCTTCTTCCTCGGTGACTACGCCACCCATGGCAACATCACGAGCGATCTGGGGTAACAATGATTTAGTGAACCATTCTGCTAATAGTTGGTCAGGAATGACTGCTTTGATCATCCTTCGTCGTCGTCTCCACTGATGAATATGATAGGAGATGTGTACGGAAGTTTTTTGATGAAGGGAGGTTAATAGTTCAGTACCCATCTCGTATCGAATGGGTAGTTGGAAGTGTGTGAGGAAGGACATGGAGAGGGAGTTGAAATTGTGAAAAGATGCGTGTGGTAGTTCAATATACCATTTCGCCGCGGAACCCGTAAGCGTTCGTTGGAAAAGACGCAACCGTATAGAATCGTCCATGAGGGAGTTGGATGAACACCACAAATGGAAAGTCATCACGTGGTTGTTTGGGTCTTCTCTGGACTTTCCGTCGAATTTTGGGATATCAGAAGGAAGTTTAGCTGGAATAGCTGGCCAAATCGGAGAATGATAAATAGGATCATTCATTAACCGAGACAAGTCTGGAAGGTCCAGGGTAGCTAGAAAAGGTAGTTGTTGGTTAACCTGTGGGTAATGTTGGTGTGGCATGGGGACACCAGTAGGGCCAATCAATGGGTTATGCGGATAATTGTAACTAGTGGGCCCTCTTGTATGAGGTTGGTGTTGACCAGGGTACATAGGATTTGAGGTGTTTTGATAAGTATGTGCGAGCGGAGGATAACCGGATGGGTTTTGAGGGTTATAAGATAGATTTGGCGTTTGTCCATAAGGGGGTTGTTGTGGAGTTTGAGAGTTGTGTCCTGCCGAGAACTGTGGGTTTCCTAGAAAAGGGATATTCCACGGATTAGGCGTGGAAGACACATTTTTTCCATGTGGTTGATGGTAGGCTCTAGATTGAGGCTACTCCCCAGCATGAGGGTGCCCCCCAAATGGAATTTGTCCTCCGGTGGGAGGGTGCCCCCGAGCTTGAGGTAGAGTCCCCGGAATTTGAGAACCAGACGTAAACGACTGATCGGTACCGTTGAATGGGTTAAGACCACCAAGACCAGTTCCTTCGGGTTGTTGGATAGGTATAAAACTTCCCGGCGTAGCTTGAGTAGTAGAGGCAGTGGGAAAATTGAGTGCCCTGTACCCAAAAGGGAGTGATGATGTAGGTTTTGGTGTCACGGGTGTGCCAATAGCATCTTGGCTAACCACCACATTACCAACAGGGATAGTCGGAACGTGAGGGACCATTGTAGAATGGGTCGTTTGGAGAGGAAAAGTAGACCTTGGGCTAGTGGACGATGTGTTGGGACCAACGGGTGGTGTGGCCGTAAAAATGGTAGTGCCGGTAAAATGGTTTAAGGGTACGGTGTAGGAGATGGGTGCATCAACACTTACCCCCGCTCCATAAAGGTCTCGCACCATGCGCGGTGGACTTCGAACGATGTTTGCAGTCCAAAAGGGGTCATCGGCTAAAGGGTTTTGACGAGACCCAGCCGGAATGTCAGAAGGATTGACGATGAAAAATTCACCAGCTGGATTCAGTTGGAGGACACGACATTCATATCCCTCTGGAATGTGGAAATCTTTCGGAGACTCTGAAACAATTCGAAAATTCTCCAGAGGAGTGGGAACTTCTTCTTGGGAAGTTGTGGTATCTTGAACCTCGCTCTGTTGAGGAGATTCCTCCATAGAATGAGGGGGTAAAGGGGTGTTCCCTTCCATATTTTATGGAGGAAGTCCCTATAGCCTCCGTGAACGGTGTGGAGGGTTGATGTTGGCGAAAAAGAGTCGGCGAAAGATATCTATGGCCAACTACCGAAAAGAAACAACATACACTAATAAAATCTAAGAATCACAACCAAGCAAACAAGACCTTCTCTCGATGACCATACTAGTTGGTGATGAAATCCAATGTCATGCAATCAAGTCAAGGAGGGGTGGGGATATGGTGGAACATTTACAACGACGACCTTCTTAATAGACTTATGCCTTGGTGCAAGATTCCACGCAGTAATTGTGGATTTACCCTCCAAGGAGCCCGAGTGAGTTTGACCAATGTCTGCTCCAGGTACAGTGAGACTTCCCTTCACTGTCACCTTGTGTAAGACCCTAAAGATTATGGCCGCTAAGGTTACCAATTCGCAGTCAGCCCCTGGGCGGGTACAGTCGACTGTCCGATTCAAATGTACGGGTAGGGTATCTAGCCCAAAATCAACTAAAAGTCTTCCACGCAGTAATTGTGGATTTACCTTTAAGCGATCCCCATAATACAATCTGACCACCAAAATTAGTTAAACCACAGAGGGATAATCTCCGTAGCTCACCCAAATGCGACCTCGTGCGTAACCCCTGTGTGAGAGGGGGATCCCAGGCAGACTTATACGATAATTGGATTTGACTCTCCCTAACTTGGGATGCTAATGTTTGTTTAGGAAACTTTGGAGAGTTATTCTCACAGCCTAATCCAAAGTACTAAGCCTAATATACTATTGGTGGAGGATCCTAGAAAAGAAAATGTTTCAAATAATTTTTAATTAGCGTTGATTTTATAGCTGTTCTTTACTTAAAAGGGGTGCATGGAAGTGAAACGAATGGGATTATGACTCAGCCCCAAGAATGCATCAAGGATGATAAGCAGTCATTTATTTTCGATGAACATCTATCTAGGGGAGAGAGAGAGTTCTTTTCACTAACAAGCACTAATAAAGAATGTCCTCAAACAAATTTTCTTCAATCAAATCCGATGTGATGCTAAAACTTTTGAGATACCTTCTAATATGCAAAATCAATCACGAAGATGCTTCTTTATTGTTTGTATATGAATAATGATTAATTCAAAACAATGCTCGTCTTGCTAATTGTCTTTTGGACCAATGAAAATTAGAACGACACAAGCAAGAATCATACAAACAATACACCCTCTCATTGTGATCAAAACAAGAAGCGAAAGAGAAGAAACAATCAAAATAAAAATAAAAAACTTCACACCAAAAGAAATGTCAAAGAACAATGATCTTAACTAAAACCAAATGAAGATATCTATAGGCCTTTGATGACCTTCACCAGAGTTTTTCGCTCAGTCGAAAAGGAGAGAAAGACAATGCATGGGTTTCAAACTCTAAACGTCAAAAAAGCTCAACAACAATAGTGAAGAAGGCTACAAAATCCAAATAGCAAGATTTTTGTCCTTCAAAAAAGATAGATGTCAAAGTTGAAAAGGGATAAGCATTGACTCACAAGGTGGCTCAGCAAGAGAGACACAGAGGTAAAAACCCGAGAAAACAATCCTGGAAGACTTTTTGGGCCAAAAAAGGGTTGGCACTCTGTTGCAAAGGGAAAAGAGAGTTATAGCACTCTGTGCAAGGCACCTAGGGAGTGCTAGCACTTTGTTAACACAGGGACAGGGGAACCAGGTCCAAAAACTCCTAAAAGTATCAAAAAATCCAAAAATTGCAATTTAGTCTCGACAATTAGGCTGAGTGTGATAGGGTAGGGAGTCAATTAGCTCATGAAACCAATCAAAAGAGGAGTGAACCAGGTCTGAAACAATCAAGGGGTAAAACAAGGTCTATGAGGAGAAATCAAAACAAGAAGTTTTGATTTGAGGACTCCCCAGTGGAGTCGCCAGTTTTTGTTGTAGGAAAATCTCCCTGCGGATAGGTAGATTGCCTCAAAGAGCTAGACCCTAACTCTAAGACAAAAGGTGCTTAACGTGGACACTGACTTCCTTTCAGATCTGCACAAACTAATACATGAGAAGGAAAGATGATAGAGGTACCTTTTAATCGATGTTTGTCCTTGCACGCTCCGAGTCGAACTCCGAACTCTCGCTCCTTGATGAGTCCTGTAGACAAACAAAGTACGACCACTTCCTACTCTATTGATGTTATCTTGAAAATAGATCTATCTATCAACGATAAGTTCATGTAAGATCAGACACAAACTAGAAAGAAACAGGCCAAGCGTGTCATATTAATGAGAATAACGATAGCAGTACTTACAATCGTAGATGCGAATGTGACAGCTTCATCAAGTCCCCTTCATCTAACCCTTGCTCGAAATATTCATGACCTGGATGATGGTAGCTTCATTGATCACTCTCCTTCAGCAGCTGACTGTGTTTTTCCTATGAGATCATAGGTTTCATGCTAGCAATTCTTTTTCCCCTTCTCACCATCATAGAGCTTGCTTATATAGGTTAAGAGAGGCTTAACCTCTTGAGTTATATTTAGAACAAGTTGATGAATCCCCTCCTTGGATCAGGTATCTCCTGATGGAACCAAGAATTCGAATGCAACTGCCTTCCAAACTTGAAATATCCTCCCCTTATTCTCCTCAACGGGCCAACTACTGCCTCAGATCAGACAACACTCCCTCAAAAGGGGCATCAAGGTGCTATAGCGCTCCCTAGGAAGCTTGAGGGGAGCGCCAATGCTCCAAATATGGATAGAGCTCCTTCAGAGGGGCAAATAAGCATTATAACGCTCCCTGAGACCTTATAGGGGAGCGCCAACGCTCCTTAGGCTGATGTAGGGGAGCGCTCACTTTGAAAACCTCTGTTTAAGGGCTCCTTTCAGGTGATAAGAGTTCTTTGACTTCAGTTAATCATTCTCCTTCCTCCAAATCAAGTGTCTGAGTTATTCTAGATGTCTCTTTGGTGTCTTCATCATGGCAGTATGCTTTGTTTGATGTTTGCGACACTTGTGAATGGCATGCGACACTTGCGACAGTTGAGAGGATCATGCGACACTTATGACACTTATCGAAGTGAGCAATATTGAGGTGTAACAACTACCTGTTGGCACAGGGGCATTCCTAGGGTTCAGCTCTAACAACGCACTAACAAGCCCTAACTACTAGCCCTTTTGACAACACCTGCGAAATAGATGCAGTCTCACTTGAAGTAGCAATATGGGGTTGCATGACATAGGTGTCTACAACCAGAGGAAAGTGGATCTAAAACAATAGTAACACATCAGCTAGATACCAATTACCAACTTAACACTCTTCACACAGTCATATCTCAGATCTAACTCTATGATGGAATAACATAATAACAAAAGGTAAAAGAGAACAACACCAATCCCACAGAAAAATAAGATATACGTGGTTCACCCTCTCCCTAGGGCTACGTCCACAGAACTATGTTTCTTGATATTATATGAAAGCATACATTTCTATCTGCACTCTTATCTTGCATATCTCTCTCTCTTTATATTCTTATCTCCCCTCCCTGCACACCCAACTGAAGATCTTTCAATATAGAATGCTCTCACACACAACACTTCTCTCTCGCACAATACACAATGAAAAACAACAGCAACTAGCAACGAACAACGAACAACCAACTCTGATTAAATCCTCCCAGGTCCTTTAGACTTTTATTTAAACATTACAATAAAATTTTTTAGGTGTCTAAAACCCTAGATACCAAAACCCTAGGTGTCTAAAACCCTAGGTCAACTTGACCCACTTTTTTCGGGCTTCGCCAACCTGTCTTTCCCTTCTTTCCCGCGAGGTGCTCCAAAGCATCCGTTGACATCTTCTTCCACTTGCTGATTTTTCCACAATCCATCTTCCTTAATGATCTATCATCCTCGATCTTCTTGTTCAATGATTAGATTTCCCTTTCTTTTCTCCTTCTTTTCTGCTTCTTTAACCACTTCGAACCAATCTCAGTCAATGTACCTTCCGCGTAGTTCGCACTTCGTCTTTTCTTTTTCTTTTTCTTCTCTTTCTTTCTTAATCTATAACCAAGGGCCAACACTACTAGTTTCAAACTCAACAAAGATGACGATGCTCCAAAAATATATCAAACCATGTACAATTCTATTATAGGAAACTTACTCTATCTCATAACTTCAAGACCTGACATCATACAAACAATTGGTTTGGTAAGAATATTTCAAGAAAATCCTAAGGAAACTCGTGTTTTTGTAGTTAAAAGAATATTTATATACTTTCAAGGCGCTATTGATTATGGGTTGTGGTATCCAAAAGACACAAACCTCATTCTCAAAGCTTATACTGATGTAGACTGGGAAGAAAGTATTGATGATAGAAAAAGAACTTGTGGATGCTTATTTTTCCCTGGCATTTTTTTAGTGTCCTAGCTTAGTAAGAAACAAACTTCCATTTCTCTCTCTATAGACGAAGCCAAATATATAGCTAAAAAATCCTATTATACTCAAGTTTTGTGGATTAAACACAATCTCAAGGATATTCAAGTTCCCTATGGACAACCTGTCTCCATCATGTGTGACATTACCAATGCTATTAATCTCTCTAAAAACCTTGTTCAACACTCTAAGAGTAAGCATAAACTAATTTAATATCATTTTCTTTGAGAACAGGTTCAGGATTAGGTGGTCAAATTAAAGTATGTTACCGAGCCATTACCTAGAGAACCCTTTGAGTATCTTAGACATAAGTTGGGGGTGATATCATCTTCCTTTCTTCATTGAAGAACACCATTCACTACTTCAAAAAGTTCCCCACTCAATTATATTATGTTTAGGGATGGTTCTGTGAGTGCAACGAGGCGTGGAGGAAAGAATATCCAAAGACTCTCTTTTTCATTGTTATCAAAGGGGGAGAATAACAAAACCCTGATGTTGATGCACATTGAAAGGGGGAGCAGTTTAGCATATTGATTTGGAAGTTGCACACATTAAAAGGGGAGAAACTTGCAGTTGCGCACATTGAAAGGGAGTAGCTCAACATAAAGGCCATTGATTGATTTGGCAGTTGCACACATTGAAAGGGGGGGCATCTTGGAATTACACACAATGAAAGAGATTTTCTTTGGCAGTCACATTTTAGAGAAAAGATAAAATATCTTTTGGTTTCCATCAATGAAAAATGGGGATTTTGTTGCACATATGTTGTAATTGATGTCAAAGTGGTCATGGACATGGTCAATTATAACACAGAAAGTATGGAAAAAATTATGGTGCACAGACAGAGGAAGTCTTGAAAGGATGAAAACAAAAGTGTGCAGAAGTATCGAAGGATGAAAGGATCAATAATGCAGAGAAGGGTCAATGGCGAAAAATAAAATATCCAGGGTGCTTTGAATCAGTGTAACAAATAGTGTAGTGGAGTGTGCCAAGACGAAACTAGTGTGATGTAATGGATTGAAATGAATTGTGTGGAAGATTGTGTAGAAGAAATTCCGTAGGGAGCCTTGAGCTAGTGTGACGAATGACACAATGGAGTGTGACGAAACAAAGCCTCTGTAACAAGTGACGAAGTGGAATGTGATGGGATGAACGAAGAGACTGGGTGAGAGAACTGCAAAGAAAGTGTGACATGATGAAGACTTGTGACTTGAGCTTTGGGATATTATTCTATCTACACAATAAATGATATATAGAACAAAATGTGAGTTGTTGCATCATTCATGAGGAAATTCTCTGATAAGACTAAGTTCTGTTGTTGAGATGATATGGAGCTCATTTGTAGGAAGATTTGGTTCATTTGTTTCAGTAAAATAATGTTCAACTGTAACTGGATCTTGATCTAGTCAAGATTTTCCCACTATATAACCTTCACGCATCCACATACTTTATTCAGACATAAGTGTAACTGACTTGACTTTGATATGGTCAAAATATGTCCACAATGTAACTGCCATGCATCTACATACTTTATTTATACATAAGTGTAACTGACAAGACTTTGATCTGGTTAAAATATGTTCACAATGTAATTGTTATGCATCCACATATAGGAAGGGGAAATCAAGAAAAAAAATTATAAATAAGGATGCAATCTATTCGATTGATGCACCGATAAAGTGAGGGAAAAAGGTCCTATAACCATTGAAAAAAACCAGAACTGGAGATTAATCAGTTGTTCTTAATTGCATAGAAAAGTCATGAAAAGGTCCAGTTCTGTAAGAATTATTTTTTAACTAAAATCAGGGTGGCAAGGTGGTTCTAGAGTGAGTTTAAGCTCACTGAGGATTGGTGTCCTCACTATTTGTGATAGGTTGGTGCCTGAGAGGATTGGTGTCCTCATTATCTGCGATAGGCTGGTGCCTGAGAGGATTGGTGTCCTCATTATCTACGACATGTTGGTGCCTGAGAGGATTGTTGTCCTCATTATCTGTAAGGGGTGGGTTCCTGTCAAGAAGAAAAATTATAAGTTTTAAGTTTGTTCTTGCAAAAGGACATAAAAAAATATGTTCTGTGGTTTTCTCCTACATTGGGTTTCCACATAAAATCCTGTTGTACTATGTTCTCTTGTTTTTATTTCTGCATGTATTGATGATTAAGTAAACACTTCTAAATAACTTTAATCATTGAAATGAAATGAATTAGTAAAAATTGATACAATACCGATTCACCCCCCTTCTTAGTATTGCCTTGAGTTTCAACATAAAATTTGTATGAAGTGTACTTGGTGAGAGAATCCTTGTGCTGATATACTTATTAATTCCTAAACAAAAAAGAATGAGGGCCTGACATAATCATCGACATAGACCGAAGTGCCTCATTTTCTTGGAATGTCTCCTTGGTATCATACTTCAAGCAACCAACAACTTGAGATAACTAAGTGGATAAAATGATATACACGAACTAACACCCACCATGGTATAAGGAACATATTTAAAACAATAGTGGAAGCCACTAACATTAACAATCTCAACTAAAGGGATACTTGAACAAGAAGAATCTCTACTATTCAAAATTGAAGATGAAATAGAAGAAGACATGGTTTGATATAAATTTTCTACAACATTTCCTTCATTCCATGAAAACAGTTGATAAGGCATAGTTGTACTAATTTCATGGGAAAAGACCTTTTCCTCTCTATCTTACATATGTACATTACCACTTTCAAGTACTTCAAAAGGGATCGACCCTGTTGAGTTTATTTGAATAGGATGATGGGTGGCTTCCTTCTTCCTTGACACTATTTTCCTCTTCTAAGAAAAAAATGGATTTTTGCGCTAAAGACGTTATTTCTTGTATGCTTATTTATTCTCCTAAAGTGAAGTGCTCAACATTGTCATTTTGGCCCTATAAAATATAAGAATTTGAAATATATTTCATAACATACTCATCGTTAGAAGAAAGGAGCAAATCACAAGAAGTTTTAGAGCAAGAAGTTTCACTAAATAATCCAAAAACTATAGGAAAATATTCTTGATCTATATTGGTTAAAATAGAATAATTTATAACAATAGAACACTTCAAATCAACATAAATTAATTCCACTTTATCCATGGGTGAGGAAAATTTCATGTTATGAGTGCCCATATTTTCTTCATTAATATAATTATTAACATCCATGTATTGCTCCATAGCTTCCCCCTCCATTTAATATGATGGAAAATATGAGACATGAGAATGATAACCTGACATAACCATCGGTGTGACCCAAAGTGTCCCATTATTAGCATCAATACCCTCCTCTTAGTCAACTACAAAAAAATATGAGCTTGAATTTACAATACAAGAGGTCTCTTTTTCATCACAAAGGAAGAATGGTGGGATGGAGTGGTGAGAGGATCCACACACTTCTTTTGAAAAATAATTCTCTCTCTGATCTATATCCCTCATAGTAAAGAAATATCCAAAAATATGGAGTCCAACTAAATCATTAGTATTTTCAACATTTTCATGTAAATCCAAATGAGCATGTAAATGAACATTAATACATGATTTAGATTCTTCATCCACTAGTTGATATGTTTCATTATTAAAAGAAATTAAATGGAGAATCAAATCGTTTACAAAGGCCCTATCATCCAAAGGAAATCTATAGCAAAGATGCATAAATATAATGAGAAAGTGTTCAAGAGATTCATATTTTTTCTTCCTAAGATATGATATTTCTGCACACAAGTCATCATAATCATAATTCTCAAAAGCATGCCAAAATTGATGCATAAATTGTTCCCATGTGTGAATAGAGGCATACGACAAAGTCTCACACTATTCCTTGAATATGCATGCGGAAGTGAGAGTGAATAACCTGCAAATGATACTTTCATTAGTAATATTATGAGAAATACACAATTTCCAAAACTGAAAAATATGTTCAGATGAAATTGTCTCTCCCTCACCATCAGATTTAATTTGTGACAAGAAATGATAAATCTTTCTAGGATTTTTAAGATGTATAGTACCAAAAAAACATCTCCATAAATGAATTTGGGAAGGATCCATTAATAAATAAAAATAATTTAATAAAATGACTCCACATGCTCAACTTATAATCTGACCCTCCTTATAGTGCAATTTCTGTTGATAGGTCCAAATGGCCTATCAAGTAGGTAATGGAGAATGCCTGATGGCATGTCCAGTTAGATATACTCTCATTTGGGGTAGCATTTCCGACCAGTATGTGGGCCTGGTTTCCACTAAGAATTAAAAGCGGAAAAAGGGGAAAGACAACAGACTGTCCCCTAAAGAATTCTAATTAATTCTAAATCTCCTCTAAAACAAAACACAAACTATTCTAATATAACTACTTCTAACCTATTCTATGCATGAGAAAAACTAACAAATGAATACAATTTGAAATGATATTTTTGATAGCATAAATAGTTCATGGAAACCAATAATATGTTAAAACAAAAATATTGCAGAAAATATAAAAAATAGTTGCAAGTAACACTTGTAACATCATCCCTTTACTCAAAACAAATAACAACAACATAAGAATTCCAAATACTAAGCATATAAATAGTTCATATGATCAACACTAAAAAAAACTTAAATAACAAACACATTATTGGAGTAGTCCCAAATGTATTTGATAACAATTATGACTTCAAAACCCCTTCTGCTCTTCATATATCCATAAATAAAAGTATTCACAATCTATACAACATGAAATGATTCTCTTATTACATTCAATGAGTTTTCTTTTATAAGATACAAGAGACTCCTCAGTTATTGTGACTGTTCATTTTGATTCCCTTTGTTTTGTCATTATACACTTCAAATTAATTTTACATTTTTTGTAAATGAATAAGTAAGCATTATAAACATAAGTTGAAGAGACTATTAAGTAGTTATTTTCGTTTTGTATGCTATTCATGAGTGATATTTCCAAAAATATCATTAACTCTATTTGTTGGTGTCCTCTTCTATTCTTTTAGTTATTATGGGGATCTATGGTGTCAGTCTATTGAATAACATCACTCCAAATTATTCTTCTCTATTTTATCTTTCCAATGTTCTCTTATAGTTCTCATTTCGACTCCTGTAGCTCTAGATATGCCTCCCTGAACATTGCACAACCCATTTTGTAATTAAATTTCCACCATCAACTAGTTAATATTTTCTATGCCATCATGTTATTCTCTCTGTTATCTTTCCGACAAGCTATACTGGGCCTGATTTCATCTTCGAGAGCTCAAGATATGTCTACCTGAACATTGCACATTCATTTTTACATTAAATTCATGACCTTTTGTTCTTTGCATTTTCTGGTATTTTCCATCACCAATCTAGCCTGAAGTCCTCTTTCAATGTGTTCTCCTTCTCAATACTGTTATGTTGAACCCCTTTTGTTCTTCCCCTTTCTTTCTATTTTCATGTTTTATTTTCTTACCTCTTATGTTCCCCTTCTGTAATCTCCCTTCTCAGATCTCTCATATTCCCCTTTTTCCTTTTCTTTGTTGTATCAATATTACCAAACGTAGTCCTTTTCACCATGTTCATGGAATTTCAGACTCATGGACTTTCGAACTTGGGTTATGTTCCCTTTACCCATATATTAGTCCACCCAATATTTAGTTTATTTTTTCATCATGAACTTTCAAACTTTCGGATTCGCGGACCTACATGTTATACCTCCACTTCTCACACAATCCGCACAATGTATCTCAACACTTAGCCATTTCATCTATTAAAACCTTCACACTTGAAGACCTTTGGACTCGCAAACTTGCCTTTCCATTCTAATCACTCACTCTGACTCTCTGTTGTCACATGTCCCTTCTTTCACTTTTCTTGAGTATCATTATATTTATGGACTTAACTACCAAATTCATTTATGAAATGGCCCTTAATTAATGGTATTTATATTGAGGCAAGTCACATTTATTTCGAGTGAATTCTTTCTTAGAAAGAAATCTAACTTAAAATCATTTTATTGTGCAAAGTAATATTATAAGAAAATCTCACCAGCTCTATGAAGTTAGTCATGAGAAAAAAATAGTTCTGTGGAGATACCTTGAACCTCTTCGCCAAAAAATACCAAAACTATCATTGGTCCCAGTTGTACTGATACTATTCAAATATGTTGGGTAAAGAAAACAACAATGTGTGGACTATAGGGATATTTCTCGCCTGTTGCGTCCCAGAAGTCTTTGAATGCAAGGATATCATCGCTTGGTGCATCGACAAGCTTATCCAGAACAAAAGGGTCATCACATTGCAGAGAAGTTCTCCTTTTTCCTTGGTGCCTTCAATATTTAGGGAGATGTTGAAATTGTCGGAGCCAAACCTGGTTTATAAAGGGGAGGAAGCCATAAATTTTCTAAAAAGAAAAAATAATGGAATCAAATTCTTCAAGAATATTTACACGACCCTTCATCAATGCTAGAAGATATATCCAGGATTCAAGTAAGTTCTTTGAAAAATCCTTATAAATAAATTGTTGGGTTATTTACTCGAATTGCTAGCCAAGACTCTATACAAACCATTCCTCTATTGAAATTGTATATATTGCATTTCATAGTTCATGAAAACACAATATTCGATTGGGAGAAGATTATTTCGAATGAGATTACTGCACAACTGACAAATTTCAGGACCGATAAGAAATTTTATATGCCATCCTATTTGGCATTTGCTATCACCTATTGTCATATATTTGAGAGTTTAAATATTGCTAGAAGGGTGAAAGTAAAGGTGGACCCTGTGACCATGTGGTATCAATATTTATGGAGGCAGAAGGTCAACCACCATTTGTATGAAGTATATAATGATTTTGTATCTAAATTCAAGAAGCTATTATTCGAGGAATATACTTCTTGGTTCTCATTGGAAGCGCTAGATTTTCTAAAAGGGAAAGGAATTCTTGAAAAAATGGAGGATTACAATATCATCATGGTTTTATCTTCTAAGGAAAACCCCATTTTCTTCCATATTATATATTTGATAAGTTGTTTTTTATTGAAATAGATAGACAACACAAATTCTGGTTTCACACCTTTTCTGAGAAAAGAAAAAATCAATTCATACCTCTTTCGTGGAAAGTTGGTGAAATTATTCTCAGAGGAATTTCCAAGATTGATGAGTATGCTACCTATTTCAACCATTCCAACTTGAGATATGCAGAGGAAATGAAGGGTTTTTACCCTAGTCATATTTTTTACAATCATTTGATTTCAGTCAGGCTCAACCCTCCACTAATAAATTTAGTTGTAAGAGGAGAAGAGGAGAATGATATCCATAACCCTAATAATCAAGAAGCTGACATAGACTCAGAAAATATAGAAACTGTCATAAGTACCACATAGCATCACAAGGAAAGAGGTGATCCTTCAAATGAGAAGAATGCTCAGTCACCAGCTGTTTCTCAAAGAAGTGTTCTACCAAAGACAAATCCTCAGGGGAACTTAGAAAACCCCCACAAGTTAAAAATTAAAAGGAAAAGGACTAATTCAAAACAAGAGGGAGGAGAAACACATGCACCAAAAAATGATTTGTTATTGGATAATATGGACTTGGATGTGGATATCGAAAATATCACTTTCCCAGATGTAGAAGCACCTTCTAGAGAACATGTACAACATATTTTTCACTCATGGTCCAGGATGAGAAATTTTCTGATGAAGAGACTTTTGCTGTACAAAATGCCTTTTTTGACAGGGAGTCTAAGAAATTGGTCTTTGAAATAACTACAAAGAGTAAAAGTGGGAAGTTGTGGTCCACCATTGACACACAAAACATGTTTCCTTCTAGATTGTCGTCCATTCATAAAGTTATAGAGGATGCATTGGATGTTTCAATTGCCAATATGGAGGAAGAAAATGCTTAGTTAAAAGATAAAATTAAATAATTGGGATTAACTCTCATGCCTCCACCTATTATGGCTTCCCCCGTTGCCATAATTTGTCCCGATAAAAGTTTTCAAGAAACCCAGAGTCAAGTGCTAGAGTCAAGGGAATTTCAAATTTGATTATTGCCACTCAAAATTTTGTCGAAGATAATATTAAGAAAGTATGTCATTGATTTTAGAGTTATGGGATATGGAAAAAATCTTTTCCTCTCTTGGTTTGAGAATTCAGAACAGCAGGGAATATTTGAATAGAAAATTGAAAAATGATGAAGGTTTTTATACAGATGGAGTTGTGATGTTTGCAATAAAGGTTTTGGAAATGATAGAGAAGATGAGAAAGAAAGAAAATTTACCTTCCTCGTGCTGCATCAAACAACTAAAGGACTTTTGGATTGAAAGAATTAATGTATTGAAAGGATTGTCAACTCAATTGACTTATTTGTCAAGAAGGATGACATAAGCATACTAAAAAGTTCTTGATTTATATATCGATGAAACCACTATTGAAGTCCCAGACCCTAAGTATATATCAAATTAAATTCTCTTGACTTGAAAACATTTCAAAGGAAAAGTTGAATAATTAAAAAGGGCATCAATTGAAAATTTCAATACTATGATTGAATTCACACATGATGATATTGACAACTAGCTTGTTGAGTATACCAATAAAAATGAATATATTGAGAATACATTGAAAACTTTATCTATTGATATTAGAGAAATAAAAAAGGAGTTGTTTAATATTAAAGTAAAATAAGAAGTGACCGTTGCTCTGTTAAGAGATTCTATTAAGGAATGGTTAAACAAATCAATTGCCAATATTTTGAAAATACCAACATAAGAAATTACAACTGGTAATCAAATTGCAACAAGAAAGGGTACAAACGAAATAACAAAAATCAAATGAAGAGGAGAGATACCATCATAGTAAGTCCATGTTGATCACATACTTCTTCCCTTATTAGTTTTCATCCGGTTATTCTTCTTCTTTAAATATAAAAGTATAACTGAATCCTGATAACATTCTTTTTTTCTTCTTTCTAGATTCTGCTATTCGACCTCCGCCCACGTTCCTATTTCTATTTAATACTTTCTTGTACATGTTTTCTTTATGGTCCGCAGGAGCCCCAATCCCAGTCCATTGGAAAAATGCCTTAATTTCAATGCATTGTAACATATATTATTATTTTTGAGAGATCCCACAGAACTAATTCAGGATCAATTTTGACTGTATTTTATAACTCTGAGCCTTGAGTATAAAGTATTTGAAATTGGTCTATCATAATATTCTTTTTAGCTCTATAAGTATTACTCTATAAAAGTTCTCTCATGTGAATGGACAATCTTCTTTTATTTTGAATGTGATTAGAATCTTTATTTTCACTATGATGGATGTGAGGATATTTTTATTTTCTGTAATTTATGATGTATGAAATTCCTATTCCACTTCTTAGAAATTCCCTTTTACTTTTCAACATTTTGATTTGTCTTGAGCATTAAAGATTGGACTATATTATGGTCCTATATTATTCTTGATTCAAAAATTACAAAGAATATCATAATCCAAAGAGGAGTACCACCTCTTTAAAAACACATGAGGATCAATATCCTTGTGAGGTTTCCGTTTGGGTCCTGACAGATTCAAACATCAACATTTTTTGTGACAATATTGGGGATAAAACTTGAAGATTTAGATATGGTTTTAGACCATAAAAATTATATGACTTTGCCTCAGGATAACCAACCCCATTTAGAAATAGGATTGAATAACCAATGAAGTATTCTACATTAGTTATATAACCTTTTAATAACAACAATTGGAAATAGAGAAGAACTAGAAAGGTCTTGGGAAACATTATTTAAAGAATAAGAAAGATAAATTATCCGAAGACAAAGAAGAGACGGAAGGAAAGAACAAAGAAAAAAAATACGAGCTCAAAGAGTGCAAGAGAAAGGTAGTAATTGAATCTGGACGAATATAGAGGACCAATCACTCGAAGAAAAATCAATCAGTTGCATAACTCAGAAATTGAAAAGCATACTCTTGAAGAAAAGAAGAAATTTTGAGACATGGATGAAAGAGAAGAAATACATGAAGAAGCACATGAAGAAAGATGAGAAGAAAGACATGAAGACATATGAGAATAAAGGCAAGAGGAAAGGATACATGAAGAAAGACGAAGGTATATAAACCTAATAAGGATAAGAGACTCCCCCCTTGACCTGCAAGGTGAACAACATGAGCTCCCTTTTCTTCCTAAAGGTACTTTGGAGACATTTTCTGGAGATGGAACGATTGATGATAAAATACATGTTGATTTTTTTTGGATGTTTGTGATTTCCATCTTGTTGAACATGATGATGTGATGGCAAGTTTGTTTCTCCAAACTTTATCGGGCCAAGCTTATGAATGGTACACATCATTTCCCACAAGATCAATCTGCTCATTTAATGACCTTGAAGCGTTTTATTGAATACGTTCACTCCCCTAGTCACATATCATATTATTCTTACTAACTTCACCCAAATTCGTCTAAGGAAAAGTGAGAGGATAAGATATTTCAATCTCATATTCAATAAAACACTAAATAAGATCCCCGAAGACAAAAGTCCTAATGATCCAGTAATACTTGGTTGCTATAAAAATGCCATGCCACCTAATTTGAAGTTTTCTATTAGAGCTTCCCAATTTGATACTTTGGATGAAGCAATGACCAAAGCTACAGAGATGGAGGAAATCATGATTGAAATAGGCGTTGACTCTAATATTTTCCTTGGAAGAGTACAAAGGAATATGTATAGTTTGAACATTACTAATAAAGAAACATCTATTTCGAAAAATAATGAAGATAAAAAGCCATGACCCTGTCAAAATCAGGCATTCGATGGAGGATTATTTAAAGGAACTATCCCAAATGTGAAGATAGATCCTATTGCATCCCAAGAGATGAAGCAAATAATCGATATTGTGCAAATGAACATAATCGTTAGAAAAATGAAAAATGAAATAACAAGGCTAAGAAGGAATGATAATTGCATTCTTAATCCAAGGATGTTAGTCCCAGAACAAAGAAGCAACCCTACCCCAGAACAAAAAACGAGGTTTAAAAATGTCGACAACCAATAAAGACAGAGGGTTCCTAGACATCCAACTCCGAACACAGTAATACTTGATGAGCTATACAATGAGAAAATGGTCGAACCAATAAACAATTGTATGCTAGAAGAATTTTTTGAATATGTATAAATGGATGGATGAAAGACATCCATGTATATATTTCAAGAAGATGAAAATGATCGTATCTCACAAAAAACATTGTCCAAACATGGGCACTTGTAAATAAGTCCAAGAATAAAGACAATTCTGAAAAAGATAAATAAAAAGATAAAGAGAAATATAAGGTGAAAGAGAGTGACAAAAGTAAACTAACCAGAACATAAGTAAAAAAGAAACAAAATACGCTCAATCCCCTTCAAATGATATATATTGTTGTTGATGATATAAGCAAGTTAATAATTACTCTTCCTTTCACGGAAGTAGTAAAAATTCCTCATCAAACATAAAACATTCTAAAATTGTTGGATGATCCAGTTGGGAGAATTGAACCAGTAATAAAAAACCCAGAGCAGAGTTAGAATACATTAGCAGTAAAGTTAAGAGGAAAAGTTCCACCTTTCTATATTTCAATAAGAAATCATGACATTGTGCTCCATAATTGTCTAGTATATTCTAGCGCAACAAACATCATCTTGTCATTGGTAGTAATGGAGACACTTGGCACGAGTTGCACCAAGTACTATGAAATAGGTGAAATAATTTAAGCAATTGATTCCAGAAATATACGAACCTATGGAGAAATTAAGGATTTTTATGCCTGGATTACCACTGCTCCTCATATCATTACGATTTTTAATATTGTGGTGGATCTTCCTCTAACATAAAAAGTTGTCCTGGGAAGAGACTGTTCTTCCATGATTGGTGGATATATAATGAATGATGGAAGCTGTATGATGTTACTTGAAAAATATGAAGCAATGATCAAGGTTCCTTGTGAACCTAGGAGATTGTTTTCTTTCAAAAAGAAGGATAACGAACTGATGGAAGATTATATAGATGCTAGTATTGGGAATTATTCCATCCTGGATATGGAGAAAATTGAGGATATAAAGAGTGAATATAATTACATTGATGGGTATTGGAGAATGTTGTTCAATGGATCTTTTTCAAGCTCAGGGAGTGGATTTGGGATTGTACTAAAAATCCCTGAGAAGATTGTATACCCACATGCCATCAGACTTGAGTTCCCTTGTACAAATAATGAAGCAGAGTATGAAGCCTTAATTTAAGGAATGATCCTGGCACTAGAGATGAATATTGAACATTTGATTGTGATTGGGGATTCATAGTTGGTAATAAATTAGATCACTCAAAAATATAAGATTAAAAAGGAAAGGATCAAACTATATTTCAAAAGAGTGAATGAATTAATGGAGGCCTTTAGTTCTTTCAATATATCTTTTATTCCAAGGGATACAAATACAAAAGCAGGTTCTTTAGCGTTGGCTGTTTCATTGTCAAATCTAGATGACATTCAACGTGAGACATATTTTCAAGTAAAATGAGTTTTTCAACCCTCAGTCCCAGATAACCAAGATTATGTCCAAGTGTTTAAAAATGACGAGGACTTAAAAATATTTTCTAGCAAAGAATTGTGTCCAATCTGAATCTCTTTTCACAAGAGATGATCATACAAAAAGTATCATGGAAGAAGTATCAGTGCGAAAAGTGCAAGAAATGAAGAAAGTCAATATTGGGTCTGATAGTTCCCCGAATTACATAAACTTGGGAGTTGATTGTACATCTGAAGAACTTGATCAATATATCGCCTTTTTCAAAGAATATTTTTATGTTTTTTCTTGGAGTTATGATGATATAAAATCCTATGATAAATCAATATTTCAACATATTATTCCATTAAGAGAAGGATAAAATCCCTTTAAACAAAAAATAAGAATGATGAATCCCAAGTTAAAACCGTCGATGAAGATCGAGTTGGAAAAATTGAAGAAAGATGGAATAATATATCCCATGAGACATTCTGACTAGCTCTCAAACCCAATGGTTGTGAGAGAAAAGACACATGAGATTCAAATGTGTGTGGATTTTAGGGATCTCAATAAATCAAATGTAAAATACAATTATCCTCTGCCTAACATGAAATTCCTTCTCCAAAAAGTTACAGTGTCTTCTTGTATGTCCATGTTAGACAGATTTTCTGGATACAATCAAGTTTTAGTTGCAGAAGAAGACATGCCTAAGACAAATTTCATAACACCTTGGGAGACATATGTGTATGCTCAGATGCCATTTGGTTTGAAAAATGCTAGAGATACTTTCCAAAGGGATATGGACCATGCATTCAAAGGTTTGATAGAAAAATTTATGGTGGATTACCAAGATGATCTAATGGTCCATTCAAAGGAAAGAGATGAACATATCCATAATCTGAGGCAAGTGTTTGAAATATGTAGATTGTATGGGGTTTATCTGAATTTGAAGAAATGTTTGTTTGTTGTAGCTGAAGGCAAGTTTTTGGGGCATATTTTCTGTAAATAAGAAATTTATATTGACCAGAGAGGGTTAGGGATATCAATGAACTCAATCCTCCATCTTCTAAGAAAGGAGTCCAATCATTTTTTGGAAAGATAAATTTTGTGCAGAGGTTTGTTCCTGATTATGCAAGCACAGTAAAATCGATTAATATATTATTAAAGAAATACCAAACAGACACACACAAGGCCTTTAATAAAATAAAAAATGAAATTACTACAACATTGATTCTCATCGGTCCGGATTTTCAAAGAGATTTTATCATGTATTCGTTTCCTACAGAAAGTGTTGTGGCATTAGTAATTACTCAAAGAAATGCTAAGGGTGAAGAGTTACCAATAGGATTTAAGAGTAAGACCCTCCATGACTATGAATTAAAATACTCAGAATTGGAGAATCAAGACTTGTCTCTCGTAAAAGAAATAACGCATTTTTAGACCTATATTTTAAATTCTCATGTCATAGGATACATTCCATCCTCTCCAGTAAAGATGATTTTGAACTAGAAACTAAGAGAAGGGAAATAGGTGAATTAACTAGAAAAATTCAAGAGTGTGACATTGAAACAAAGCCTTTAAAAGAAGTCAAAGGGAAAGGATTGTGCAAACTCATTGCAGATAGTGATGCCATGAATGGAGTGATTTCGGTTTCAATTGGAAAGCCTATATTTGTATCAGAGTGGTACATAGACATTGTATTCTATATAAAATATGGACAATTTCCCATTAGCATGACTCCAAAGGAAAGAAGAGATTTAAAGATGAAGTCAAGTCAGTATGTGTTGATTGCTGAAATATTATTCAGAAGAAACTATGATGGCATGTTATTGATATGTGTAGATGAAAATAAGGCTCAAGAAATGATACAAGAATTTCATGAAAGCATATGTGGAGGACATTTTGCACCTACTGCTACAACACATAAAATAATAAGAGCCAAATATGATTGGCCATCAGTTTTCAATGATTCATATGCGATGGTGAGAAGATGCATTCCCTATCAACAATTCTTAGGAAAGATGAAGAGGTATGCAATTCCCTTTCAACCCATATAATTAGAAAAACCATTCACACAATGGGGGTTGGATGTCATTGGGCCTATAAATTCAAAATCAATTAAGGGGCACATATATATTCTTACTTCTATAGACTATTCCATGAAATGGCAGGAACCAACAACATTGAAAAAGGTCGATTATGAAGAATTGATTAAATTCCTCAAGGATAATATCTTGTCAAGATTTGGTGTTCCAGAGAAACTCATTACAGACAATGGACCAATTTTCATTGGATCAAAGTTCACAAAATTTTGCGAATAATATGACATTGTTATGGGACAATCATCAAATTATTATCCAAAAGGAAGTGGCCTTGCCGAGTCTAAAAATAAGACACTGATTCAAATCCTAAAGAAGACTATCAATCAAAATCAGAAAAAATGGAACTTTAAGTTGATAGATGCTTTATGGGAAATAAAAATGACTCTAAAATATATCACTGGGATGTCTCCTTACATGTTGGTTTATGGAAAGGAAGCGAAGTCACAAATCGGCCTTGAATTGAATGATTTGACTTATGCTGTCAACCTGAAGGACGCTGAAGATAATCCTCCTTTGCAGAAGAGATTGAATCAATTGTTGAGATGATAAGAAGAAAGAAGTGAGGATTTGAAGAAAATATCACAAAGGCAAATTTTTTTTAAGAAATACTTTGATCAAATTGAAACAATCAAGAACTTTCAAAAGGGTGAATTAGTGTTGCTCTGGAACAAAACAAAAGAGAATCCATCAATGCATATGAAATTTGAGGCACTCTGGATTGGGCCTTAATTCATTGAGAAAATTTTGGGTTTCAAATCATACATGCTTAAAGATATGGAGGGAAAGATGTTGATGTTTCCTGTCAATGGGAAACACCTGAAAAGTTTCTTCCCTTGAGATACTCTCTTTTCTTTGTACATAGTTTTTTATTTTATTTTGTACATCCTCATTGTTTCGATTCCATTTCCCAAAGGATAAAACATCTATTCATGATATTCTAGATTCTTGACAACCCGTAGGGTGTTATCATCCCACAATTGGAGCTAGTTGTTGAACCCCTTTTGTTCTTCCCCTTTCTTTCTATTTTCCCATTTTATTTTCCTACCTCTTCTCTTCCCCTTCTATAATTTCCTTTCCCGAATCTCTCGTATTCCCCTTTTTTCTATTCTTTGTTGTATCAATATTACCATGGTTAGTCATTTTCACCATGTTCACAGACTTTCAGACTCACGAAATTCCAGACTTGTGTTATGTTCCCTTTACCGATATATCAATCCACCATTTCTATGAAGTATACAATGATTTTGTGTCTAAATTCAAGAAGCTATTATTCGGGGAAGATACTTACCTACTCTCATTGGAAGCGTTAGATTTTCTAAAAGGGAAAGGAATTCTTGAAAAAATGGAGGACTACAATATCACTAGGGTTTTCTGTTCTAACTAAAAACCCATTTTTCTTCCATATTATATATATGCTAATTTGTTTATTATTGAAATAGATAGAAAATACAAATTCTGGTTTCACACATTTTCGAAGAAAAGAAAAAATAAATTCATACCTCTTCTATGGAAAGTTGGGGAAATTATTCTCAGAGGAATTTCCAAGATTGATGAGTATGCTACCTATTTCAACCATTCAAACTTGATATATGCATAGGAAATCAAGGGTTTTAACCCTATTCATATTTTTTACATCATTTGATTTCAGTCAGGCTCAACCTTGCACTCATAAATTCATTTGTAAGTGGAGAAGATGAGAATGATAGCCATAACCCTAATAATAAAGAATATGACAGATACTCCGATGATATAGAAATTGTCATAAGTATGACAAAGCATCACAATGAAAGATGTAAGCCTTCAAATGAGAAGAATTCTCAATCACTGACTGTTTCTCGAAGAATTCTTCTAACCAAAGACAAATCCTCATCTTGAGACATCACAACAAAGAAAAATATAGAGTAATAATTTAGGGGATGATGAAGAAAGAAACACTCCTCAGGGGAACTTGGAGAACCCCCAAAAGTTAAAAATAAAAATAAAAATGACTAATTCATAACAAGAGGGAGGAGAAACACATGCACCAAAAAATGATTTATTATTGGATAATATGGACATGGATGTGGATATTTAAAATATCACTTTATCGGATGTAGAAGTACCTGCTAGAGAAAAAGTACATCATATTTCTACACTCATGGTATAGGATGAGGCATTTTCTGATGAAGAGACTTTTTATGTACAAATGCATCTTTTGACAGGGAATCTAAGAAATTGGTCTTTGAAAGAACTATGAAGAGTAAAAGTGGGAATATTTGGTCTACTATGATACATGAAACATGTTGCCTTCTATATTGTCAGCCATTCATAAATTTACAGGGGATTCACTGGATCTTTCAATTTCCAATATGAAGGAATAAAATGCTCAGTTGAAAGAGAAAATTAAAGAATTGGAAGCAACTCTCATGCCTCCACCTATTCCAGCTTCCCTTGTTGCCATGATTCATCTCGAGAAATGGATTTCATTTATTTTAGAGTAATGGGATATGGAAAAAATATTTACCTCTCTCTATTTGAGAATTCAGAACACTAGGGAATATTTGAATACAGATTTGAAAAATAATGAATATTTTTATCCAGATGGAGTTGTGAGGTTTTCAATAAAGGTTTCGACAATGACAGATCAGATGAGAAAGAAAGAAAATTTACCTTCCTCGATCCACATCAAACAACTAAAGGCTTGCTGGATTGAAATAATTAATGTATTGAATGGACTATCAACTCAATTGACTGATTTGTCAAGAAGGAAGACGAAAGCATACTAAAAAATTATTGATTTAGATATCGTTGGCTCACTATTGAAGTCCCAGACCCTAAGTATATCTCAAATTCAATGCTCATGACTCGAAAACATTTCGAAAGACAGGTTGAAGAATTAAAAAGGGCATCAATTGAAAAGTTCGATACTATGATTGAATTCACACATGATGATATTGACAATTGGCTTGTTGAGTATACCAATAAAAATGAAGATATTGAGAATACATTGCAAAATTTATCTATTGATATTAGAGAAATAGAAAAGGAGTTGTTTAATATTAAAGTAAAACAAGAAGTGATTGTTTCCCCATTAAGGGATTCTATTCAAGAATGGTTAAACAACTCAATTGCCAAGATTTCTAAAATACCAACAAAAGTAGTTACAATCGATAATCAAACTTCAACAAGAAAGGGCACAAAATAAATGGAAAAAATAAAATGAAGAGGAGAGATACCATCATAGTAAGTCCATTCTGATCACATACTTCTTCCCTTATCAATTTTCATCCAGTTATTCTTCTTCTTTATCTAGAAAAGTATAACCGGATCCTGATAATCCTTTTTTTTTGTCTTCTTTCCAGATTTTGTTGTTCGACATCCACCCACGTTCCTCTTTCTATTTCATACTTTCTTGTACATGTTTTATTTATGGTCCGTGGGAGACCCAATCCCAATCCATTGGACAAACGCCTTAATTTCAATGCACTATAACAAAAATTATTATTTTTGAGAAATCCCATAGAAATAATTTGGGATCAATTTTGACTGTATTTTATAACTCTGAGCCTTGAGTATAAAGTATTTTAAATTGGTATATCATAATATTCTTTTGAGATCTATAAATTAATGTTCCATCTTATTTTATTTTGAATGTGATCATAATATTTATTTTCACTATGATGGATGTGAGGATATTTTTATTTTTTGTAATGTATGATGTGTGAAATTCCTGGTCCACTTCTCAGGAATTATCTTTTATAAATACTCTTTTAATTTTCAACATTTTGATTTTTCTTGAGCATTAAAGATTGGAATATATTATGGTCCTATATTATCCTTGATTCAAAAATTACAAATAATTTCATAAGCCAAAGAGGAGTACCACCTCTTTAAAAATGCATGAGGATTCATATCCTTGTGAGGTTTCCATTTCAGTCCTCACAGATTCAAACGTCAACACTTTCCAACAAGGTATCGTGGGCTTGATTTTGACTCCTGTATCTCTAGATATGGTTGCTTGAAGTTCAGTGCTCATCATCCCTTGATCGTCCTGTGTGGGAATCTGAAAAATCAATATTCAACCCGAAAATAATTAAACCACATGCATGAGGTAATTCAAGACTGAATTTTATCTATATCCCCCCCCTTGCTTGAATTGTTAAATGGCTTAGAGGAGGCATAGGACCTAAGGCTCATGTTGTAATTTTGGCCAATTATCGTAGTAAAAATAGAAAAATAAGAAATAAGAAATAAAGTAGGAGAATGAATAAGAAAAATTAAATAAGTTAAAATAATATTAAACCTAAATTTCTTCCCCAAAATATATTAAAATAATTCATTCCCAATGATCGGGGTATGATGGCGGCTCATTTCGATGGGCTCATCTCGATGGGTCCATTCTAATGGGTTAAACTCCAAATTAATCTCAAATAATATAATGTGGTGGTTAGTCCTGAGATGTGGTAATTTCGATGGGGAAATATCTCGATACACCTAAGTCTTGTTATGGTATTAAAGTTATGAGGTGTATTCGGGGAGGGGAGGAAGGGATCTCGAGGAAAAGGGATCATGTCTTAACGATAATTCTCAATGGGATTTTTCTATGAAGATTGAAGATGAAGTCCAATGGGTATGAAGACCAATGAAATATTAAGTCGAATACCAATGGGTGAGGGGGGAAAATGAAAAAAATAAATTAAAAATTAAATGAACCTAAAATTAAATTAAATAAGAAAAATAAAATAAGAATATACAATCTATGAAATAGGGGAAGAATGGAAAAAAAAATGAAAAATAAATAAACAAATATATGTGTGTGTGTGTAAGACAAACTGTATCTAATTTTATGGGGATATGGAAAAAGAGCAAGAATGTACATACAAAAACTGTACATTAGGGCTTTAGGAAAATCACACCATGTAAAAATAGTTTACCCATGTAAAGCTAATTTTACTCATGCAAAACTAATTTTACCCATGTAAACTATTTCAAACGTAAAATTGATTTTTCCCATGTAAAAATAAATACCTAGGGTGATTTTTGCCAATTTTCACATGCAACTCTATGTGACCAATTTTAGATATGAAAATTGCTTCCTAGTGAGCTAATAGTAAACCCTCACTGTTACCACTGAGCTATTTTACACTGAAATTATAGACTAAAAATATAACATCGGAAACATCAAGATCAAAGATGAATCATCAACACACATGAGACACAATGTTTTTTGTTTTGTAACTTTGTCAAATTCAATAATTATGAAGGAAAAAACCAACCCTCCCTACTGTCACAATTACACCAAAACACGAGGACAATCTTGTCCTCCAAAATCATAAAATTTAGAAAACCAAACCTCAACAATATTTTTGGAAACTTCCTCTACTTCCAAATCTGCTCAACTGCCACCTGTACACTTGTTGACGTCAGCAGTACGTACCTATTGTACCTTCCCAAAAATCTCACACGTGCAGCCTAAAACTACCTCATAATATCACCCATGTGGCTATCCTTCCGTCCTCACACATGCAGCCTATCCGTACCACATGTGCAACTCTCTTCCTTACTTTTTTCCTTGCACGTGTGGGTCATACAACCCTCTCACACGTGTGACCTGTTTTACACATTTGGTTGTACCTTTATCTCACATGTATGGCCCTGCTCTTCTCTCTTCCTCACATGTGTGACTCACACATGTGGCTGAAATAAGAAGCCTTCCTTGGCCTAAAACAAAAACAAAAAATATCCAAGAACCCTAGGCCAGATTGCCACATAATTGCAGAATTTCCCTTGCTGAAATTTCCAAGCTCTTAGCACAAGTGCACTCAAACTTATGCTAACTCGATAATGACATAACGAGATTTGTCACAATCTCTCCTCTTCTTATATAGGAGTCCAATGAGTGAGTTTAGGAACCCCTTTTAAACTCAACAATTAATTAGAATGTTTTAATCCTCTTTGTGGGTGTGAGACCCTAACAAAAACCCACAAAGCTCATCAACTTTCCCATGAGGCCCTAGATTTGTTCCAAGGTTGTTTTCACTAAAACAAAAGGCTGATCCGGTGCCAATGAATATTCCCACATGCTTGACACCTTGGCCTCTTATGGGAATATCTCCTAAAGCTACAAAATATTCATTACTCCCTCTTAGCGAGGGAGGTATTCCATCCTCCAACATTTGGATGTACCTATGTCTCCCATAATACATTTTCTACCACAACTACACTCAAATCCTCCTAATTATATTCTCCCTCTTTCACCGAAGAAAAGAATTCTCTCCAATATTCTTGACCTACTGAATCCTCGATTACTGAAGAAAATCATGCTCTCCATTCCTCCTGAGTGGCTATGTTCTTGGTCACTGAACCAAATCCTACTTTCCAATCCTCTTGACTAGTTACTCCCTTGGTCACTAAGGAAAATATTTCTAGGATAAATGGGTCCTCCATGGAGGACACATTTCTCTTAGAAGCCTCTTTCTTCATAGCCTCTTGTCTAGCCTCCTCAACCCATGACACATGTTTGGAAGATTCCTCTCTTCCACCTGTACCTAAAGGTAGACTCCCTCTGGATGAGTGATGCTCCCTCTGAGCCTGTTGACTCCCTATGAAGTCCAAATTCCTCTGAAAAATCCTCGAAGGCTTTTCCTACCTATTGGATCCCGAGGACTAACTCCCTCTGATCTTGTACCACTGGTGGAGCTATCTTCTCCCTCTGAATCCACACTACTAGTGGAGCTACCTGATCCTCCTCATATGTCTCTTTACTATTGTTGGTCACAAAACACATAGGATGGCCCCTCAGCCTATACAGGTTTCCCTTTCTAACTCTAAGAACCACTCCTGATATGAAGCTATATCGTTTGGGAACAAACAACATATGTCCATCTCAAAATAATATATGGTATCCCTTATTCTCAATCTTCGATACCCATAGAACACTCTTCCTAAGTTTGGCACCCATAAAAAATTTGACACCCTCAACACTTCTTTTTACTCCAACCTGAACGATACCATACCAGATCGTCATACTGCATGCTTAGTTCCCATACCAAGCTCCACACACAAGTATGATCTAGGCTTTATGAAATTTTCAAACAACTCTCATGCACCTGTCATATGGAAAGATGCTTCACTATCCACCAACCAAGTACCCCTGCTAGTGTTAGGATATTTAGACACTTAGGAGTTAGTTAAGATCTACTTGGTCTAATATGTCGTTAGGTAAAAGTGTGTTTCTTTAGTATGCATTAGTA